>CM060969.1:73758370-74338370 GCA_030765045.1 Tenodera sinensis
CATCTTGCCAGTTAGTATCCAGTTCATCTTCATCCTGATCTGTGGCATTTCCTGCAGGAGACTGCGTTGAACACACATGATTGTTTATTTTGTTTATGTCACTGTCCGCATCACTACTTGTTTCATTATGACAATTGAGAAATATCACTACATATGTCACTTTCCACAGAAAGAAAAATTAATTATACAGGAAATACAGAGATTAACAAACAATGATACCAACACACAGTTTATATATCGTAGATTAGAGAGAGATGGACACATATGCCATCTGTTGCATAAATTTTGTAAATTATTTTAATGCCAACCTTGGCAGATCGGATTGGATCGGATTATAGTATTATTCAAAGACAATTGGCATTGGATCTAATTGGATCTTAGCAGCCAAAGGGTTAATTGTGAGAATTTTAAGGAACTGCTGACATTGCTGGTATCTAGGAGTCCTATAGAAATACAGAACCAATATTCAAAAATAAAAAATGGGTTCAGTGGCAAATCAAAAAGTATACAAAATGAACTATTGGATTGCATCTCAGACTACATCAGGGGAAGACAGGTATCGCTGCTGTGACGTCAGTTCACTCAGCTCATATGCTCCCATCGAAGGTCAGTTGAAAGTTGGACGTCACAGCGGGGAAGAGGAAATCGCGTGCCGGACATTGCAATTTTAATGCTGACTGTTTCAATAACGGAATAGTCACAGATTACAAATAATTACATATATATGAGTCAATTCTAATTTATGTGAACAGTCATGTTATAACGCTAATAGAACAGAAATTATAACTATTTTACCTGAGCAAGAGGAGAGCTATACAGAACAATTAAGTGGACATTTTCCGACATTTGGCATTTCACTTTTCTTTAACTAGTTTGTCAATGTTAGGGCATAATGTATGGCACATTTGTAACCAAAGACTGCATGTTAGATTGTGATCTGACAATATGCTTCGGGATTCTGACTTAGAAGGGTTCATAACAGAAAAGAATTGTTCGCACACGTATGTAGAACCACACATACATAATATCTGTGCAACAAGGGCATATAACCTCAGAAATCAATTTTGAGGAACATTCTTATAAAAATCAGCCAAGTCTTCCTTGTGTTTATATTTGTCCTTTAGCAAATTGTCGCACTGTAAATTTATCAATTTAATTTTCTACCTGCTAGAAACTGAGACAGAATATTAGAAGACCCCAAAAGAAAATCGTTTATGTGAATATTTGTTAAGAGAGTAATTTTTTTTTTGATGTTGGTATGAGTTGGCTAAATGACGAAAACGTGTTACTAATGTTCATTGTTACAAACAATTAGGTTTGTTTAAAGACGTCATAAATATTTCCATATTTAATTTTAATATATATGTATAAATAAAAGAATTATATGTGTTCAATATTAATAGCAAAGGGAGAATAGCTAAAGATCGCTTCCCTTACAATACGGGAACTATTTGATGGACGCATATGCGGATGTATATGAGAAAGGTAGTATCACGTGGGATGATGCTGGACTTCATCCAATAGTGTCTAAATGTTCAAGGCGATAAGACGTGTTTTGGTAGCATGTGAACATGTGTAGAACATTTACCAGACTTTCATCAAGCTTTTGTTCCACTTTTTGAAAACGTGGAAAGACTTAAATAATCTAAAATGGTGCTAAGAGGATTTATTTAAATGTAAAATAGAGAAAAAGTGTTAATAAAATAATACATTGTGGTGAAGAAACATCATGTGATTTTTCATTCCATCCGTTACCACGCCCTGAGGGAAATAAGAGCCACATCGCTCAAACATGAAGCTTCTCTTCAACAAAAACAGCACCAAAACATTGTTAACCTCCAATGAATACGGGGTCGCAAAGACCTGAAACGTAGTTGACAATGTTTCTACATCCTGAAGCCTGGTCTCAAACTAATGTGAAACACGGGGAACTCAACACATGTGCCGCTGATCTAGGCAGCCTAGCAATACACTGCTCTCGCCTGACGTCACATGAACGTACAAGCTGACTCTTCGTTTAAATACGTCACACGGGCCAAAGTTGTCTTCCCCTGGACTACATCAATGTGTTTGTAAAAACTGGATTTTTTTTCTGTCCATGTAGATGATACGACAGGTATTACACAGGTGTCTCAGTGTTCTGTAATATTGAAGTAAGGTAATGCTGAAAGATCTATTGTGGAGCATTTCTTAGATTTCTGTGATGTGAGTGCCGACAGAATATCAGAAACTCTATTTTATTGGAAAACGTCTTGGAACCATTTGGCTAAAGGCAGAAAGTAGTAGGGCAGTGTTATGATGGTGTAAGCGTGATGTCTGGCCATTTAAATGGACTCCAGAAAAAAAATTAAGGAAGAAACTCCTTTTGCAGTATTTTTACAGTTTTGCACATCGTCTAAATCTAGTCTTGCAATAAAGTTGCAAAAAAGTATGATAGTGTCACATTTTTTTTCGATTACTGCAATTCCTACTTTTTTCCATCACTCAGCAAGTAGAACCTATGCAATTACTTCTGTATCGGGACCACACATTTCAACTGTAACACCTGTCTGCTGGAGCCCCAACTCAAAATTATTGTGTGCAATTGTGGATGACAGGGAAAAATTTAAATAGATTTTCGAAGCCATAGTTTTCTGTGAACACAAGAACAGATCCTATGTCAAAACAAATTAAAAGAGAAAATGATATCTTACAAAAACAAATTAAAGGTGGAATTAAACAGAATAACACAAAGGACATATTCAAAATGAATTTAATCTACAAGAAGTCAAATCAGCAATCTCACAAATAAAACAAAAAAAAAGGTCCAGGAATATATAATATATCTGGAGAAATGATAAAGAATTTTGGATCAACAACACTGAAACTATGCTTAAAAATATTTAATTTAATCTGGGAAACCTCTATACCATCTATCTGGAGAAAACGAATAATTATTTCAATCTTGAAACAACAAAAACCAGCAAACCCAATCGAGAACTATCGACCTATTACATTAATAAGTATGCTAGCCAAATTAATGGAAAGAATGGTTGGATACAGGCTAAATTGGTATCTTGAAACCCAAAATTTGATAACAGAAGCCCAAGCTGCTTTCAGAAAACATCAATCAACAATTCAACAAATAGTGAAATTAAGCCAACATATTAAAGAAAGAATGGACAAAAATTAAACAGTGATAGCAGTTTTTGTTGTCTTTCAAAATGCATTCGACTCTGTACCAAAATTTAAATTACTGAAGAAAATGCTGCAAATTGGAATAGAAGGAAAAATACTAAAATGGTACTATAACCTCTTAATGCAAAGATTCTGCACAACTAAATACAATGAAACCTTCTCAAAATTTAAACAAATACACATAGGATTACCCCAAGTACAACACTCTTCAATAAAATGATAAATGACCTTCCATCCAAATTAAATGAAATACAAGACATACAATGTGCACTATATGCAGACGATCTAGTAATTTGGACATCAGCATCACACAAGAAACATTCAGATATAAACAAACAAATGAATGCTCACTCCAAAAATTAGCATTATGGTGTCAAAATAATGAAATTAAAATAAATGAAATTTAAACCAAATATGAAATGTTTACACTATGCCATTCGCCACAATCACTTTCCTTAGTTCTTAATAAAGAAAAAATTAAGTAAACAAAAGACTACAAATACTTAGAAGTCACATTAGACTCGAAGTTAACTTGGAAAACCCATATACAAACGATCACAGAAAAAGCACAATGAAGGTTAACCATATTGAAAAGATTAGCAGGCAGCAAATGGGGATGCTCAAAAAGTACCTTAAACACAACATACAAGACATATATAAAACTAGTACTGCAATACGGAGGAGAAGCCCAAATAACAGCTACCAAATCTAAACTAAATGAAATTGAGAAGGTGCAAAATCAAGCTCTGAGAATAATTACAGGAGGAGTTAAAACTACACCAATCATTGTAATGCAAATAACCACAGAAAATCTATCCATACGTGGTGAAAGAGAAAAGCAAGCACCAATTTTACATATGAAAAACTACAGAGACTCCCTTTTAACACCTACTGGAATATGCTAAAAATAAATGCAAAAAAAAAAATCAAAACTCAAGAAAATTTCATACAAAAAATAAATAACATACAGAAGAGGTATAATATACAAACAGATAATAAAATTAAAAAAATACCATTCCCTCTATCAAACAGAAATTAACCTTGAAGTTCAACTGATTCAAAATATCACAGCTAAGAAAAATTATGATTCAGTACAATTGAAATTATTAGTACTGGAAACAATTCATACACAATACCCAGAATGGTTCTCTCATGAAGAAAAATGGAAATACTGGAGCTAGTATACATTGTAAACTATTCAGTCTATCTTCCTTTCATAGAAGTTTGAAGTGTTTACCATTACCTACACAAAATTCGGTAAAAACCCAGTGCAAAAAGATTTTTAAAAGAATTAAAAAACAGATCAAGTCACAAAAATAAACGAAATTTTATCCATTCTTTAAAACATAAAAACGTAGTATATACAAAGGCAGACAAAGGGAATAAAATAGTAATAATGGATAAATCAAATTACATAGAAAAAATGGAAACAATGCTAAATGATAGTAACTAGAAAAAATCAGCAAAAACCCGCTAACCACTTGTGTTCAAACCTTTGAAAAAACTATACAAAATTCCAGCATAATACCAAACAAATATGTAATTAAACTAAATAACCCAACCGTACCTAGACTATGGTTTACCCAAAATACACAAGCTAGACATCACCATGAGACCCATAATTAGCAGCATAGATTCACCAACTTACAAACTGGTAGAATGGCTATCTAATAAATTTAATTCATTACCTATATTCGAAAGTTTAAGCATAAGACACAATTATGAACTGATAGAACACATTAAAGACTTCAAATTAACAGAAGAGGACACCCTTGTCTCCTTTGACATAAAGTCAGTGTTCCCCAGTATACCAATAGAAAAACTCCCATCACTGATCAAAAATTGGCTCAAATCATTCACATCATTCACATAAATCATTCACATGGGCCTTTGATAAATTTAAAAAAGTGTTCAAGGAATACAACATTCAGCTAGCACCAGTAAACCATTACTCCATAAAAAACCTGCTACTTTCAAACATCAAAGATGCTATTCCACGTAACAAAAAATCCAGCATATACCAAATTGAATGCAGTGATCGTAATGAAGTATACATAGGAAAAACCAAAAGAAATTTAGAAATTAGATCCAAGGAACACATTAGGAACATCAAGAGTAAACAAGTAGAAAAATCAGCAGTTGCCTTTCACTTTTGGACAAAAAACCATGAAATAAAGCCAGAACCGAAAATTCTGAAATACATATCTGGAAAACAAGAGCTGTCCACATGGGAACAAATCTTCATTTTAAAAAATAGAAACCGAGTATTTAATTTTAACATTCCCCAGAAAGATATTTTCAGCAAGTTCCTTGAACCATTACCAGAAGAAACATCAGAAGAAGCATCGCCATCTGCACCTTGAAATACCCTGGAAACCCTGTTATTGTCTGGTTGATAATGGAGGAAAGTTAACCTCCGAAACGCGTTTCGGAAAATTATAAAACTAAGTGTTGTTTAGTGTTATTGATTGACTCACATTGTTATTAACTGACTCACCTTTTAAATTAAATATTCAGTCTATGTAAGATTTAAAGCTTTCTACCATCAACTACGACGATTTGAACGGCTACAGACGAGGAGAGTTAATGCTTTATGCACTTTAGCTTTTCTGAAACGTTGCAGAGACTACACAGTTGTTCCATACTTCGCTGAGGTACATCACCATATTAATACGAACCGAGCACAACACATCCTCCGTCGCGCCAGTCTCGTGCTGGTGAGGGAAAGAATACACAACACCTACTGCCTTCTGGACCGCATCTCTAGAGAACTTCTAACACTGCATCTCCAACTGTTTTCTTTACTTTGGAGTTTGGATTGTGAATGGATTGATTTATCTTTATCCACGCAGTACTGGCGACACTAGAAGAAAACCACTGACCGCCATGTAAGGAAGTTCAACAAATTGCACTGTACGCAACAACATCACGCTCAGTTAGACCTGTCTAGGCTGGTGATTAATCTAACAGAACGGCCATTAGACCATCCAACTGCTTCAGTTTTGGTGAGAGGTTCGCCCCGGCACCCAGATCCATACCGACCAAGGATTTCATCAGTGGCACTGAGCAGGCACTAATTAGTCTTCCGGCAGACGTAGCTGAAGAAGTACGCACCGAAGTCAGCCTTACATTAGCAAGAACCAAGAAACCCAGGGCCAATATTTCATCTGCTGAATTTAGAGTGCTAAAAGCACTGCGACAAGACGCAACTCTAACTGTGCTTCCTGCTGATAAGGGCAATGCCACGGTTATCATAGAGACCATGGATTATCACCAGAAAATTACAAAACTACTCGAAGATCCCTCTTTCAAGGAACTGAATAAGGACCTGACGACCAAGATCACCAGAATAACTACAAATCTCATAAAGAACTCCAGCCTAACCACTATAGTACAGAAAAACACCATTCCACATGCAGCAGCTCCACCTAGACTCTACGGACTGCTAAAGATTCACAAGCCTGAAGTACCCCTTCGACCCATTGTGAATGCCATAGGCTCACCTACTTACCTGCTTGCCAAACATCTTACCACTCTACTGAATCCGCTGGTGGGTGACTGTCAACATCATATTGCAATTTCCAGCCACTTTATACAGAAAATTTTAGCGCTGACGGTAGACCCGGAGGATATTTTGGTGAGCTTTGATGTGGAATCTTTGTTCACCAGAGTGCCGCTAGAGGACTCACTACAGCTCTTATCTGAACGGTTTCCGGAAGACATCACCCAGCTCTTCAGACACACGCTCACTTCCACATACTTCAATTACAATGGCCAGTTCTTCGAACAGACGGGTTCACCATTGTCACCTGCTATTGCCAACTTTTTCATGGAGAGCTTGGAACATACTGCCCTGGATACCACCTCAGACAAACCAAAGGCATTCTTCAGATACATGGATGATACCTTTGTTATCTGACCACATGGAAAAGGAAAACTTTCCGCCTTCTTAGACCACCTCAACAACCTACATGCGAACATCAAGTTTACCATGGAAGTTGAGAACGATGGCTCACTTCCCTTCCTAGATGTTCTGGTCTACAAGAAGCCGGACGGCACCCTAGGTCACACGGTATACAGGAAACCCACACACACCAACCGCTACTTGGACGCCTCCAGTCACCACCGTCCTACTCAAAAGAAGACAGTTATCTCCACTTTGTTTCACCGGGCTTTTGATATTGCGCATGAAGACCACATTAAGCAAGAACTTAAATATCTATGAGACACCTTGCTAAAAAACGGATACAGTGATAACGACATCAAAAAGGCACGCAAGAAGGTTGAAAACAATCACAACAACCCCCAACGCCTCACTCAAAGGATGGATAGCTGGCCGAATAAAGCCTTCATACCATTCTACGGTTTCGTCTCAAACAAGATCTCCCGCATACTCGCTAGGTATAACATCAAGACTTTCTTCACACCTCCAAAGATGATCCAAGAATATCTTAGGCCGGTAAAAGAACCACTTCAGCTCAAGGTCCCAGGAGTGTACAGGATTCCTTGTGAATGTGGTAAAGTGTATGTAGGCCAAACAGGACACACAATAGAAGAAAGGTGTAAAGAACATCAACGCAATATCAGGTTCCTACAACCAGATAAGTCAGCAGTGGCCGAGCATTGTATAGAGTATGTCCACAAAATAAACTTTGAAGACATCAAAGTTCTGGATCATATGGATAAATACTGGGACAGGGTCATTAAGGAAGCCATCCAAATCAAACTACATCCGAACAATTACAACTGGGACCGCAAACTTCAGCTAAGCCCTGCCTGGACAATAGCCATGACTTTTTTTTTTTTTTTTTTTTGGAAAGTGGAGACAGAAAGAGAGTTGGAAGGGAGATAGAGTTGGCTTATTACGCCGGGATATAGATTTATTGGGGAGGAGTGTATCGTTGTCACGAGGTCCCGCTTAGCACCCTCGGTAGTGCGGGTGTGCTGGCCGACCGGAGTCGACTTTCGTTTGTGGTTACCGGGTGGCAGCCATGACTAGGCCCTGACTGACACACACGGGTGATTCTTCGTGTGGAGGGGAGTTGGTCGTGAATCGGCGGAGACTGCGATGTGGGTTCCAGTGAACGGCGATGACTGTGGTGGCACTTGTTATTCAGGTGGTGGAAAGAATGCGCTCTCGTCAAGTCCGGAAGCAGTGCAGTCTTCCTCTGCACCGGTAGCTGCACGGGGAGTTGTAGTGGTGGATGAGTCCATATCTCTTGAAGAGTGCAATTTGTTCTGGTGTCGGAATCTTGCGTCCTTCTGGTAGTGCGTTTGGCGTTGTGGGTTGTGACCAAGGTTGGTTGTGTTGCGTTGCAGGAGCTGGCGATGTAGTCCAGGGTCGGCGATGTTGCACTGCAGGTTGAGACGTGGTAGTTCGGGGTTGACTGTAATGATCTCGGTCATGTGCTGTTGGTAGTAGAGAGACTTGTGTGCTGGCTTCATGGGTCAGGGTTGGAGTTCGGTCCTCGATTCGGTGAAGTTTGCGCAGAATGGAGTCGAGGGTGGTTGTGTTGTCTAGTGCAGCGGTTGTGTCGCGAAGTTCTGTTAGTAGTTCTGCTGCGGAGTTGAAGCCGGTGGTGTTGTGGAGAAGTTGTTGGTGGATTGTTGTGAGTCCGTTGCGGTAGGTCCGGCGGAGACAGTTCGTCTTCTTGTTGATTTTCTGGACGTCGGTGCTGAGAGATGTGAGGCGGCCTGTTGTGGAGTTGCGTAGTTGACGTCCTTCGTCTATGATGGTTTGGAGTTGAGTCGTGATGGTGGCTGTCGAGTTGGCTATGATGGAAACTGCGGCGGTGAGTTGAAGTGTGGCTTCTTCCAGTCTTTTCAGCCTTTGTTGGAGGTTTTGTAGGTCTTGCTGGATGTCTTCGGTGTCATTCCGGGGCAGTGGTGCAGTGATAGTGGCGGTGGCGGATGATGGAGCGGACTGTTGTGACGATGAGCGTCGTTGCGTAAAAGGAGCTGGTCTGCGGCGAGGTTGTGAGTCTGCGATGGCTGGTGTAGATTGCAGAGAGTTGGCCTTTGGATAGAGAGGGCACTGCGCCTGACCCGTAAAGTGGCCGAAGTCATTACAGGTGGCGCAGTACCGACGTCTACGGCGTAGGTCGTGCCAGGTGCAGTCCTGTGTGAGGCAATAAGCCCCACAATAGTGGCACCTAGGAGCAGCGTTGCAAATGGTGTTGTCGTGGCCAAAGCAGCAGCAGCGGCGGCAAGGCACATGTCTGGAAGTTCGTGCTGGTTCGACGAGTAAGTGCCGTCCGAGTAGGGTCAAACCCGTTCTCTGGGCGGCTTCACTGTCCGTGGTGTCGGCGAAGACGATTCTGATTAGTGGTGTGGGTCCCCGAGAGGTGATGATGCGAATGGCTCTCATTGCTGAGGGCCACTTCTGACGTGCTGCATGTAGTATGTGTCTCTCGGGGATATCCCGTGGTACACCACGCATAATGACACTGACCCCTTGAGTGGGGCCAATGTGTGCAGGCGGTGATGGTGAGTTGTCTGGAAGACAGGCTGAACTCCGCGGTGATGAGGCCGGCAACTCCGGTGTTGGCACTGCCACTGCCATTACCGGGGAGCGGAGGCGCTCAACTGGCCGGTGCTCGAGCTGCGGAGTGGTAGTAGCGGCGCAAGGTGTGGTTCCCGACGAAGATGAGGTGGCTGTGCTGGCTGCATCAGTGTTCGCAGTTGTGGCGATGTTTATTGGTTCCCGGGCTGATGGAACTCCATTGCCCGGTGAACGCGGCGATTTCCGGCGCTGTTGAGGTGGCACGCTGTTAGAAGAGGCGTTCTGCGTGGGTTGCGATGGTGTTGAGGTCTCCGGGGCCGGCACTCTCACTGCCTCCCCATGAGGTGCCTCGGTGACGGTGGATTGTGCTGTTGCAGGTTGCCGTAGCGTTGAGGTCTCCGAGGCCGGCACTCTCACTGCCTCCCCCAGAGGTGCCTCGGTTGCGGCGGAGATTGGCGCTGAAGTTCGGCGTTGTGACTTCTTCTTTCCCATGGCCCGGGCGGAGGCCAAAAAAAATGGCCAGCCATGAAACACATCCACAACAGCAAATATAGTGATTCTGGACCAAGTACTGACCCTCAAGAAAACAATGTGGCCAGTGACAAACATAGCCCGAAACAGCAGGCCCAATTACAAATCGTCACCCGCTCATTGGCCAGAGCAACGCAACCCCTTCCCACCTAGCATTGTATACATATATATGGGGAGCGGAAAGCTAACGGTTATTTTTCATTCTGACGAAGGCCATAGAGTTTACAATGGCTGAAAGCTCAATGTTTTTAAACCTCACACGGCTGATCACCTGTGAAACTGTAATAAATATTCAGTCTATATTTATCTATAGGACCAAATACAACAAACTTTGATGGGGAGATAGCAGCTATTAACACCAGCCTAAAACAACTTTTTAATTATATTAATAAATTCAACAAAGCAACCATATTCAGCGATTCAAAATCTGTCCTACAAGCAATAACAAATCAATACTCATATGCTAGCGCTATAAATGAAATAACTCATTCAGTAAAAATACTACAAAATCTTGGAAAACAAGTAGTACTACAATGGATTCCAGCACATGTAGGATTGGCTGGAAATGAACTAGCTGATATACTATAGGGAGCACAAAATAAGAAGGCACATGAGTAGCTTCAATCCCTACTCAGCTATGGAATGCTGTTACCGGAGCATATCACTATGCAAAAGAAAGAGACGGGAGATAAGCATGTGAGCGTTACCGGTAGACAGCAGCGAGGATGGTGAAGGATTGCAAGATGCACAATTAAAACCTGTCAGAACAATTTCTCTCTCCTTAAAATGAGACAATAGGCTCTCTAATCCTGTAATTGCTTCAAATTTAAATTCCTCATCTAAGCAGATAATTTTCATTTGCAATCTAATGTTTCAACGGAGTTCATATCTTTCAAGTTGAAAATTGGGCCTAGGTGATAATACATTACAATGTTGAGTTTTTAATTTTTTTTATTATATCCGATTCTCTAGGAATGTTTTCGTGTAAATATTTTTGTCATTGGAGTGAAAATGAGAGAGTTACGTGACGATTTGAATAAATCTAAACGGAGGTCGCAGTTGTGCAATTTGAGGCATTTTCTGATAGGTATTTCTCATATTTTTCTAAGTGTCTATACAGAGTTTCTGCACATATGTTGACACTCAAATATTTATTTATTTAAATCAAATTAATACATATTTGAACATGACAGACATTCAGCCCAGGCTCTTAGCCTGTCATATCCACCCAACAAAATTACTTATCATACATTTTGCTTCTCTATTGCTATTTAACACTTTATAACTAACATAACATTTTTAATTCTGTTCTCTTTGTACAGACCAATTTCATTTTTTAACTCTACTTAAAAGTTGACCTAAGTTCCTGACCTCCTCTCTAAAACTCCTCTTAAATGCTGTTATCCTATCTCCCTTCTCCCTTTTCTGCCCCAGAAATTCTTTCCTCCATACGTCCATTCCTTGTCACTCAAAGATTATGTGCTCCAGATCTTTCTTCCTCCCGCAAATAGGACACAGACTCTGAGGGATACCCTTTCTTAGTCCTCTCAACCTCCAAACACCAGTTCTTAGCCATGCTATTGCCTCCCTTTGTTCTTTGTTTACCTTATCAACATATGTTTCCCTTTCCCATGTTTCCTTCATTGATTTGTAATCTACCAGGGACCTTTTTTCATTATACCACCAAACAGTTTTTGGATTTCTATGTCTTCAAACCTCTTTCTTATTATTTTCCAAAATTTATGATTATTCTCCCCTCTCCTCCAGTAGTCCCCATCCCATTTACTTCTAGGTTCTTTTGAATACTACTTGTCCATCCAGATTCCCTCTGGATTTACTCTGTTAATCAGTTTCTATATTAGGTATTCTAAGTGAAAATCTACATAATTTAGCAACAAATGCCTATGCACAATTTCAAGCCACCTTTTACGAGTAATATTCCAATGTGGCCTTTTCGGTTGTGTATTTTAGACATTTCAGGACTTAAAATGTCCCTTACAATGCAATTTGTAAGTTATCAGAGCGAAGCTCCAAAAATAGCTCCCCAGTATGTGCCAACCAGAATTTGCAATGCAGTTATTAATATAAGGCAAGTATGTTAGGCTAACATGCTCATCAAAGTTTATATTATATTACATATAGCAAAAGTGGAAACTTGCCATTGAACAAAATATTTTTTTAAACCAGCTGTGTGAACACTATTTTTAGCAAACTTATTTTATAGCTCAGTAAGAAACATGAATATGCAGTGTTGATTAAAAATTGTGAACATTGTATCGCAAAGAGAATTTGCCATAAAATAGCTTACATTTTTAGTTTAAAACACGTAATCCAGGAATGACTTAACATATATACACCAAGCTTTGAAGCCCACTTCTTTATCCATATTCAGCAGTACATCTTTCTGAAAGTTGTCCAGATTCGAAACCCGTTTTCCTGCCTTACAGTGTTTTCCGTGGGATTTAAACAAGGGCCACCCGGATTCAAAAGTGGTTATTTTACCTTGTCCTACTACGCACAACACTGAATGTTCACTTACACATGCTTTAGCTGTTAGTACTAGTGCAATGTTCGCACACACCTCTTCTGAGGACAACTCTTTTAAAAAAGTGTAAACACTGAAAATAATAGCCCACGCAACTGAATGCAATACTTCCCTTTTCAATTTACTCATCTGTAAGCTGCTTGTACCAGGCTTTGTTAATGCGATGTTTCTTAGCAATAAAACAAGTTACAGTAATTATAAGACACAGGTAGCACTGTACATATATGTCAGACATGGAACAGGCATAAGAATAAACTAAATTCCTTTTCTTTTCCTGCAGATATCTCACTCCTTGAAAAGAAAGATTATTTGAGATGATAAATAAACAATCATGATGCAAGGCAAGTGTCGTTTGGTATCACTGAGCGCAGCGTTTATTCAATCACTCATATCTTGGGCTACAGGCCACCTTACATATTGCTTCTTGTACAGTCAGCATCAATATTTCTAGATCTTTGCAATAATGAGCTGTTGCTGGATTTGATGAGCATAAAGAGAAAAGTGAAAAGCAAATATTGCGCTAGACAGCGCGTTATCGAACTGGGCAACGTCACCTCTCTAGGATAGCCTACTTGCTCTCACATACCTTCTTCTAGCTCCGCCTCATGTGCCTTCTTATTCCGTACGGTCTTTAGCAAAAAAAGGCACACAAATCAAACAGTCAAAAAACATTTAGTGAGTGTGTTGGGTTTAAGGGCCCGTAAAAAACAAAAAAAAACAACAACAAAAAAACAACAAAAAAAACAATCATTTATCTTTCCACTCCTCCAAATTACAAATTAGTAATCAAATAAAATCATTTCAACAAGAAGAGTATAAAATTGCAAGTATAGGTAAAAAATGGAGTATCATTCTTGAAGATAAGAAATACATCCCTGATTACCTATGAAGAAAATCAGTGGCAATACTTCGCTTGACTACTGGTCATGATTGTCTAGCTGCACACCTTCATAAGATAAGTGCGCCTTCATAAGTGCGCCCTCTGTAAACATCCAAATTCAATTATGGACAAAGAACACCTACTAATGTGCCAAGCAATTCCAAAAATAGAAGGAGATCTTCACACGCAATTAACGTCTTATTACTGGGATGCCAGACGGAGAATGAAGTCCAAGTTCCAGAGCATTAGCAAACAACAACAACAGTTTCCTGTGAACAGTCTGATGATAATTCCATTCTGATTACCAGAGGCTTTCTGAACGACATGAAAAATTTTTAATTTGCATTTTTACTTTCTCTACTGGTAAGTAGGGGAAGTATTGTATTCCACCCAAAAATTTGATGTGGAGATTTCACTGGAAATATATGTTTTGAGATCCCCTGAATCCAAAAAAAGCATTTTTAGAAAAAGTTCTGTGTGTATGTCTGTGGACACCATAACTCAAAAACAAAAAGTTGGTTAAAAACCAAACTTGGTATATAAGTTTAATGTCTTTCAAGGATGCGACATGAAGATTTTGAAGAAAACAGTCCCACCCTAAATTACTCTTTACATGGAAAATTTTTTTAAAATTTGGCTTTTCTTGAAAATGGTTCTAACGATTTTGATTAAAATGTCATATGTTTCAGATATTTTTATGATAAATGAAATGTATATCTTGAATTCTCTGGCTATAGCCCCTGTAGTCGTATTTACTCTGGACGACTTTTGCATAACTGGTAAATCATTAGAGATAGACCAAATCATACTATACAAAAAATGTTATTGTTAGCTAATGCTGGATTTCTGACAACGAAGTCATTAATCCTCTTGCTTTCCAATATTTTTCACTGATGGATGGGGTGCTAGAAGTGGCCGGGCCTATTTGAAGGTGGTCTCGGTCCATTTCCTCTTGCAGATCACATAGAGGACAGAGTGGTGAAGAATATATCCCAATTCTGTTTAAATGTTTTGCCAGACAATCATGTCCTGTAATCAACCTGAAGGTTGCAACTGCCATTTTTCGAGGATACTCAGGAATTACTGTTTGAATGTTTGGTAGTTTCCATCTTTTATTTTTTGATTTTTCATAGTAATATTTTGCAATCATTGTTTTAATTCAGAGTTGACTAATCTTTTAGCTGCATAAAATGGTAGATTACCTATAGATTTCTGTACACTACCGGTACCCTTTCTTGCAAGAAAATCAGCTTTGTCATTACCACTCAGTCCACAGTGACCTGGTATCCATTGGAAGACCAGGTGTTTTTGAAGTGCGGTTAGATGGGTAAGGATTTTCCAACATTCTATAATTGTTTGGTTTTTTGGTGACAACTTGGAAGTAATTGCTATAATTGCCGCCCTGGAATCTGAGAGAATAACTGCTTGATGAAAATGTGAAATTCTACACCAAAGATTTTGTAGGGCCATTCGATGCAAAAAATGTAGATCTTGCTAAAATACACAATTTATGTCTGAATAAATATTCTTGTAAGGTGAAACATTTCGGAGATATTCCTTGTTATGTGTGTGAGTTTCAGAAAACATAACTTTCGTGAAATGGATCATTGTTGTTAATTTTCTTTTATGTTAAGTGTGCAAAGAGAACGGAATCTCAAAGCTTTAAAATATTTGACTATCGCTCAAAGCCTACTGTATTTTAATATTCCCCTTGCACCTACAAGGAAATAAGCAATAAGATAATTTGTGCAAATATTTATCTCGACTAACATGAAGAAGATATAGGAATAACAGTTTGTAAGAATGGCTAGTACAAGAGTAGAGAAAGTCATGTGAGTGCAACACAGCAGATTTTTGGTAGTGTTTCACGACATATTTTATTTGAGAGATGTATTGTTCAATGTTTTGCAGAAGAGGTCACTGGATGTAAACTACTGAGTATCAAAAATAAGGCCCACTTTTGAAATGCTAAAAAACAAGAGGAATGAACAATATTTTTCAATTATGTTTGAAAAAGCCAGTAAAATGGTGCTTTGTATGAAACATTGGATCATGTTTTGATGGAAACGAATAAGAGATTTTGTAATTTATTTATGCCAACAAACTTACTGTTGGTGTTTTTCAAACACAAAAGCCGTCTGTGGGCAAAGTTTGAGAGGTAGAACTGGAACTTAAAAATTCAACGCCACAACTTTGCCCACACACGGCTTGTGTGTTTGAAAACACCAACAGTAAGTTTGTTGGCATAAATAAATAATAATTACCATCTGAAGGTTATTTAATCCTGGGACATAAAGTACTTACAATAGTAAGTCACCATTGGGGTAATTTGTCTCTGATGTGAGACTGCCTTTGTGGTTTACCAGGAGAAATACAAACTGGTTTGAGAATTTAATGCCATTCTGGCAGTTTGTCACAATAGCCCAATGGTTAGAGCAGCTGCCTGGTAAGCAGAAGGTCTGTGGTTCAAATCCCAGTTGTGGCATTGAATTTTTAAGTTCCAGTTCTACCTCTCAAAGAGATTTTGTTATTGTGAAGAAAAAATTCAATTTGTTTGCCTGGCCTACACTAAAAAATCTGAAGAATACCACGCATATTTTTCTTCAAGTGCGCTTGAAAATTTGGATAATTTCTTTGGGCCTGTATTTCCCAAGACACAACGTTTAAGAATGAACAATGTGTATGCCGATGAGAAGTACAGAAATATTCCCACCGGAAAGATCTTAGAAATGTTTAATGTGGATAAGGACATCTTTACGGATGCTTATAAACTGCTCTCCCTTATTCTGTCAATCTCTTCTACTACAGCATTAGTGGAACGAAGCTTTTCTTGTGTAAAGCGTATAAAAATGCCTGAGGAATGCAATGTCAAGGGAGAGACTTTCTTCTTTAGTGAATATTTCAATTCAGAAAGATCTTCTAGTGCAACTAATAAAAATGCAGCCATTCTATGAAGACATCACCAACAAGTTTACAGCCTTAAAGGACTGAAGGATTAATTTGGTGTGCAAGAAATAGGTCAATACACTTATACTGACCTATTATATTTATAATCTTTATAAATATAGGTGTACTTTTCTTTCCTACTAACTCTTCACCTACTAACTCTTCACCTAATTTCCCAGCCACGAGCACCACTGGTGCATACGTGCAATGATTATGATTAGTCATAGGGATTATCATGCATTAAAGCTGGGATGAAAGGAAATGTAGTTAAATTGTTACTAGATTACACACAGTGATATTGCAGGTTACAAACCACCCCACCCTTGTATAGTATATTGGCTTTTGCAGGCAATGTTCATCAGACCATGTTAACCTCCACCAATGACCCTTGGTCATTGTTGTTTACATTATTTATATTAGTAATGGCTAAAGTATATATAACTTGAAGCCAACCACTATTATCTTTAGCCTGGATGTACTTAGAAGTTGTTCCAATTGCTCCAGGTGTACAAATGGAAAAAGCAATTCTAATGGATGCTCTGGAGCAGCAAACACCGCCCCCCCCCCCCCCAAAAAAAAAAAGGTACTTTATTTTTGCTTGTTTGAAGCCCTCACAATACATATACACAGTATTCATTTTTATTTGTGCCTTTGCTTTCCAATTTATGTCACACTTTGCAGTGAGTCTACTCTTAACCAGAAAGACGCCTCTGCCTTCTTCCATTTCACAATGTATAGTTGTATTTCTATCAGCCTAAGCAGCTGAATCAGTGGCTGGTATCAGGTGTAATTTTTAGGGTACTTGTTTCACTTGGAGCTGCCCTCTAACAACTGTTTGCAGAATTTCCACAACTATACCATGAGAGTGTCATTTGAACCCATCTGTATGATATGAGAACAGGTCTTCAGAGCCTTGAGTGCGATGCAACATATCGTTGCTAGTACAGGACAATATGAAGCTTATAATATACCACCCTGTCTACATGTTGAAATGCTACTTTTGAACTGGATTACTGAATGACAGGGATGTCAGTACAATATGAACCACTGGATTGATGATTTTCTGAAGGAATTCCAAGAGACAGCTCACAGAATTCTAAGATAAATGTTAAACGGTAACCACAATTATCTTATGGTACTTTGTGGCATGGCATACATAAATGACAAACAGATATATCACAGATATTTTGTATCTTTGAGATACCTAAACAAAAATAAGCTCAGTCCTTACTATTTTCATGTATGGTTCATTTTATCTCATGAAATTTAATCTATTAAATTTTCTATTTAATACATGTTCATTGAAATCCCTTTGCACCTTACCCACTAGATGTTTTTAAAATTTTAGCAACGATCATGCCATTGCCCTAATATGTATGCACACATCCTTAAGTTCTCTAATTCAAAAAGTCTTCCAATAAACCACCAGAAAAAACCAGTGTTGCACGCTCTATGAGAAGCTTCACGAATGCCAAACATAGGACTCAAGAGCTAAACTAAGCACACCTGCAACATTAGACCTGGGCACTCTCTATGTAGTCATTTTACAACTTGTTGCAACTAAAGGCTTGCCAGAAAGTGATGTCATATGCAACCATTGAAGGAATAAATAAAAATAAAAATGAACACCACGTTAGGTGCTCCACATTCCTAAGAGATGAATAGGTACTCACCCAATGAACCACATTTGTTCATATGTATAAACCGTAATCAAGATGTTGCTGCATTTACATAAAATTTTAGGAGCTAACTATTTTTCTGACAAAGGGTGTGGGGGTAGCTCAGTGATTTACTTCATTGCCATTGTGATATTGTCTGTGGTTCAATTCTTGGATCTAGACCCTCTCCAAGCCAACACGTCTAACTAGCTCATGTGAAGTATGTCAAGGCCCAACTTGTTTCAGAGTCCTTGGTAACATTGCCATTTACCACTATCAGCCCTCATAGAGGTAACTGACTCTGCCTGTGGGTGCAGTGATCCATACATCATTTGATGTAATTAGTTTTCCTAGAGGTCATTGACCATATAAGGAGCATTATAAACTAACCACCAACTGCATTTTAAGATAATATATACCATCAGCAGGATTGCTAAACAGTACATCTTTTTTTGATGTGTAGCACGTAAAACAGCATAACAATATGATGGACCTGAAAAATTAAATTATTTTGTTGTTTAACGACGCTGTCAATTGCCAGGATCACATCAGCGTCACCGGTGTGCCGGAATTTTGTCCCGCAGGAGTTCTTTTACATGCCAGTAAATCTACTGACATGGAGCTGTCGTTTTTAAGCACACTTAAAAACCATCGGCCTGGGCCGGGTTTGTACCCGCGACCTTGGGATCCGTAGGCCAGCGTCTAACCAACTGAGCCACCCAGACCGACGATGGACCTGAAGAAAATACTGGAAGTATGAGTGTTTTGTAAAATAAAAGGAAATTTGGAAATAAAATTAAAGGAACACTAGAGAAACATAAAACTAAAACAAATGGAAAAACCTGCTATATCACACCATTTGGATAGAAAACCACAATATTGACCATAATATGTTGTTGTTTTCTAGTGCCTTGCATCTGGCAATGAAGCCATTAGCATTCGTGCTTTCCAATACCTTTGAACTGTAGTTTCTTCTGATCTTAATGCTTCACAGGACTTCAAGTGGTCTTCGTTCATTTCTACTGGATCGTTACACAGGACACATATTGGTGAGGCTGAGATGCCTATTCTGTAGAGATGATTTGCTAAGCAGTCGTGATTTGTCAATAGTCGGAAGGCTGCAACCGCTGTTTTCCTTGGTCTCTGGGGGATTATATCTGGGTTGGAAAGTAGTGTAATCCATTTTTTTTTATCTTTGGCATTTGTTTCTATTTCTTGTAGGTATGAATGAGAAAATTTTTTAATGATCAAGTATTTTATTGAGGAATATGAGAAATTGAACTAGGACTTTTGTTTTAATATTGACCATAAAGATAAACATTCCGGAGTTAAAACTGTCCCACAATCGGATCTCCGGGTGGGAACATCTTTAGGCAAATTTCATCACAACAATTCCAATACTTTAAGAATTCTACAATGGAATGCAGGAGGCATGTCCCAGCCTAAAAAACAAGAGCTAATGAAAATATTGACCATAATATAAAGTTGGTACTTCATCAATAGACCTGAACATGTGGGAAAAATATATGATAGTGACGTAATAAATTTTGAAATCCCAGCACTGTACGAAGTGTTGAAACTTTGTGTCCCTAACACCAGATGGCAACAGGACCATGAGACCAGAGAGAGGGAGCAGGAGGAAGAGAGCTTCAGTCACCCAATGGCTGAGGATGAGATCAAATGATTTTGAAAATGTTGTTGTTGTTAGCTAATGCTGGATTTCTGACAATGAAGTCATTAATCCTCTTGCTTTCCAATATTTTTCACTGATGGATGGGGCACTAGAAGTGGCCGGGCATATTTGAAGGTGGTCTCGATCCATTTCCTCTTGCAGATCACATAGAGGACAGAGTGGTGAAGAATATATCCCAATTCTGTTTAAATGTTTTGCCAGACAATCATGTCCTGTAATCAACCTGAAGGTTGCAACTGCTGTTTTCCGAGGATACTCAGGAATCACTGTTTGAATGTTTGGTAGTTTCCATCTTTTATTCTTTGATTTTTCATAGTAATATTTTGCAATAATTTTTTTGAATTCAGAGTTGACTAATCTTTTAGCTGCATAAAATGGTAGATTAACTATAGATTTTTGTACACCGCTGGTATCCTTTTTTGCAAGAAAATCAGCTTTCTCATTACCACTCAGTCCACAGTGAGCTGGTATCCATTGGAAGACTAGGTGTTTTTGAAGTGCGGTTAGATGGGTAAGGATTTTCCAACATTCTATAATAGTTTGGTTTTTTGGTGACAACTTGGAAGTAATTGCTATAATTGCTGCCCTGGAATCTGAGAGAATAACTGCTTGCTGAAAATGTGAAATTCTGTACAAAAGATTTTGTAGGGCCATTCGAATTGCTTCAATTTCTCCATCAAAGTTAGTAGTTCCATAACTTAATGATTTGTAATAGGAAAAGAGGTGACATGTGACTCCAGCACCTGCTCCATCTTGGTTTGATATCAATGATCCATCAGTATAAATATGGAGCCACTCATGTTCTGGGAATCTAGTATGGATTGTCTCTAATGCCAATAATTTTAGAACACTAGTTGGAATATCACTTTTTTTAACTTCTTCTGTCAGGTGTAAATAATATGTGATGTCTAATGTATGTGTTGGATTGACTTTAGATATGAAATTTTCCTTTGAATTAGGAAGGTGTACATTTTTCTTGATGTCTTGAATTTTGGAAAGAAAGCTCTCCTGAGTCTTTAGTGTATGTGTAAAATTTCTCTTGTGCCATGTATTGAATGGGAGTCTGATCAACTTTTCGTGTTGAATAAGAGCCGCTTTTTCTATTTCATATTCAATGGGGTATTGGTTGGTTAGTATTTCCATAGCTGCTATTGGTGTGGTTTTGATAGCACCTGTAATTAATCTCAGACTTTGGTTTTGAAACATTTGAATTTTTTTTGTGTTTGCTGTTGCAAGAACTTCGCTGCAGTAAGTAAATAATGGTTTTATATATATATTGTATGTTGTGTTAAGCGTTGTTCTGGAACATCCCCACTTGATTCCTGTTAGACGTTTTAACAGTGAAAGGCGCCTCTCTGCTCTTTGTATTACATTTTCTATTTGTTTGGTCCATGTAAGGTTGGTATCAAATGTAACTCCTAAATACTTTGCTTCCTTTGTTTCTGGTAATTGTTGACCCTCAAAATTTAGTTTTATTTTTAGTGGTTTTTTTCTTAGCGAAAAGATTTGGTAGTTTGATTTTGTTGTATTAACAGTCATTAAATTTTCTTTGATCCACCTCTGTAAGTTGGTTAAGGATTGTTGCATGGTTTTTTCTAGTTCTGTACTTTTGCTTTTTGGTTTTGAAGTCCACATTACCAAGTCATCAGCAAATAGTGCACACTTCACGCCTGATTCTTGTATTTGTTGTGGTAGATCATTAATAAATATATTAAAAAGTGTAGTGCTGAGCACTGCACCTTGTGGTAAGCCACGGTGTACTTGTTTATATTTAGATATATTTCTTCCATATCTGGTTGCAATAAAGCGTTGTGTTAGGAAATGACATAGCCATGAAAACATTGGACCTTGTATCCCTATTTTTTTTACTTTCTTTAGTAGTTTTGTTCTGCATATAGAATCATATGCACTTTGAAAATCAATAAAAACTGATAAATTATCTTCTTTTCTATTGAAGGAGTCTTTGATTTCTTGACTGAGAAGTAAGACTTGTTCATTTGTAGAGTGGAACTCTCTGAATCCAGCTTGACATGGGGATATTAAATTTTTTGATTCTAGAAACCAATTTAACCTGATTGACACCATTCTTTCCATCACTTTTGCATTTTGAAAATGTTACAGTATTAACATTTCAATTTGGGGTGTAAGGGGTAGTGATGCGCCTCCTATAGTCTCTCCTACCCAATTCCCATCCTCATCCTGCCCGTGGTGCACCCTGTTTTTAACAGATGATGCTCTGGGGACCGAATCACAGCGGTATAACTGTTTCATCTAAAATGGAGGAAATGTCATTTACATATGTGCTGGCCTATCACAGTACAACAGCGTCTCTCAGAGGCACATGAGGGGAAGGTCGGTGGATCTAAATACCACCTATTTAGTCCTCCCGGCTAGGTCCGATGGACCCGTTGACCAACAATAGGTGTGGTCCCCCTTCCAAAATGGGGGTTTAAGTCGGGTGATGTAACTACCACGTTGTAAAACTGGTGCCTGTTAAGAAAACAGTTACATGAAAGCCACATACATGAGTATGAGTCCTAAATATAAACATTCCGGAGTTAAAACTGTCCCCCAATCGGATCTCCGGGTGGGGACATCTTTAGGCAAATTTCATCACAATTCCAATACTTTAAGAATTCTACAATGGAATGCAGGAGGCATGTCCCAGCCTAAAAGCAAGAGCTAATGAAAATATTAAAAGACCAAGATAGAGATGTCTTCACAGTACAAGAAGCCAATATATCAGAAGAACAGGAAATATACTTTGAAATGGATCAGTACACTACACATATACTTTCAAAGGCTCGTCAAATAGCAAGTGGTATTCTTACAGGAATTAAAATAAATATGAAAGCTACTGTTCAAATCCAAAAAACAATGGAAGAACAAGATAAACCAGAAATAGTTAAAATTGAAGTATGGAAAAGTAACTACCACTATAGAATTTACAGTATCTACAATCCTCCAGACAATACACTAGATCTAAATTCTATTCCCATAGAATCCAAAAGTATTTTAATAGGTGATTTTAATGCACACTCCCCTAGGTGAGGCTACAGAGATATAAATTCAGCAGGAAGAGTCATAGAAGACCTATTAAACTCATCAACAATGGAATTAATATTTAATTCAAATGATCCATCCACTTACCTTCATTATAATGGTTCGGGTACAAATCCTGATCTTCTGATGGTGTCATCTGACATAATTGACAATACAAAAAGAGAAATAATAGAAGACCCAGGTTCAGGCCACAGAATCACCATAAACTCCATAAGAGGTCTAATAAATAAAAGTAACAAACCAAAAATTAAAGCTTCTTGGAATTTTAAAAAAGCAGATTGGTCCAGTTTCCAAAATGAGATAGAAGGGAAGTGTAATATACTGTTAGAAGTAACAGTATATTAGTCAAGAGTTCAAGTCAACAGATGACATGAATAAAAAAATTTGTGAAATATTATTGACAGCAGCCAAAACACATATCCCCAAAGGAAAGTTAAAGAAATATAGCTACTTTTGGTCAAAGAATGCCCCAAGCATATAAAAAACAAGATAAAGCTATCCAAAAAACTATCAGAGAAATTAATAAGCCAAAAGATATACGAAATTATATTTTTATTCTGGATTTTAACGAAACAGTACTGGATTTAGCAATAGAACAATTACAGAACAAAAAATCTCCAGGACCTGACAAGATCCACCCAGAGATAATTAAACACCTAGGCAGGAAAGGAAAAGAAATCTTATATATTTAAACGAACGCTAATGGCTTCATTGCCAGATGCAAGGCACTAGAAAACATATATTTAAACGAGCAATTCTTGTATATATATATAAGTTGTTAGCTAATGCTGGACCTCTGACAATGAAGTCATCAATCCTCTTGCTCTCCAATATTTTTTACTGATGATATTGAAGAGAGCAATAGCAGTAATAGTAACCGCTTTTTAGAGAGCACCATATTTTTATGTTTTGGCGGTCACATCACTCCCTCACAACCCCCAGAATGTCTGGAGGACCACACCTGTCGTTGGTTTACGGGTCTCACCGACCTGACCGGGAGAATTATCAAAATAAATTCACCGACCATATCCTCTGATCACCAATCAGAGGACGTATTACATGCCATGACAGGTCAGCATGTTAGGGGTTAAGATTTTATAGAGAAATGGAGAGGTTGGAAAAATAAAGACTCCCTAGCCCTCGGGAACCTTAATAGCATCGGGGTCAGAAGAGAACAAGAGATGACCAAGGTAAGGTCAGATAGAAAAGTTACAGTGAGGAGCAAAACACCGGTAAGTGGAAGTAATGTTCTGCTCAGCTTGGGTACCTTGTGGTTGCTATTCACATATCCCCTAGACGGAGACCCCTGAGTCAACACAAATAATGTAATAGACCTTAAAACACAGTTTCTTTCAAATAACGTTCTCTGAGATATTTCCGTGTTATCGGAGATAACTATTTGCACTGCTTTTTATTTTTGAAAGTGTTTTTGACATTCATCACAATGTTATGGAATAGTGATGTCAATAGAAATACATGTGTGTATATATATATACACATGTATTTCTTCCGCGCAACTTGGAAACGGCTCTAACGATTTCGATCAAATTTTGTATTCAGATAGAGTTTTGCTTTTTAAGTTCATCTATATAGGCGTAATTCCCAAAAAAACGCGATTTTACATAAAAAATAACATTTTTTTTATTCCCACTTCTACAGTGCAATTCTTGTATATATATTCCCGGTATTTCAGAAATGGCTCTAACAATATGGTTAAATTTTTGTATACATGTATATTACATTCACAGTGTTTTCTCTACTCATTTTTAGGTACCACAATCACATCTCTTTCTCTACTCAGTCTTCTATAAACAATTTTCCATAAAAAAACATGATTTTGTACCAAAAACATTTTATCCCCACTTTTAAAATAAGTCAAACCATGTTCTGTATGTTTGAAACAAAAGTGCTATTACATTCACACTGTTTTCTCGTCTCACTTTTAGGTAACACATTCACATCTCTTTCACTACTCACTCTTCTACAAAGAAGTCATGCAATTTTCTGTATGTTTGAAATAGAAATGTTCCATATTACATTCACAGCGGTTTCTCTTTTCACTTTTAAGTAACACATTCACTTCTCTTTCTCTACTCACTCTTCTGTAAACAATTTTCCATAAAAAGCGTGATTTTGCACTGAAAAACACTTTTATCCCCACTTTTAAAATAAGTCAAACCATGTTCTGTATGTTTGAAACAGAAGTCCTATTACATTCACGCTGTTTTCTCCTCTCACTATTAGGTGATACATTCACATCTCTTTCTCCACTCACTCTTCTACAAAGAAGTCATGCAATTTTCTGTATGTTTGAAATAGAAATGTTCCATATTACATTCACAGCGGTTTCTCTTTTCACTTTTAAGTAACACATTCACTTCTCTTTCTCTACTCACTCTTCTATAAACAATTTTCCATAAAAAACGTGATTTTGCACCAAAAAACACTTTTATCCCCACTTTTAAAATAAGTCATAGCATGTTCTGTATGTTTGAAACAGAAGCGCTATTACATTCACACTGTTTTCTCGTCTCACTTTTAGGTAACACATTCACATCTCTTTCTCTACTCACTCTTCTACAAATAAGTCATGCAATTTTCTGTGAGTTTTAAATAGAGATGCTGAATATTACATTCACAGTGGTTTCTCTACTCACTTTCAAGTAACACATTCACATCTCTTTCTCTTCAGTCTTCTATAAACAACTTTCCATAAAAAACATGATTTTGCACCAAAAGCATTTTATCCCCACTTTTAAAATAAGTCATAGCATGTTCTGTATGTTTGAAACAGAAGTGCTATTACATTCACACTGTTTTCTCCTCTCATTTTTAGGTAACACATTCACATCTTTCTTTGTCTACTCACTCTTCTGTAAACAATTTTCCATAAAAAGCGTGATTTTGCACTGAGAAACACTTTTATCCCTACTTTTAAAATAAGTCAAACCATGTTCTGTATGTTTGAAACAGAATATTACATTCACGCTGTTTTCTCCTCTCACTATTAGGTGATACATTCACATCTCTTTCTCTACTCACTCATCCACAAATAAGTCATGCAATTTTCTGTAAGTTTTAAATAGAGATGTTGCATATTACATTTACAGTGGTTTCTCTACTCACTTTTAGGTAACGCATTCACATCTCTTTCTCTACTCAGTCTTCTATAAACAACTTTCCATAAAAAACATGATTTTGCACCAAAAGCATTTTATCCCCACTTTTAAAATAAGTCATAGCATGTTCTGTATGTTTGAAACACAAGTGCTATTACATTCACACTGTTTTCTCCTATCACTATTAGGTGATACATTCACACCTCTTTCTCTACTCACTCTTCTACAAATAAGTCATGCAATTTTCTGTAAGTTTCAAATGGAGATGTTGCACATTACATTCACAGTGGTTTTTCGACTCACTTTCAGGTAACACATTCACATCTGTTTCTCTCCTCAGTGTTCTACAAATCAGTCATGCAATTTTCTGTATGTTTGAAATAGAGCTGTTGCATATTACATTCACAGCGGCTTCTCTACTCACTTTTAGGTAACACATTCACTTCTCTTTCTCTACTCACTCTTCTATAAACAATTTTCCATAAAAAATGTGATTTTGCACCAAAAAACAATTTTATCCCCACTTTTAAAATAAACCATCTTTGTCTTCTGTATGTTTGAAACAGAAGCACTATTACATTCACACTGTTTTCTCCTCTCACTTTTACGTAACACATTCACGTCTCTTTCACTACTCAGTCTTCTGTAAACAATTTTCCATAAAAAGGGTGATTTTGCACTGCAAAACACTTTTATTCCCACTTTTAAAATAAGTCAAACCAGTTCTGTATGTTTGATACAGAAGTGCTATTACATTCATGCTGTTTTCTCCTCTCACTATTAGGTGATACATTCACATCTCTTTCTCTACTCACTCTTCTACAAAGAAGTCATGCAATTTTCTGTATGTTTGAAATACAGATGTTCCATATTACATTCACAGCGGTTTCTCTACTCACTTTTAAGTAACACATTCACTTCTCTTTCTCTACTCACTCTTCTATAAACAATTTTCCATAAAAAACGTGATTTTGCACCAAAAAACACTTTTATCCCCACTTTTAAAATAAGTCATAGCATGTTCTGTATGTTTGAAACAGAAGCGCTATTACATTCACACTGCTTTCTCGCCTCACTTTTAGGTAACACATTCACATCTCTTTCACTACTCAGTCTTCTGTAAACAATTTGCCATAAAATGCGTGATTTTGCACTGAAAAACTCTTTTATCCCCACTTTTAAAATAAGTCAAACCATGTTCTGTATGTTTGAAACAGAAGCACTATTACATTCACACTGTTTTCTCGTCTCACCTTTAGGTAACACATTCACATCTCTTTCACTACTCAGTCTTCTGAGAACAATTTTCCATAAAAAGAGTGATTTTGCACTGAAAAACACTTTTATCCCCACTTTTAAAATAAGTCAAACCATGTTCTGTATGTTTGAAACAGAAGTGCTATTCCATTCACGCTGTTTTCTCCTCTCACTATTAGGTGATACATTCACATCTCTTTCTCTACTCACTCTTCTACAAAGAAGTCATGCAATTTTCTGTATGTTTGAAATAGAAATGTTCCATATTACATTCACAGCGGTTTCTCTTTTCACTTTTAAGTAACACATTCACTTCTCTTTCTCTACTCACTCTTCTATAAACAATTTTCCATAAAAAACTTGATTTTGCACCAATAAACACTTTTATCCCCACTCTTAAAATGTCATAGCATGTTCTGTATGTTTGAAACAGAAGCGCTATTACATTCACACTGCTTTCTCGCCTCACTTTTAGGTAACACATTCACATCTCTTTCACTACTCAGTCTTCTGTAAACAATTTTCCATAAAAAGGGTAATTTTGCACTGAAAAACACCTTTATCCCCACTTTTAAAATAAGTCAAACCATGTTCTGTATGTTTGAAACAGAAGTGCTATTACATTCACGCTGTTTTCTCCTCTCACTATTAGGTGATACATTCACATCTCTTTCTCTACTCACTCTTCTACAAAGAAGTCATGCAATTTTCTGTATGTTTGAAATAGAAATGTTCCATATTACATTCACAGCGGTTTCTCTTTTCACTTTTAAGTAACACATTCACTTCTCTTTCTCTACTCACTCTTCTATAAACAATTTTCCATAAAAAACGTGATTTTGCACCAAAAAACACTTTTATCCCCACTCTTAAAATGTCATAGCATGTTCTGTATGTTTGAAACAGAAGCGCTATTACATTCACACTGTTTTCTCGTCTCACTTTTAGGTAACACATTCACATCTCTTTCACTACTCAGTCTTCTGTAAACAATTTTCCATAAAAAAACGTGATTTTGCACCAAAAAACACTTTTATCCCCACTTTTAAAATAAGTCATAGGATGTTCTGTATGTTTGAAACAGAAGCGCTATTACATTCACACTGTTTTCTCGTCTCACTTTTAGGTAACACATTCACATCTCTTGTCTCTACTCAGTCTTCTATAAACAATTTTCCATAAAAAACATGATTTTGCACGAAAAAACACTTTTATCCCCACTTTTAAAATAAGTCATACCATGTTCTGTATGTTTGAAACAGAAGTGCTATTACATTCACATTGTTTTCTCCTCTCACTATTAGGTGATACATTCACACCTCTTTCTCTACTCACTCTTCTACAAAGAAGTCATGCAATTTTCTGTATTTTTGAAATAGAAATGCTACATATTATATCCATGCTGTTTTCTCTACTCACTTTTAGGTAACACATTCACATCTCTCTCTTCTCACTCTTCTACAAATAGGTCATACAAGACTATCGAAAAAATACAGGCATTCGAACGACGATGTCTAAGAACGGCCTTCAAGCTAAAGAAAGACTACAAATCAACTCTAGTACACAGCCACACAAATACTAAACCCATAGACAACCACATAGCCCAACTAATGCTAAAATATATCCACAATGCCCACACAAGAAAACACAGACGACAACTTATAAGAACAGCGCAAAATATGAGAACCCTCCCTCCCGGCCAAGAAGAAAAAAATCCACCACTGCTCACACTGATCAGGATATATGATAAATACCAACAAGACGAACTGGATAAAGTACAACAACACGTACAGACACTCAACCAGCTACTAAACAGATAAACCTACACCCCGACAGGAAAACAAGATCACAAGACAACAGTAATGCGAGGCAAGTCATTGCAGCATCACAAAGAAACAACAATTACGACAAGAAAAATCCATGTTCTTCTCAGTCGGCACCAAATGGTTGTGGGACCTGGCACCAAAAAACCCGCCTTCGAACGTCACTGATGTGCACTAATAATAATTAAAACAAACAAACAAACAAAATAAATATCTATATTATACTATAAAACACCAGAAAAAAAAAGAAAAAAAAACAAAACAAAAAAACATATATATACTCATAATACTTAACCAAAACACATGCACATCATACGTACATGACAATCTGCCCCACTGCCGAAGATCTCCAAGCACACGACAGACAAAAAACAAGGCTAGGCTGAAGAGGGGAAACCCTAAGCAGCCCGGGCATGGTGTATACCATGTCCAAATTCCTCAATTTATTTATTTATTGTGCATGTTTGAAATAGAAATGCTCCGTATTACATTCCTACTGTTTTCTCTACTTGCTTTTGGGTAACACACTCATAACTGTTTCTCTACTTACTCTTCTAGAAATAAGTCATACAGTTTTGTGCATGTTTGATATAGAAACGCTGCATGTTACATTCACAGTGTTTACTCTACTCACTTTTAGGTAAAACTTTCACATGTCTTTGTCCACTCACTCTTCTACAAACAATTTATATCATCTATACAACTTGAATGTTTGTATATATCTAACTGTTAATCCCAAAAACCGCTTAACCGATCTCCGCAAAATTCGGCATGTATATGTATTTTTTTCATGGAGAGCTTTTATGGTAACAATTTTACTACACAATATATTACTTTCAAATGGCTTTCTACTCGCTTTTCTTTTACATAGCGCATTCATGTATCCTCTGTTTGCCCTTCAACATACAATTCATAAAATATTCTAGGATTGAAATATAAATGCAGTGTATTACATTCACACGATTTCCTCTACTAATGCTTCCTTTACGAGACACAATCAGTCTTCTTTCGCTATTCGCCCTTCAACATATAATTCATACAATTTGCTATATGTTTGAAACAAACACAACGTATTACATTCATACGACTTTCTCTACTCACTTTTGTTTTACGCAACAATTCACATGTTATTCCCTATGGCTTATCAACTTCATACATACCAACGCCTATGCATATCTTATGTTGAAGGGTGATCAAATTCCAAAACAGGTTGTCCGATCGCCATGAAAAGTGACATATCTAATTTTTTTCATGGCGGAGGTTTTTATGCAATCCATTTTACCACGCAATGTATTACATTCACATGGTTTTCTCTACTCCCTTTTGTTTTACCTAACATACTACTCCCTCTTCTGCAAACAATCCATACATTTTTCCATACACTTGAAATATAAGTGCAACGTATAACATTCACACGGTTTTTCTACTCTTTTTTCTTTAGTAAAACACAATCACATTTCTTTCACTACTCCCACTTCGACGAACAATTTGTACAATTTTCTATATGTTTGAAACATAAATGCATAGTACATTCACATGGCTTTATCAACCAGCTTTTCTTTCTGTAGTATTTGCTGTTCTTCAACATTGCTTTTGTTTAGTGTGGCTCCGGTGTTTTAATAAAAAATAAAGAAATAATTAAAAAAGTAAAGTAACCACAATTGGTATCAGGAGTGCAACGAAAAGCACGATATGGAACAGTTGATGAAACAAATGTTAGCCAAGATGGACATAATGGGAAATGAAATAAATTCCGGAATGCGGCAGAGGAAACAAATATGAAAACCGAGTTGGAAAAATGTAAACTACGGAATAGAAAATATGGGAACAAAAATGGAAGGCAAATTGAAAATGTAAACTCCGAAACGGAAAAGATGAAGACGGGAATTCCAATATGAAGACAGGTCTATCGAAGAATACTAACGAGTGACTGGCCGGGGTTCAGGAAGCCATGGAAGAACTCGACGGAAGTATGAAGGACCTTGGCCAACGTGTTAAGATCCTGGAGTCAATCGCAGCAGCAAAGAACTGAACTCCATAATTGAACAAATGCTCGACGAAAACCTCAAACTGGGTGGATATCTATGGGGAAGGCCTGCTTTCAGCAGTACACGTTTTACAGCTGAAATGATGGTGTTTATGAAATTATTTTATGTATTTCTTTATCTCTTGTATCTCAGATATTACTCTTAACGATTGCAACAAGTAGTTTTATTTAGTTAACGTTTTGCCTTTCAGGTTTATCTAAATAAGTATCTTCTCCCACAAAAAACAAGATTTCACAAAAACAGAGGCAAAAAACGCCAAGCGATGCTCGGTCGCCCAGGTACTCCTACTTAAACTGTATAACACGCGTTGGAGAATGACTGTGCCTTCCGACTGGAAAAAAGTCATTATCATCCCGATTTTAAAGAAAAACAAACCCTCAAACAATATTAATAGTTTCAGGCCAATATCTTTGACTAGTGTTATTGCAAAAGTGATGGAAAGAACGGTGGCATCTAGACTTAACTGGTTCCTAGAATATTACAACTTAATTAATAGTTCACAGACCGGCTTCAGACAGAGTCATAATACAAGTGAAAATGTACTCCTACTAAGCCAAGACATCAAGGAAGCTTTCAATAGAAAGGAGGATACCTTAGCAGTATTCATTGATTTTAAATCAGCATATGACTCAGCCTGGAGAAACAAATTAATTGAGAAGTTGCAATCAATAGGTGTGAAAAGTAACATGCTTAAATGGATAACTCAGTTTATTTCACAAAGATTTTGTGCCACAAAATATAATACATACATTTCCAAATATAAACAAACACACCGAGGACTTCCACAAGGTGCTGTTCTGAGCACAACACTCTTTAACATATATATAAATGACCTTCCATCAATAATAAAAACTTTAGAAACCAAAATTGCTTTATTTGCTGACGATGTAGTCATTTGGACTTAGGCTCTCCAAAAAAACCTGAATTAATTAAAGACAGAATAGAAACAGCCCTAAACAAAGTACATGAATGGAGCTCCAAAAACCTCATGACTATCAATGTGGAAAAAACAAATTATGAATTATTTACACTAAAATACAAACCAGTTAATATTAACATAAATTATAATGGTAACCACTCAAAGCAGTTGATGATGCCAAATACTTAGGCATCACTTTCGACAGAAAGCTAAGTTGGAAAAAACACATCACAAACATCTCAGAAAAGGTTGAAAAGACACTGCAAATCCTGAAAAGGTTAGCTGGTGCTAAATGGGGCTGCCCAAGGAGAGTCCTTAACACAACATACAAAATGTATGTTAAACCAAACCTCTTGTACTGTTCTAAAGCTTTAATAACAGCAGCAAATGCTAACATCAATAAACTTGAACAAATACAAAATCAGGCTCTTCGCCTAATCACTGGAGCAGTTAAATCCACACCTATTGATGCCATGCTTGCCTTAACATGGACCCCATCAATAACAACAAAAATAGAAGAACAAGTATTGCTCCAACACGAGAAAATGTTACGACTGCCAAACTCTAAATGGACAGAAGAGAACCTCCCCCCTTCAATCCTTAAAACTCATAGTAGTTTCCTAGAAAAGGTAACACAGATTAAATCCAAATTGAAAATTCCTAACACCAGAGAAAATCTACTTATAAGAGAAAATCCATTGGAATTATTGCAACCTACCTTCAATTTGGAATTAATAGAGGAAATAAGTAAATCAGACACACCAAAAGAAATACAAAAACTTCTAGCTCTGGAAACAATCAGTACTAGATATCCCACAGAAGAATGGCTGCACATATATACTGATGGATCCTCCACAGAAAACCTTACTGGAGCTGGAGTTACGTGTTCACATTTTTCCTTTTATCATTCTGTTGGCAGAGACACAACAAATTATGATGGAGAAATAGAGGCTATATACATTGCTCTCCGACAATTATTAAATCTTCCCTTAAATAAATTTAACAAGGCAGTAATTCTTTTGGATTCTAAAGCTGCAATTCAGGGAATATGTTCAAATACTACAAAGAAGTCAACAAAAATTAGAGAATGCTACAAAATGTTAATACAACTCAAAAAAGTTAATGACTGTTCATCTCCAATGGATTCCAGCACACTGTGGAGTCATGGGGAATGAAGCTGCAGACTCACTTGCAAAGAAAGGCACAACAATAAAACAAAAATCTAAATTTAATTTCTCATATTCCTCAATAAAACGCTTGATCATTAAAAAATTTTCTCATTCATACCTACAAGAAATAGAAACAAATGCCAAAGATAAAAAATGGATTACACTACTTTCCAACCTAGATATAATCCCCCAGAGACCAAGGAAAATAGCGGTTGCAGCCTTCCGACTATTGACAAATCATGACTGCTTAGCAAGTCATCTCTACAGAATAGGTATCTCAGCTTCACCAATATGTGTCCTGTGTAACGATACAGCAGAAATGAACGAAAACCACTTGAAGACCTGTGAAGCATTTAGATCAGAAGAAACTACAGTTCAAAAGTATTGGAAAGCACGAATGCTAATGGCTTCATTGCCAGATGCAAGGCACTAGAAAACAACAACATTTCAAATTTCACGCAAGTGTAAAAGGTGACTCAAAAATCAAACTCCTGGGATATAAAGTACTTATGATAGTAAGTCACCACTGGGATATTTGCGTTTGATGTGACACTGCCTTTGTGGTTTACAGGGAGAAATATGAGTTGGTTGGAGAATTCAATGTCATTCTGGCAGGTTGTCACAGTAGCCTAATGGTTAGAGTACCCACCTGGTATGCGGAAGACCTGTGGTTCAAATCACAGCTGTGGCATTGAATTTTTCAGTTCCAATTCTACCTCTCAAATGTTGGCTTATTTATTATCTTAAATTGTCTTTTTATCATTCAATATAATTAATGAAGGTAAATATATTCACCTCTTCTCTTTCCTCACTCTCCCAAAAATTGATGGAACATAAATTTGCAAATTTGCTGGCTATATTTACTTACTTCTTCATCCAGCAGTTTAACAGTTGCATATCCATTTTTAAGAGCAGTCTGAATGGGTTGAATCTGCATTGAAATAGCTGATAATGTTGCCTCTTCTAAGCGGTTGAATTCATCAAAGCAACCCCAGGCACCACATTTTACCAGGCCAATGAAAATGCGAGCCATAGATTTCACATCAATACCCTAAGAGGAAAATGTAAAAAAATTGTTAAATTGAAAATGGTACCTCTGATTTCAAAAGCATACATGAAAGTGATTTATAAAGTCAAGACAGTGTGTATTTCTTTGAATCGTGCTAGGTAAAAGACTGCACACAGTTCCTAAGATACAGTTCCAATTATGCTGTGGTCATTCAAAGATTGAAATGTGGAATGAACTGTTTCATTTACTAATTGAATTGAACTGAATTGAGTTGAGTTGAATTGAACTGAATAGAATAAAAATTGACTGAACATTTTGAGACCAAATATTGTAAGACTCCAAAAGGAAATCATTTATGTAAATATTTATTGCAAATGTAATTTATTTTTAGTGTTGATACGAATTAGTTGAGTAACGAAAACGTGTTGCTATTGTTCATTGTTACAAAAAATTAAGTTTGTTTAAAAACGTCATAAATGTTAAGTTCCACATTTAAATTTAATATATATAAATAAAAGAATTATATGTGTTTAATATTAAAAGCGAAGGGAGAATAGCTAAAGATCGCTTCCCTAACAATACGGGAACTATTTGATGAACGCATACGCAGATGTATACAACAAAGATAGCATCATTTAAAGTGGTGCTGGAATTGTTAATAGCGTCTGTATGTTTGAGATGTGAAGACGTGTTTCTATAACGCACGTGGATGTGAGTAGAAAAGACTTTAGAAAGGTGGAAAGACTATCAATAAAATATAAATAGGTGCGACGAAAGATAATTCAATTGTAACGACGAAAAAAGTGTTAATGAAGTGATTTATAGTGAAGTTACATCGAGTGTTTATTCATTCCATCTAGTACCACGCCCTGAGAGAAATAATAGTCTCATTGCTCAATCCGAAGCACATTTAATTATAAAAACAGCACCATTTTTATGATTGCAATAAGAAACATTTCTTTACATTTTCGCTTTAAAATGCTGGTGTTATTACTGCACTGATAATACTATCAATAAATGTTAATTCACAAGAAATTAAGTTTTTGAGCAATCACTAGTTTCTTGGTGCATTTCGAGCAAATCATCCAAGAATATTGATATTAGTGGGCTAAATCTAAACCAAGTATAATATTTGTGCATATTAATACCTCATCACAGTTGAAAACAAGTACTTGTCGCCCCATCAAGCTGCCTAGAGCCTTCACAGATTCTGTTTTGCCAGTTCCTGCTGGCCCATAAGGATTGCCTCCAAGACCCATGTACATCCCCTAAACAGAATTTCCAAAACACACAACTGATACATGACTTATAAGCAAATAAGCAGTACCTATGGTAATTCACTAATCATTGAAGTTTTTTGAATAAACAACATTAAACACATGCAAGAATTAATGAAAAGACTCAGCTAGACATGTTATCAATTATATACACTAAAAAACTTGGTATTCAGGCATTCAAAATGGTTTATTTTGCAAAAATTCATTCACTTATAGCCTATGGAATAGTCTTATGGGGAAATAGCAGTGAAATGATAAAAATATTCCGAGTGCAGAAGAAAATCATCAGAATTATGCTTAATCTACCTAACACCACTAGTTGTAAGCCATATTTTAAATTGTTAAACATATTACCATTACCATATGTGTATATATATGAAACTATTATACAAATGCAAACATGCATACAGGAGGCTTTGGATTTGGCTAATATAGCTTGTGTTATACGAATCAAATTTCATCCAAAGGTGACATAATTCGTATGTATTTATATGTGTGTAGTGATATAATTTACAGTGATCTATCAACGAGAATGATGGTAGCGTGATTTACTTGAGGATTTTCGGTTTTTGGATCATCTGAATAGTGACTACTTTTTGTTGGTTAAGGACGACAAGTTTGACTTTATTTATCGTTTTAAACCAGTGAATGTTTGACTTTACTCCTTGTTCGTTAAACACCGAAAGTTACCTTCTGCACTAAATTTGAATTACTTTAGTGAGTGTTCTAGGTACTCTATTAATCGTGTGTAATTGTGATACTTTAGTTCACTGCGTAGTATTCTATAATACGCGCTTTCCTTACACACCATGGCTGTTCCCACTGATACGGGGCAGCTAATTTATTCTGCGATGCAGACGTGTTACCAATCTGAGGATCAGGTATCTTCTCTACCAGCACCACCCCCAGCTCCTCAAACCACATCTAGTTGCTCCCAGAGAGAAGCCTCCACTTCATCACACCACCAGCAAAGACAGCCCATGCCCGTTTCTTCACACTGCTCTGGTCAAATGCAGCCTATTGACTGCAGCTTGCCTTCCGCCGCCTTTAAACCACGCAGCCAGGATGATTGTCCACGTGACTCAAAGAGGAAGAAACTGGGTTCTGTTGTTCCTGTTTCTCCTTTCGCTACAGCCAACCGTTTTGCAGCCTTGGCTAACATGGATTCCGAAGAAGGAGATCGTAGTGAACCTGCGCCTACTACTTCTACTTCCTCATCCCAGAAACCACCTCCCATTTATGTGTCTAATATACTCAACATGAATACTGTTATAAAACACTTACAAACGTCCAATGTAGGTGCCTACAAGCTTGTTACACTGGACAGCAACAAGGTCAAGTTCTCTTTCGAGAGTATAGACGGTTATCGTGCAGCCATACATTATTTTGAGTCACAGAAGGCAGAATTTCACACCTACCAAATGCGTCAGGATCGTAATCTTCGGGTGGTTATTCGTGGGCTTCACCCCACTATTGACACTTCTATGGTAATGCAAGAATTAACGTCTCTTGGGTATTCCCCTGCCCAAATGACTCCTGTTTACCATCCCGTGACAAAAGTGCAACTGCCCCTCTTTTTCTTGGATCTAAAACCAAATCCTCTCAATGACGACATATATAAACTTGATCGTTTATATTACACGACGATAAAAGTGGAGCCACCGAAACCCAAAAGGGGTGTTATTCAGTGCCTGAACTGCCAGGAATTTGGACACAGCCGTAATTATTGCCACAAGCAACCACGTTGTGTCAAATGTGATGGCAACCATCCTACTGCGCAGTGCTCTAAGGCTCCTCACACGCCCCCTCTGTGTGTGAATTGTAAAGGTCCACATACAGCGAACTATAAGGGTTGCTCTGTTCATCGACGGCTCCAAGCTACTCAGCGGTCTCACATTAATCCCCAACGTACCGTTTCTGGTGTACCCTCTGCTACTGTACCTTCACTTCATACTTTCCCTCGACTGGAGTCTACCGTACCTACTTCTACTGGAGCTGCCTATCCTCGTCCTCCTGTATCTAATGTCCGGCCTCCATCGTCGTCTCCAGATTCTCAGGGCTCACCTGCCGGTGCTTCACAGTCCTATGCAGCAACAGCCCGTCAGGGTGAACCAAACCGTTCTCAATTGGATTGCTTGATGGCACGTCTGGATTCTGTCTTTGCTATTCTTCAGCCTCTCCTTACTACCTTACAACAATTGATTCCTGTTCTGCTTCGTATCCATGGCTAATTTTGTCCCCACTTCAATTCGTATCTGCACTTGGAATTGTCAGAGTATCACCAATAAGTTTCATGAATTACTACACTTCCTTACGGTTTATGAAGTAGACCTCCTGTTGGCCACAGAAACCAAATTGGCTCCTCACATACATTTCCACATTCCTGGCTATGATATCTATCGCGCAGATCACCCTAACTTGACTAGAATGGGTAGTTCTGCGGTGCATATCAAAACCTGTTTGGCTCACCACGCCCTTCCACCCATTTTGGAGGACTCCTTTCAGGTTGCTCGGATTCAACTTTCTACTACTTCCGCAAACATTCAAGTCGGATCTTTTTATTCTGCTCCTCAGAATCCTGTTACTCTCGCTGATTTCTGGGGTATCACTCATGCCTTCAAAGCCCCCTTTCTAGTCGGAGGCGACTTTAATTCCAAACATCCTCTTTGGGGTTCGAATCTCTCAAATCCTAGAGGTAAACTCCTACACACTGCAATTCATCAGTTACACCTAGATGTAATCTCTCCAACTGAACCCACGTTCTACCCGCACAATGGTGGGACTCCAGACGTGCTGGATTTCTTCATTGGACGTAATATTTCCCGTCACTGTTCCCTTCTTTCCGTTATTCACGATCTGAGCTCCGATCATTTACCAGTCCTGCTTACTCTCTCTGACGGTGTGAAGTATAAAGACCTCTTTCCGTCCCTGGTACGATATCCTTTTGATTGGCCTTTGTACACCTCTTTACTTGCTGGTCTCACTGTTACGACAGTGCTGCTTAATTTACCCCGTGATGTTGATGTGGCTATTTCTACCCTGACTCGTAATATACAGTGTGCCGCCAACCTTGCCAGCAGCAATATCCACGATCTCCGTCCTCGGTCTGTGACTTTCTACTCTCCAGAGATTCGTCTTCTACATTCCATCAAGAAGGACTGTAGGAAACTCTGGGAACGTACGCATTGCCCACTTCATAAAACTAATTTTAACCGCGCTACTCGGGAGCTGAAGGCTGCCCTACGTGCTGCACGCAGTAATGCTGCTGAAAGCAAACTTCGAGTCTTAAACACCCGCGATGGATCCTTATGGCAGAAGACTAGAACTTTGACACGCCATTCTGCTGCCATACCGCCTCTTAAGGTTGGCAATACTTGGTTTTCTACGCCACTTGAAAAGGTCAACCTGTTTTCTGAACTCCTGGTACGATAGTTTTCACCCAATCCTGTGCTCGACGTGGAATTTAATCATCGATTGGAGGAAGAACTCACGCAACCTTTATTACTCACTCCTTTTCGACACTACTTTACCCCTGCTGAAGTTAAAAATACCATCGTCCGCTCCTCAGCTCACAAATCTCCAGGTCCTGATCTTATTGTGCAACCCTTATTACTTCATTTTCCCCGGAATGCGCTAGTCCTGCTAACACAGATCTACAACGCTATTCTCCGCACTGCTCATATCCCTCACCAATGGAAGCATGCTACTGTTATCCTTCTTCCTAAACCTGACAAAGCTAAAAACGATCCCCGCAGTTATCGTCCTATTAGTTTACTCTCCCTTCTCTCCAAAATCTTCGAACGTCTCCTTCTACCTCGCCTCTTCTCTGAGCTCGCACCAATTATCCCTGATACTCAGTTTGGATTTCGCCCTCTTCACTCCTGCTCTCAACAGCTACACCGCATCGTTGACACTATTCTTGATACATATGAACGCCTATCTGTGTGCTTAGGATTGTTTCTGGATACGGAGAAAGCTTTTGATAAGGTTTGGCACAATGGTTTGTTATTCAAGCTCAAACCGCATCTCTCGGACACCTATTTCCGCCTCCTACAGTCCTATTTGCATAATCGCACCTTTTCCGTAAAATATGACCATGCCTTCTCCAAGGCCCTTCCTATATCATCTGGTGTGCCGCAAGGAAGCGTACTAGGCCCTTTATTATATCTAGTATATACCTCCGATTTTCCTCGTCATCCTCAACTCACCATCGCTCACTTTGCCGATGACGTGGCAGCCCTGAGTGTGGGCACTTGTGCTGTGACTGCTAGCCACCTTCAGGACTTCTGTAATCAAATTCAATCCTGGTGTCAACGTTGGAGGGTGACTATGAACGCTCATAAGTCCAGAGTTGTGAAGTTCACTTACAAAAAGAACGTGACCCATCATCCCCTTTACCTGAATGGGACGGAGATACCCACAGCGACTTCCATAAGATACCTTGGCCTTATCTTGGACAGCCGGCTAACATGGGGTCCCCATGTCTGTAGTCTAGTGCAGAGGATTCGTCACCGTATCCGCGAAGTCCATCATCTTGTATCTAGTTCCTCGCCCTTGCCTTTGCGGTACAAGCGCCTGGTATATACTTCCCTAATTCGACCCATGTGGCAGTATAGCTGTGCCATTTGGGGTTCTGCAGCTCCATCGCAGATCCTGAGGATCCAGCGTACGCAGAATCGTTTTCTACGCCTCATGACAGGCGCTCCCTGGTACGTGCGCAACTCTACGCTGCATGCTGATTTAGGTCTACCGGAGGTGATGTGTATCCTCCGCATCTGCTACAGAAGACTGCATCAATCCTGTCTGCGCCATAACAATCCTCTGCTCCGCCATATTTATCTTCCTCCTGTACCTCTACGACGAAGACTGAAGCGCCGTTGGCATTCTGATTTGCGAATGAACATCTAGTTCTATACAAATGCTTTTTCTGTAACTGTTTTTCCCTATTTCTGTGTTATATTGTTGGGACTATCGCTGGATGGCACCCCAATTACACGTTTCATGTTGTTCTGTGTATAGTTTAGCTCAACCATATTGTACCTAATTGTACAGAAGAGTTTCCTTTAATTTAAAAAAAAAAAAAAAAAAAAAAAACATGCATAAAAAATTTTACTACAAATTCAGAAATACATAATTATAACACAAGAGGCAATTGTAAATTACATTTAACCCCACATCATAGTAGATTATTTGAGAATAGCTTTTATTACAAGGGTATCTAATTCTACAATAATTTACCTTAGGAAATAAAAAATATACAATCTATAGCAAGTTTCAAAAAGCAGATTCAAAAATTCTTACTTAATAAATGTTTTATACAGTTGATGAATTTTTGCATTTGAAAGAATGAATGGTATATTTTATATTCATGTTTCATGTAAATACATTATTTATAAAAGTAGTTTTATTGTTATTATTTATTACTACTCCCACCACCGCCGCCGCTACTGCCACTGCTGCCGCCACCAGGGCCACCACTACTATTATTACTGTTACTGTTGTTATTGTTATCATCATTGTCATCATCGTCATTTTCATTGTCATTGTCATTGTCATTGTTATTGTCATTGTCATCGTCGTCATCATTATCATTATTATTGTTACTAGTGTTGTATATATTTGTAAAAACACCATTATATGATTGATACTGCTTTTACTATGTAATACCTATGTATATACAAATTTTGACAATTCCATATTATGTATTCATAATCAAAGGATGCAATAATTGAACTGAATTGAATTAAATTGAATTGAAGGTAAGTTTTATTTATACTATACATCATTTACTTTAGAAAATTAGAATATGTTTCAGGAACCTTCATTCCCATCTTGAGCTAAACAACTGATGACTGATTGATGACATAGATGTCATGTTATTCAGTATATTATTGATGATAGAGGTCTCTGGTTGGGGTGATATTAACTTGTTAAGCTAGCAGGAAATCAAAATTCATAATTCTGTTTTTGTTCTGTGTAATATGGATTTTTTTTCCAAAGAGAGATCAGTTGGGTATTTTGCTGTCATGAGAAGGTTGGCTTCCTGAATAATGTTATGGTGATTGTACCAAAAATGTGTTGCTACAGCTGATTTTCGATGTTTATATTTCATGAATCGAAGGTGTTATTTTAATCCAGTTTCAAAATTTATTTTAGTCTTGCCTATTATATTTGGTCACAATCAGCACAATTATTCTGATAAATTCCTGAACTTTCAGTCTGGGGAATTCTGTCTTTCAAGATTGTGCAGAGTAATGCTGTATGTTGTATTTGTTTTGTGATGCTAGTATGATGTCATCTTTTCTGAATATTTTCTTAAACCACACATAGTGTCAGTCAATGGTTTTAGTCCTAACACTATACAACAAGTGATCAACAAACCTAAAACTTAGAACCATCAGTGAGACTATCATATTGAAACCCTAAAAAGAAATCCTCCAATATGAGAAATTCACATACTATCCTTGGGCAGATCAAAGATTTAAGAAAATATTCTAAAAGCATAACATCATTTTAATATCTCAAAACAGATGCAACATACAAAATTTACTCTGCACATGGTTAAAAGACAGAATTCCCCACACTAAAAGGTCAGGCATTTGTCAGATTAATTGTGCAGACTGTGACTAAGTATACGAGGGCAGTTCAATAAGTATGTGTGTTAGGAATGAAGATGCCAGATGTTTTTTAAACCACAAATTATTTTCTCAACTTAGTCTCCTTTTAGGGATATACCTCTCCCTGCTCCTCCAAAAAGTAAAAATTGTCAAGCTCTGCAAAATACACCTCTATCTCCATGATGATCTCATTTGATCTAAATTTTGTACCTGCGTGCCATTTCTTCATGTTGGGAACAAGAAGAAATCGCAGGTAGCCAGATCAGAAAAATAAGGGGGATGTGGCAGCAATTCATAATGCAATTCATACAGTTTGGTGGCGGCAACTATGGATGAATGTGATGTTGCACTGTCGTGAAGAAACCGCACTTTATTCTTTGCCAAATGTAACTGTGTCTCCTTCAACCTTTTGTTTAATTGGGCCAATAACTCTGTAGTATGCTCCAACATTAATTTTTCCTTTTCAAAAGAAGTCAATGAGTATGACACCCTTTGCATTCCAAAAAATTGTCACCATCACTTTTCTGACCGATGGGACCATCTTTGCCTTTTTTGGAGCAGATTCTCCAAAAGCAACCCATTGTTTTGATTGCTGCTTGGTTTCTGGAGTATAATGATAAACCCAGGTTTCATTAACAGTGACAACTCAATGCAAAATGTCCTTCAGATTTCACATAAACAGCTGCAAAGTTGAAAGCTGCACCCACTTGTCCATTGTGAGCAAACGCGGCACCCATTGGGCTGACAATTTTCTCATCTCCAAATTATCATGCAAAATAGTGTCACCGCGCCCGCCGCATCTAATTGCCGACAACCGCAGTGTCGCCCAGCGCATTATTGTCGGCGCTACCGCAAAGGAGTCGAAGGAAAGAGACAGAGAATGGCCGCATTGTTGGGGCGCTTGCCGAAAGAGAGAAAAGGATAGAGGCTACTGGAATCTTCTACTTTGTATCTCACCGCAATAAGTGAACGTTCCTGAAGCTTCCAGAATAGTGCCTGGGAGATATAAATAGCGGTAAAGTGTGAGAAGAGCAGTCAGACGTATGTGAAGGTTGAGTAGTCGTGCCGACGGAGACGGACAGACGATGTGAAGAGTTGTGCCAACGGAGAAGGGACGGTTCTTTGTGTTACGAATTCGGAGTCGTGCTGTTGGAGAATCGAAAAAGACTTTCTTGCTGTTGCAACGAGTGTACAAGTGACTGTTTACGGAAATAAAAGTGTTTCTTTATCCCGACAACAACTGTCTTCTTTACTTTACACCCAACCAAAAAGTCACACTGGTGTCAGAAGTGGGATCCGTCGAATTGCTTCTAGTTTCGTTACATCGTCGTTAGAAGTTGCAACGTTAGAACCAAGATGGAGGGAGATTCGGAAACCAGGATGATGGCAATGATGGAAGAATTATTCGCCGAAATGAAGACAGAAATGTCCAAGATGAAGACGGCAAACGACAACCCCGTTGCCGAAATGAAGAGGAGGAACAACCTCGCTGCCAAAATGAAAACATTAAACGACAACCTCGCTGCCAAAATCGAAACGATAAACGACAACCTCGTTGCCGAGCTGAAAGAGATGAAGACGGCAAACGACAACCTCGCTGCCAAAATGGAAACGTCAAACAACAACCTCGCTGCCGAGCTGAAAGAGATGAAGACGGAGCTATCGGCGAAAATTGATGGCGAACTGATTGGCGTGACGGAAGACGTGGAAGAACTCGGCGAAAAGGTGGTAGACCTCTGCCAGCACGTGGACGTCATGGAGGACGACGGGGAACGTCTTGGCGCCCTGGTAGTAAGAGTTGACGAGAGCGTCAAAGTACTGGATGCCAGGGGCAGACGGAATAGCGCGGAGCCGGGGAGGGAGCACCTAGTGGCCGAGGCGACAGTTGCGCCCGTTTCGCATGATATGAGGGAAGACGTGGAACAACTCGGCGAACTGATTGGAGTGAGGGAAGACGTGGAACAACTCGGCGAACTGATTGGCATGACGGAAGACGTGGAACAACTCGGTGAACTGACTGGCGTGACGAAAGACGTGGAAGAACTCGGCGAAACGGTGGAAGACCTCTGCCAGCATGTGGACGTCGTGGAGGACGACGAGGAACGTCTTGGCGCCCTGGTAGTAAGAGTTGACGAGAACGTCAAAGTACTGGATGCCAGGGGCAGACGGAATAGCGCGGACCCGGGGAGGGAGTACCTAGTGGCCGAGGCGACAGTTGCGCCCGTTGCAGATAACGAAAGTGTACGTCTCGGGGAAGACAAAGGGGCAGTTCAGGGACGTCGTCGAGGATCCTCTGGAGGAGTGTGTCGGGTACGTAACCAACCAGGATATGACGTGGAGGACGATCAGCAGGGAAGCGCACAAGCAAACGAGCAACACGCGAAAACCGACTTGGCGTGGGACATGGGGGGACCGTCGGAGCCATCCAATCACCTGACGCATAGTGCCGTGAACGGAAGAATGGTGGACATCATCGTGGACGGCAGGATACAGGAGAGGCCGTGCCGAGCACGAGTGAACACGAGTGCAGCGGTGGACGCGACTCGCGCGGATGTGGTGGGGTTTGTTGCCGGACCCATCGGAAGCAAGGTGGCTGCGAAGGTGCGCCAGAGAGGTTGGCGGACACGGTACCCAATGAGCCGTTTCCAAGTGCGCAGGATGGCCCGTCAACACACCAGGAAGAAGGGCAACTGGACGAGGGACCGTCAAGACCGGCGGTACTGTTGCAGAATTTCGAAGCAGGATGGCATACGTCGTCCTACCCAGACCAAGGGACACTATCCAACAGCGATACCTAGGATCGTGCCTCCTGGAGAAGAGGTTCGATGGGATAGTCCGCCGGGGCGCAAGGGAGATGCCGCAGTGATAGTGCTGGTCGGGACGACCAGCTCTGAGGAGGGAGCAGTGTCACCGCGCCCGCCGCATCTAATTGCCGACAACCGCAGTGTCGCCCAGCGCATTATTGTCGGCGCTACCGCAAAGGAGTCGAAGGAAAGAGACAGAGAATGGCCGCATTGTTGGGGCGCTTGCCGAAAGAGAGTGAGACAGAATATTGATCAATAGAAAATCGTTCATGTAAATATTTTTGTAAGAGTGTGTAAATTTCTAAATTCTTGTTTGGGTGTATCAGGGACTTATTTTTCAATATTCAAGATAGCCAATGTTTTCTTGTCACTTTGTGTTCAACCAATGAGAACTGTTGCGCGGATGAATACAAAAGAATGGCGGTGTTGCGTCAGGGAGACGCCAAAGGGACCTTTTTTTCATTAGCGTCTGTATGCTCAAGACGAAAGGATGTATATTTTTTGATAGCGTGTGAACATGTAACTTACACCCAAACTTTTAACCAGTGTAGATTCTACCTAAAAAGTGAAAATTGTTGATTAATTAATATGGTGCTAAAAGTGTAAATTAACGAATAAATATGTTGTGATAAAGGAACGTTGATTTATGCATTCCATTCTGTAACCACGACCCTAGAGATAAAAATAGCGTCTGCTACCACTCTATTTCTACATTCAGTAAGAACATTATTCCGGTATGCTATGTACAGACCTATTAATAATAAAAAACAGCACCAAAATGGCTTACCCAACGTGGAGCGCGAATTTAGAATGGAATGCAAAATTACGAGTACGAAGTGTTAACATCAAATGACGCCATCCCATCGCGCAGGAAAAAGACGCCATTAAACATCGTTTGATATCATCGATATACGGAGAATCAACGTGGGAAAACACCGGAGATCATCTAGCGAAGCCAACCGCCCAGGAGACGTAAATAACTGGACGGAGAACCAACGGAAAAGAAAGTAGGATCCAAAATTTTTGTTTTTACATACATTTTATTTCCATTTGTTAATGTTTTTGAGAAGCGGCAAAGTAGTGGGACTTTCAACCTTAAGTGAATTGGATAAAGAAATTAAAATGTCGCGAAAAGAGATAGAAACAGGAGTGGGGGAAGGGGCAGATAGGCCTAGTTATCAGGTAGAATTAGAAAGTGAGGAACAGGTGGAAATAAGCAAAGACCAAAGGTTAATGATGATGATGTTTGAAAGACTAGAACAAATAATGGAACAGAATAAGGCAGAATTAAAACATGACATAGAACAAAGTTTAGGTCAGAGTATAGGTCAGAAACTGGAACAGAATAAGGAAGAGATAGGTCAGAAAATGGAGGAAGTGAGAAAAGACTTAGAACAGAAAATGGAATTAGGTAGACAGAACTTAGAACAGCAAATGGAATTAGGTAGACAGAACCTAGAACATAAAATAGAATTAGGAAGACAGGAGTGTAAAGAAAATATGAAAGTAATGGAAACTAATTTAAAATTAGTACATAAAAACTTAAATGAAACAAAGGAAGCCTTAGAAGCTAGGATAGAAATTGTAGGAGATAGGATGGGAAAGATAGAATCAGAAATGAGAGAGAACAAGATTGTGTTAGAAGAAGAAATTGCTAGATGTAGGGATGAAATAACAGAATGTAATACAAGTGTAGACTGTAAGATAACAAATGTAAAAGCAGAAATAACTGAGGAATTAACGAAAGAGATTGAGGTAGTAAAGAAAGACATTATTAATGAAACTGTAGAACAAATTGTGACTCCTAAAATTAAGACAATGAATGATGTGATGCATTTACAACAGGATGCTATAAATGATATGAAACAAAGCCACTTAGAAATAAAGAATGATTTAAAATCAATTTGTGAAGAAATGAAAAAAGGGAAAGAAAGTTTGGCTAATGTAAATGATGTTGTGAAGGCATTACAAAGACACAAGATGATTTAGATGTAAGTAATGTACAAGATGAGAGTTATTTGAATAATGTACAAAATGTTGACTCACCGTACAGAGAAAGAGGTTCACAACCAAACAATGACACGACACACAACACATGTTACACCAACAGCATATTACATGAAATCACACCACCTACATTTGACGAGGAGAAGGGAGACGATCCAAAACTCTTTGTTAAAGAGATGGAAGAATATTTTAAAGTGAAAAGGATACCAAACGAGCTTAGGATGATGATAGTTAAGAAAAGCTTAAAAAACAAGGCATTAGAATGGCTCAGGTTAACACTAGCTGGTCATGAGTCATATAGCTCATTCAGAAATTTATTCCTATCAAGGTATTGGGGCCCAGCTAAACAAAACCAAACTAGGGTAGAGCTAGCGACAGGTAGATACGATCCAACCAAAGGGTTGTCGTTAGTCGATTATTTTATGAAAGTAGTCAACAAAGGAAAGCTATTAGACCCCAACTTGTCAGAGGCAGAACTAATTGCCAGCATAACAAGACATTTCCCAGACACAGTGAGAACAGGGTTAATTGTTGCGAGGCCAGTAGATTTTGCAGATATGATAGAATTGCTAACAGTCTTCGAAACACAAAATGGTCGACCTAATGAGCATAGACATAGGAACGGTCACCCAAATTCACCCATCCTAAACCGGAACACGGCTACGAACAACCAGAGTGAGGGAGAACATAGAAATACTAGGAGCACCCATGAAAGGGGGAGAGGGGCACACCATTTCCCACAACCACAAAATCATGGCAAGAGGATGGAGAACACAAGACAACGGTACCACGACACGATACCGAGGGGTGAATCGAGATACAGAACGCATAGATATGATCGTGGAAGACCAGGAGACCGTACCCATCAAGTGAATCATATACGATTCTGTAGGGAATACTTGAACAGCCATAGGCCGTCATACAATAGGGGTTCACGTCAAAGAGGCAGAGACCAATGGTACACTGGCAACATAAGACAACAGGAACAGAATGAAAATGTGCCGGATAGGGCAGATACTGCACAGAATACAGAAACGACAACCACCACCAACACTCAGGGAAATTATAACAACTAAGTTCGTCCCAACCGAGTGGATGACAAACAACAAAATCTCAGCAACTTACAATTGACATCGACACCGTGATGGCTACACGAAGAGAGAGATGGAACCACTGGTCATAACAAAACAGCTGAGTGACCACACGTATGAGCTACAGAATACAAATGGCAAGTTGGTAGGAAGATACCATAAAAACAAATTAAAGCCATACAAAGAAAGGACCAAATAGTCTTTGCCAACGAATGTGTAAGGCAGGGGTAGTAGAGATGAAAGAAGATAACAATTTTTAATGGGTTACTTATAGAAAATTATGTTCAGATTAGGAATTACAACAAGGAAGAAAATCAACATAGTCATTGGCTATATCGACCACAAAGAGCATTGTCAACAAAAACAGACGAGGACACTGATTGTCATTAAAGAAATGAATCATAGCGACGGAAGATAATATGTTTTTGACATAAGGATGTCAGGGACAAAAATAAAAATGAATCAATTATGATGAAAAAGATATAATATTTCGACACAAAGATGTCGAGGGTAAATTGAGAAGAAAAATAATACAATTACAGAATAATTGTAAGTATAGAAGTTTTCTCTTATAGAAATAAGAGACAAAGAAATGACAATTAGTGAAGTGAGGAAAACCATAATCAGAAAAACAATGCCCATGAATTAAGATGAATATAGCCAATGCTAAGCTCGAAGAAATGTTGAACCAAACAACAATGAATAATAACCCAATTAAGAAAATTAGTACCATTAGTAACATCAGAGTTTAAGAACTGACTCAACAACCTGCCTATACATAAGCTTATAAGACAAAGAAGGCAAAGAACTGATTAAAATATTGCCATAAACATGATCATAATCATTAGCTCAAAATTTGTATCCTGTTTTTCTCTCCTCATAGCAATGAATACAAGTCAAAAACCACATAATAAACCATGATACACTTAAATTATATTTGTGTCAATGTCAAATGTACAATAACTGAGTATGTGTTGTATAAGAACTGAATATGTGTTGTACAATAACTGAATATGTATTGTATGATAACTGGATATATTATGTAATAACTGAATATGTTGAGTAATAACTAAATGTATTATGCGAAAAACTGAATGAGTATTGTGTAATAACTGAATATGTATTGTATAATAACAGAACATATGTGGTATGATAGCAGGGTACATTGTACAATGACTGAATATGTATTGTATAATAATTGGACATGTTGTGTAATAACTAAATGTGTTGTACAATAACTGGATATGTATTGTATAATAACTGAATGTATTGTGTAGTAATCGAATATGTGAAAGGAGTAGGGAGGAGTATTGTATTGTGTTTCAAGATTGTAAATAAGGTGACAACTTGAAAAACAAAACAAGGGGCATATGAGACAGAATATTGATCAATAGAAAATCGTTCATGTAAATATTTTTGTAAGAGTGTGTAAATTTCTAAATTCTTGTTTGGGTGTATCAGGGACTTATTTTTCAATATTCAAGATAGCCAATGTTTTCTTGTCACTTTGTGTTCAACCAATGAGAACTGTTGCGCGAATGAATACAAAAGAATGGTGGTGTTGCGTCAGGGAGACGCCAAAGGGACCTTTTTTTCATTAGCGTCTGTATGCTCAAGACGAAAGGATGTATATTTTTTGATAGCGTGTGAACATGTAACTTACACCCAAACTTTTAACCAGTGTAGATTCTACCTAAAAAGTGAAAATTGTTGATTAATTAATATGGTGCTAAAAGTGTAAATTAACGAATAAATATGTTGTGATAAAGGAACGTTGATTTATGCATTCCATTCTGTAACCACGACCCTAGAGATAAAAATAGCGTCTGCTACCACTCTTTTTCATCATTCAATAAGAACATTATTGCGGTATGCTATGTACAGACCTATTAATAATAAAAACAGCACCAAGAGAAAAGGATAGAGGCTACTGGAATCTTCTACTTTGTATCTCACTGCAATAAGTGAACGTTCCTGAAGCTTCCAGAATAGTGCCTGGGAGATATAAATAGCGGTAAAGTGTGAGAAGAGCAGTCAGATGTATGTGAAGGTTGAGTAGTCGTGCCGACGGAGATGGACAGACGATGTGAAGAGTTGTGCCAACGGAGAAGGGACGGTTCTTTGTGTTACGAATTCGGAGTCGTGCTGTTGGAGAATCGAAAAAGACTTTCTTGCTGTTGCAACGAGTGTACAAGTGACTGTTTACGGAAATAAAAGTGTTTCTTTATCCCGACAACAACTGTCTTCTTTACTTTACACCCAACCAAAAAGCTCCAATATGAATTGCCATTCCCATTGACACATCTATAGCCTCTGCCATTTTGCGAACTTTTGTTCGATGATCAGCGAGAATCACATTGTGGACTTTTGCAATGACTTCCTCAGTAACCACATCACAGATCATAGAGCATCCTGGGTGCTCCTTGTCAAAAATGGATGTTCGACCATGTTTAAATTTGTCGTAGCAATATCTAACTGTTGTCATAGATGGCAAAAGGTCTCCATAAACATCATCCAATTTCTCTTTTATCTCCTCACAAGTTTTCCCATCTAAAAGTAAAAAACGAATCACTGAACGATATTGCACTTTTTCCAGTTTAGCAAAAACACGAACAACTTATTGAAATCTAAATTAAGAACAAATTGGAAACTAAAAGCTCCACTTAACTTAGTAATATTGCAAGATGTTTTGCTGCTAATATGTTTCAAGTTGACTCCAACTCATTCTCAAAGCTATTCTCAAAGAATAGAATACTAAGATAAGTGAAGCTTTTAGTTTCTAACTTGTTCTCAATTTAGATTCTGTTGCTTCACTGTTAATGGATTTATTATTTCCTTATTTAACTTATTCAAATGTCTGTAAAATCTAAACTAACCTAAGAATTAGCACCAAACTTGTTTTGACATGTAACAAATTACAGTACATGATAACACAAACTTCCCTTAGCAACACCTTACATTTTGAAGCATGGGTACCTATTAAACTGCCCGAGTACTTAGGCAAGACTAAAATAAATTTGAGAACTAGATTAAAAGAACACCTCCACATAAATTATATAAACAGATTGAAAAATCAGCCGTAACAGTATATTTTTGCAACAACCACCACAGCATTATTCATTATTACTCATTATCTTGCTAACCTTCTCAAGGTGTTTGGGAAAACACCTACATCATAAAAAACAAAGAGAATTATGAATTTTGATTTCCCACAAATGAACCAGCTTAGCAGATTCATATCACCACCACCAGACACCTCCAGCATCAATAGTATACTGGATGACATGACATCTACATCTGTCGGTCAGTTGTTTAACTGAAGATGAGAACAAAGGTTCCCAAAGCATGTCCATATTTTCAAAAGTAAGATAGATAGAGTGTAAATAAAACTAAACTTAAATTTAAATATCTACTGATTATTTTTTTGAAACTTCTTTTTAGGAGATTATGCAAATGGTGCATTTAATATATGGGGAAGAATTTGAATTGATTAGTGAACTTTATACACTACTTGCATTAACGTTGGCTGCTAACGGCCTTGGAGACCCTATGTTTATTTAAATGTTCTAATTTTTTAACAAACACAGCAACCACTTGACTAGGACATAATATTGCACCTTACTTGACTGTTTGGTGGAGTGACAACCATATCTGTTTATTTCTTTAGCTCCAAGAATGACTAATTGGCAGTTATGTGTCACAGAGGTCAACCAAACCCTGCGTGCCTACTTTCACTACATATGACTGACATAGCTTTTCCACATAAGTTGTGCAATATTGCTTTGTTATTGCAAGTAGTGTTCTACTACTTCTAACAAACATGAATAAAAGATATGATTTACGAAATCTCAAGGATTTGACAGAAGCATATCATCTACCTTGTGATAATGATGTCTTAACCGTGTATGACAACCTGTATGAACAGATGATTCCAATTCTGAAGATAAACTGAAAATCAGATCTTTAGATTCAGAAACTGATCATAAACAAGAGAATGAAAGCAACCTATGTCATAATAACATGTATTTTGTAGGTAACATCAAATGCTTGTCGCTATTGCTGTCACTACCAACCTACACTGATAACCATAAAAACAATGGCTCAATCTGCTTGCAATTTTCAACAGTTTGGCCCACCACCTAATTTTTCTACTTCTATTCCTGATGTAGGGCCCTTATGTAGGGCTTACATCCCTTAGGACTTATAAGCCTATGCCTATAAGTCAGTAAGGCCAGATGCTCATCAGAGAGCAGAGGAACCTATGAACTGGACAGAGTGAAGCTCTGGAAGTGGGTGGTCAGCCAAGCACAAGATATGATAGTGAGGAAGAGGATGATATGAAATGTAGGCAAAATTGATGAATGGAAAGATGATGGAGTAATTAGTGGAGTGGGTGGTGGGCAAAACCAGAGAACCCAGAGAAAACCCACCCAGATGCCACTTCGTCCACCATGAATACCACATGCGGGTGTCCCTGGGACTGAACCTGGGCCACCTAGGAGGTAGGCAAACGGTCTACCTGTTTGCCAGCACCTAATTAACAGACAATAAAGAATACCATTATGTTATTAATACAGCTCTTAACAATGGCTTCAATCTACAGTCAATTGATAAAAAGATCAATAAGTAAAAAGGGCAAAAAGAAATAAATACTACCACTCTGAAAACTCGGGGAGAAAGCAAGAAAGGCAGAAAATTCACCTATCACCCAGGGCTAGATAATGGCTTACAAAGAATTTTTCAAAAACACATCATCCAAGCCCTTCAGAACAAACACAACCTAGCTTTGAAAATAAGTTGAATTACAACTTGAAACATGTTAGCTGTGGAAAATCTTGCAATATTACTAAGATAAGTGAGGCTTTTAGTTTCTAATTTGCTCTTATTTTAGATTTTTACTACCTAAGGAACCCACCAAAAGCACCATCAAGAGAACAGATACCATAAATATGCACATATAAAATCTACAAAATCAACTGCAAAGATTACAATAAAGCATGTATAGGAACAACAAAAAGGAATCTCCAAATCTGCACTAATGAACACTTTTGTCACATTAAATATAAGCAAGTAGATAAATCTGCAGTTGCTTCACATTTTTGGGGCTTCAATCATGAAATAAATACAAGTACAACCCTAGTAAAACATGCCAGCAGTCCATTAGACCTAACTGCTGAGGAAAAAAAATCCACATCAGCAAACACAAACATCAAATTATGAAAGGTAGAACTGGAACTTAAAAATTCAATGCCACAACTGGGATTTGAACCACAGACCTTCCGCTTACCGGGCGGACGCTCTAACCACTGAGCTATTGTGACAAACTGCCAGAATGGCATTAAATTCTCAAACCAGTTCGTATTTCTACCTTTCAAACTTTGCCCACACACGGCTTGTGTGTTTAAAAACACCAACAGTAAGTTTGTTGGCATAAATAATAATAATCAAATTATGAGTTTTAAAATCCCACCAATGTATAGGTACAGCAGATTCATCACGCCTGCTTCAGATTCCAGCCCTACAGATGCTGCCATCTTGAAACCTCTCTGGATCCACCAGTTCAGCTGAGGACAACAGTGATAGCTCTCAAAACAAATCCAAGTATTAAAGTATACGTGAAGTTATTTTTTTCTTTGTTTAGGCATTGCTTAAGCATTTGCTTGTTCTCGTCTCATATTTGTTGAAGCCATTTTTTTGGAATCATCCAATTGATCTTTGTCTCCTAGGCTCTTAACAAAAGGCTTGTTTGGGTATTCTTTCTTTTGGCATGTGGTGGTGATGTTTAACCCATTTGTTTCTATATTTCTTCAAATAATGGTTGTCTTCTCTGGTCATCCATGCACTTGGCTGGAAACCCACCATAAAGAACAACATTTCTCACCAATTTCATAAGAATTGAATTTTTCAGTTTTGATTCCTCTCAAACATGCTCACACATGGCTTATGTGTTTAAAAACATCAATTGAGAGAAATTTCTCATCAATCTCATAAATCAAGTTACATGACAAAGATCAATTAAAATTATTTATTAATTATTCTAAGCTTCACTGTTACTAACATCTTTCAAGTTGAAATTAATCTTCTGGTTATTAGCACAAGTGGTGTACAAAGGTTACTCATCAACTCAGATCTTCCACAAGTATGGATTGTACTCAGATTCACATTGATAAAACTAAATGTAACCTATAAATTAGGGTAAAAGAGAATTTTAGAAATATGATATACTAATAATGATCTTTAACAATTCATTGTTAATCATCTATCCATGAAATTAACTCTGAAGCTAAATTATCTATTGGATTCTAAAGTAAGAACAAATTAGAAACTAAAAACTTCACTTATCTTAGTAATGTTGCACGTTCTTTTTGCACAAACTGACCCAGGGTTTCAAGTTGTCTTCAAGTTGTTGATATAGCTTTGAGAATAAATTGGAGACAACTTGAAACTCTGGGTCAGTTTGTGCAAAAAGAACATGCAACATTACTAAGATAAGTGAAGTTTTTAGTTTCTAATTTATTCTTACTTCAGAATCTTGTTGCTTCACTGTTAATAGCTTCAATTTTCCTTATTTAACTTATTTAGTTTGAAGCAATTGTTCCTGGCTACAATTACCATTTTAACTATGATGGATAATAATTTAGAATTTAATAGTTATTTGTTTAATTTAAATTTATATGGAACTAAATATCAAATTAAATCATATTTAAAATTACAAGAGAAAAAATTCTTGCAGACATTAGGTTTTGAATATTTGTTTAAAAAGAAAAGTAACCCCTGTTTTTGTTAGAAGAAATGTTAAACTAGATAATAATAGTATTCATCAAAAGGCAGCAGAAAAGAAAGTTATTGAAGTTGAAAGAAATTTACATTTTAAAAAATTAAATAATATTGAACTTAGGTTATATGACTTACATTTAAAATTAACACGTATTTTAGGTAACTTAATTGGGTTTAATTTTGAATCAAAATTATTTGAGTATCTAAATTTTAGCATGCACAGAAAAACTAAGAGGTTAAAAAACAAGTTAAATAGATTATGCCAAAAGCAACAGAAATTGAATACAAATAAACCAAATAATCAAACAAATACTGTAATTAATTTATCAAATTGTAACTTTAACGAGAAAGAAATAAATTTTCTAAATAAAGGTATGAAAACTTGTGTAAGTTTTTCAAAAAACACAGATGATTTTGTTGCAGATATTGAAATTGCCAGTCAAGATTTAAATGACATTAATAAATCTTTGATTAAAATGAAATGCACTAAAAGTTTGAAAGATATAAATAAAAATCATCCTAAAAGTAATTATAATAATCAGATTATTAACTCATTGAAAGAAAAGGATGTAATTTATACTAAAGCTGATAAAGGCAACAAAATTGTAATTTTAGATCAATCTGATTATATTAATAGAGTAGAACTTTTGCTTGAAGGTAAAGATTACTTAAAAATTGATATTGATCCTTTAAAATCATGTATTTCAACTTTTAATAAAACTCTCAGTGAAATGAAAATGATACCTAAAAAAGAAAAAAGTATTTTAAAAGTCAATAATCCTGTTTTACCCAGGTTCTATGCACTTCCAAAAATTCACAAACCTATAGTATAGCTTTGAGAATGAGTTGGAGACAACTTGAAACCCTGGGTCAGTTTGTGCAAAAAGAACGTGCAACATTACTAAGATAAGTGAAGTTTTTAGTTTCTAATTTGTTCTTGCTTTAGAATCTTGTTGCTTCACCTTTAATAGCATCAATTTTCCTTATTTATCTATTGGATATTTTTTTTTTTGTTAATGTTCTCCAATGTAATGTCATATCAGACAATGAATGAATGAAATGGGTGAAATGATGCTCAAATAGCCCGAGGTCCATGGAGCTTTAAGTTATCTGACATTTGTCTTCTCAGGATAAGAGAAAAATTTAGAAAAAAACCTTATCCAGATAACTTACCCTAAGCGAGATTCAAACTCGTGACCTCTTGGACATGAGGCAGACATGCTACCACAACGCTTCAGAGATGGGCTATTGTTTGGACTAACAGAATTAATGATCTTGGTGAAAATTTTATTATTAAGAATGCAGAACTTTTATTACTTTTGAAATACTAAAAAACAAAATAAAATAAAATTAGATCCTGAATAAATGGCCTGATCCCCATGTTTCTATAGCGTTCCTGGTTGACAGTAAGAAGTGCACCATTATCATTCTCTATGAAATATGGACCATTTCCTGACACTGCACTCCAAATCATCACACACATACCATGTAGCGGTTTCTGGACTATGGTGTCTGACCACTTGAAACCAAGAAAGCGAATTGTTTGGTGATTGATAAAACCGTCCAAGTGACTGTGAATTTCGTTGGAGAACCACACGTTGAACAAGAAATCTGGATCCTCATATACCATGGCCAAAAATAATGCTAAATATTCTACCCTGACATGAGTATTGTGCTCCGTCAGTCGTTACCCAACCTGTATTCGGTATGGAAATCCACCTATATCTTTAAACAATCGTCGAAGTGACATATTGCTGATGTTTAATTTCAGGGATGTTCACTGAAGACTTCACTTTGGAGACTTCAACACCTAATTGAGGACACATCCTAGATTTTCATTTGTGGACACAGTTACTGGCCTACCAGACTTTTCCTCGCGTTGACACAATTCCGTGGCGAGATCCATTTTCACTTCCAATCACAGAGCACAACGTTCTTTACGCAACTAACAACAGATCATGGTAATGTAACAACATGCAGACGCTCAGGCGTGCGTATCTGCACAACGTGAAAATGAGTATAGTATATTTTGCCGCATACCGTATGAACATATTAATTTCATATATTTTAAGCATCATAATTATTTTCAGTATTACATAACAAATAGATCAACAGAAAGAGAAAAAGTATAACATTTAACTCAAGCATGATTTCACATTATTGTGATCATGAACAGGAGTTCTGGTGATTTTATACGCAATGAAATGGTTCGCAATGAAATTCAATCATCAGTCTGTTTCCAGTAATTTGACAACCCTACTGGTAATATACCTTTTTACCCTCTACAGTACCAACTAACTACATTCCTAGAATTATAGAATTCCTTAACATGCAAAACAAACAACTAATCTTCTTGAAATGTATATATTTTAAGAACCAGGCATGTTGCAATCCATTTTTCCAAATGATGATTATTAACGATGTACTACAACAAATCTTACCTGTGTTAAAGTAAGGTAGCACTTGTCTGTGAGAGGAGTGTGCACCAGTTTAGCTGCATTCCCTTGATACTCATATGTGTACTGAAATTCTGCATCTACCATTTTGACTATTGCTGTTCCATCTTTGTGTGTGTAAAATCTGTTGAAATAGAACCTGTCTGATAACCATGCATAGCAAGATAATCAATTTCATTTGTACTTTTCCATAAGCTAATCTGAATCAGTGACATCACCATTTAAGGGAGGACTAATTGATGAATATCACCAAAAAAGGACATCTTTAGTTTTTAATGTAACTTTATAAATTAGCATTTCCTCTTTAATTTGATATATATTTTGTTACTAAGTAGTGGGGATATAGTTGGAGTCAAAAAGTATATTAAATCCTCCTTTCAAATTGTTAAAGAAATGGATAACACAAATAAATCTGAATTAAGCTAAATTTTTGGGATAATAAAACACATCTTCATTTATATAGTATTTACAATCCTCCCAGGAATGAACCAGATCTCTCACTTATTGACCAATTAAATAAAAAAATCATAATTGGGGATTTCAATGCCTATTCCAAAAAATGGGGTTATGAAAAAGTGGATTCTCCAGGGAAGATAGTGGAAAAATTTTTGAATACCACAACCTTTGAACTGATTTATAATAAAGAAGATCCCACAACCTTCATACATTACTGTGGAGCAGGCAGTTACCCAGACCTCTTGCTAGCTACAACAGATATTGTTTCAAAAATTAAAAAACAAGTTATAGAAGACCCAAGTTCTGGTCACAGAGCAGTAATTGCTGATACTCGTATAAAACTAGATAATACAAATGTCTGTCAACATCACATGAATCTGTATTAAAACTGCAAGAAAGCAGATTGGAATAAATATAAAACTGAACTGGGAAATAAATTTAAAGAACAAACTCACAGCTGCATGACCAACCAGATCATAAGAACCAAAATTTCTGTAAAGTCATCCTAGAAACTGCTAAAAAACATATTCCTCATGGAAGAATAAAAAACTTCAAACCCTTTTGGAACCCCCAACTAGAAGAACTGACAAAGCAAATGGATATAGCTAGAAATACAGCGGAACAAACAAAAAACATATTGGATACACAAATATGCCGAAAGAAATGTGCCTCACTAAAAAAAGAAATTAATACGGCTAAAAAGAATCACTTTAATAATTTCTGAGAAAAAATGGATTATAGGACAGATGGTGACAAAGTCCTTAAGTTCATAAAAAATGCCAAGGACAGGAAAGCAAAAAATAGCACATCTATCATACATAACTATAAAATATTAATAATTAATGCAGTCATAGCCGAAACATTTAATAAATTTGAGAGGTAGAACTGGAACTAAAAAACTCAATGCCACAACTGGGATTTGAACCACAGACCTTCCGCTTACTGGGCGGCCGCTCTAACCACTGAGCTATTGTGACAAACTGCCAGTTGTGGCACTGAATTTTTAAGTTCCAGTTCTACCTCTCAAACTTTGCCCACACAAGGCTTGTGTGTTTAAAAACACCAACAGTAAGTTTGTTGGCATAAATAAATAACATTTAATAAATTTTATGCTAATTCACATAAAGTAGCAAGAAATAATAACAAGGAATGAAAACAATTTAAGAAAGGTTTGAAATAAGAAAGAGAATGCGATCCTAACACTCAATACAATATCTTTTATCAAAATTTTAATATGCAAGAACTGAACATTGCAATTAATAATCTAAAAAACAAAAAGTCTCCTGGACCAGATCACATACATCCAGAGTTCATAAAAAACCTTGGAAAAACAGCAAAACAACAACTACTAAAACTCTACAATCTATCCTGGAACACCACTGTACTTGCCGAATGGCGAAAAGCAATAATTGTTCCACTCTTGAGGAAAGATAAAACAGCATGAGAAATATAAAATTATAGGTCAATAGCTCTTACTAGCATAATAGCAAAAATGATGGAAAGAATAGTGTCAAACAGGTTGAATTGGTTTCTAGAATCACAAAATTTAATTTCCCCATGTCAAGCTGGATTCAGAGAGCTCCACTCTACAAATGAACAAGTCTTACTTCTCAGTCAATAAATCAAAGACTCCTACAATAGAAAAGAAGGTAATGTTGTTAGCTAATGCTGGATTTCTGACAATGAAGTCATTAATCCTCTTGCTCTCCAATATAGAAGAGAACAATAGCAGTAATTGTAATAACTTTTTAGAGAGCACCAGATTTTTATGTTTTGGCAGTTACATCGCTCTCTCACAACCCCCAGAATGTCTGGAGGACTACACCTGTCATTGGTTTACCTATCTCACTGACCTGATTGGGAGAGTTATCAAAATAAATTCACCGACCATATCCTCAGATTACCAATTAGAGCATGTATTACATGCCATAGCAGGTCAGCATGATAGGGGTTAAGAGTTTATAGAGAAATTAGAGAAATGGAAAGATTGGAAAAATAAAGACTCCATAGCCCTCGGGAACCCTAATAGCGCTGGGGTCACAAGAGAACAAGAGATGGCCAAGGTAAAGTCAGATAGAAAAGCTACAGTGAGGAGAAAAACCCACAAAGTGGAAGAAATGTTCTGCTCAGCTTGGGTACCTTGTAGTCACCATCCACATATCCCCTAGACGGGGACCCCTGAGGGGGTATAACTGTTTTAAAGATCTGGAAAACCACCAAGAAAAGATTTGTGACCTTTTTAGAGACACACAAAATATAACTGCAGAAGTTTGTCATTCTTTACGAACAATGCAGCACCTGAGGAAGTTCATAAAAGTGCATCTAAAACTGTAGAGGCCCTAGGACCATGCTTTTCCTCTCCAAGAAAAAAATTACACCTCCAAAACCTGTGACAGAGAAAGATGATTTCCAGAAAGATGTAATCTTGGCATTCACTACAAGAGTTCTAGGATCATAGTAAACAGCCCACCTTAAAAAAACTTTTATAAACGACAAAATAGATTATACAGGCAGCATAACTTCTTTACACAACATTTTGAGAAGACTTGATTTTAAATATAGGAAAACCAACAATGGTCAGTGACTTTTGATGGACAGAAAAGGTACTGCTGTGACGAGGGTTGATTTTTAAGAAAAATGCTCGACTTAAAGAAAGAGATCCCTCACCCTATTATTCAGATTAATGAAACTTGAGTAAACCAAAACCATATCAACAGTTTTATCTGGCAAGATTCTAAAAGAAATGGAGCTTTAAAGGTCCCATAGGTAAAGGATCCCATCTCATAATCTGTCATGCTGAATCATTCAAATGTGGTTTCATAGAAGGGGCAGAATTAGTTTTCCAATCAAAAAGTGATGGTGATTATCATTAAGAGAAGAACAGCATGGTGTTTAAGGAATGGTTTATCGATCAGTAAACTAATAATTTATCAGTTTTTAATGATTTCCAAAGTGCATATAATTCTACAATGAGAACAAAACTACTAAAGAAGGTAAAAAAAAAAAAAGGCTACAAGGTCCAATGCTTTCATGGCTATGACATTTCCTAACTCAACACTTTATTGTTACCAGATATGGAAGGAATATATCTAAATGTAAACAAGAACACCGTGGCTTAGCACAAGGCACAGTGCTCAGCACTACACTTTTTAATAAACTTATTAATGATCTGATGGCTTACTAATGTAGACTTCAAAACCAAAAAAACAAAACTACAGAACTAGAGAAAACCAACCTAAAAAAGTGGACCAAAGAAAATTTAATAGCTATTAATACAACAAAATCAAACTACCAAATCTTTTCAGTAAGAAAAAAACCCACTAAAAATAAAACTAAACTTTGAGGGTCAACAATTACCATAAACAAAGGAAGCAAAGCAAACTTACATTGACCAAACAAATAGAAAATGTAATACAAAGAGCAGAAAGGCACCTTTCTCAGTTAAAACGTCTAACAGGAATGAAGTAGGGATGTTTCAGAGAAACTGTTAACATGACATACAATGTATATATAAAGACATTATTTTACTTACTGCAGCAAAGTTCTTGTAACAGCAAACACAAAAAAGATTCAAATCTTTCAAAACCAAAATCTGAGACTAATTACAGGTGCTATCAAAACCACACCAATACCAGCTATGGAAATACTAACCAACCAATACCCCATTGAATATGAAATAGAAAAAGCAGCTCTTATTCAACATGAAAAGTTGATCAGACTCCCATTCAATACATGGAACAAGAGCAATTTTACACACTAAAGACTCAGGAGAGCTTAATTTCCAAAATTCATGACATTGAGACAGGATATTGTAAGACTCAAAAGAAAATCGTTTATGTGAATATTTGTTAAGAGTGTGATTTGTTTTTGGTGTTGGTACGAGTTAGTCGAATGACGAAAACGTGTTACTATTGTTCATTGTTACAAACAATTAAGTTTGTTTAAAGACGTCATAAATATTCCCATGTTTAATTTTAATATATATGTATAAATGGAGGAATTATATGTGTTTGATGTTGGAGGTGAAGGGAGGATAGCTAAGGATCGCTTCCCTAACAATACGGGAGCTATTTGATGAACGCATACGCAGATGTACACAAAAAGAAGGTAGCATCGTGTGAAGAGGTGCCGATTGTTTAGTGAATAGCGTCCGTGTGCTTGATAAGGGAAGACATGTTTTTATAGTGCTCTTGGATGTGAGAAGAAAATTGACTAAACTTTCATGAAGCATTCGTTCTAAAGTTGTTAAAAAACTGGAATATAATATAGATTGGTGCGACGAAAGGTTATTTAAGTGTAAAGTCGAGAAAAAGTGTTAATAAAGTAATATAGTGAAATAAACGTCGAGTGTTTGTTCATTCCATCTAGTACCACGACCTGGGGTGGTAAAGGAGTCTCATAGCTCAGCACATTTATTATTAATATATAAAAACAGCACCAACATCAAGAAGAATGTATACCTTCCTAATTCAAAGGAAAACTTCATATCTAAAGTCAATCCGACACAAACATTAGACATCACATATTATTTACACCTGACAGAAGTTAAAAAAAGTGATACTCCAACTAGTGTTCTAAAATTATTGGCATTAGAGACAATCCATACTAGATTTCCAGAGCACGAATGGCTCCATATTTATACTGATGGATCACTGATATCAAAGCAAGATGCAGCAAGGGCTGGGAGTCATATGTCACCTCTTTTCCTATTATAAATCTTTAAGTTATGGGACTACAAACTTTGATGGAGAAATTTGAATGGCCTTACAAAATCTTTTGTATAGTTTCACATTTTTATCAAGCAGTTATTCTCTCAGATTCCAGGGCGGTAATTATGGCAATTACTTGCAAGTTGTCACCAAAAAACCAAACAATTATAGAATGTGGGAAAATCCTTACCCATCTAAAAGCACTTCAAAAACACCTAGTCTTCCAATGGATACCAGCTCGCTGTGGACTGAGTGGAAATGACTTTCTTGCAAAAAAAGAAGGGTACCAGCAGTGTACAGAAATCTATAGTTAATCTACCATTTTATGCAACTAAAAGACTCTGAATTCAAAAAGATGATTGCAAAATATTACTATGAAAAATAAAAAAATAAAAGATGAGAACTACCAAACATTCAAGCAGTAATTTATCCTCAAAAAAACTGCAGTTGCAACTTTTGGGTTGATTATAGGACATGATTGTCTGGCAAAATATTTGAACAGAATTTGAAAATATTCTTCACCACTCTGACCTCTATGTGATCTGCAAGAGGAAATGGACCAGACAACCTTCAAATACGCCCGGCCCCTTCTAGCACCCCATCCATCAGTGAAAAATATTGGAGAACAAGAGGATTAATGACTTCACTGTCAAAAATCCAGCATTAGCCGCTGCCAACAACAACATATTATTTATTTATGACAACCTGCCAGAATGACATTGAATTCTCAAACCACTTCATATTTTTTTTGAAAATTCAATGTCATTCTGGCAGGTTGTCACAGTAGCTTAATGGTAAGAGCACCTGCCTAGTAAGCGGAGGATCTGTGGTTCAAATCTCAGCTGTGGCATTGAATTTTTAAGTTCCAGTTCTACCTCTCAAACACTGTCCACACACGCCTTGTGTGTGGGCAATGTTTGAGAGGGTCTGTGGTTCAAATCCCAGCTGTGGCATTGAATTTGTAAGTTCAAGTTCTACCTCTCAAACAACAACATATTTTATTACTGTAAGCAAAACACTTATATTTTAAATATATTTTTAAAACTTATATTACAACTGCCATTTTGTAGTGAGAATTTGAATGTTATGCTTTATTATATATCTGAGTTTGCTCTCTTTATTTTTGTGCTTTTCCTGTGAATGCCATTTTCAGAAATAAATGTTGCATTTTCTGAGGAACTATCAAAGAAAGCTAAACTAGGTTGTAGGATGATAAAAGCAGTGCTGTTGTGGACCTATTTTGAATGTTGATAGCTCATTGGGTTACTAAATTAAGAACAAATTAGAAACTGAAAGCTCCACTTATCTTATTTGCAAGATGGTATACTGCTGACTAGTTTCAAGTTGCATCCAACTTATTCTCAAAGCTACCCGAAAAAGTTACCATAGTTACCAATGCTCAACTTATAAGATCTTATAAATACAATCTATTGGTGGTATTTCAAAATTCATAACGCAGTTCTTGTTTTTTAAAATGAATATCTTTTCCCAAACCATTAAATCTATAGGTCCATTTAATTGTTTTAGTAATTTAACCACTGGATTTTGCGGCTGGATATACTTCTTCAGTCTCACTGTACTGCCAAGGCTGAGACTATATCACGTGGGTGTTGAAAGAAATACCACATTTATCGTGAAACCTTTATTCCAGTCCACATGTATTTGCAACTTTCTTCCTCACAACCATATACCCGCTGCAGCTATATGTTTCCTGGCACCGATAGCATCACGGTTGATGGCAGCATACACGCACATAAGTGTGTAAGTGTGAACTTGTGAGTGGGTGAGTGCGTGTGTAAGTGCATGTGTAACTGCGAACTTGTGCGTGTGAAGTTTGTATCGCTACAGCTGTTCGCTGGCTTTGTTAATTCAATCTTCCCCTCATATGACCACTTATTCATGGCCATGTGATTGCCCTCATTGGTGGAAATCCATGTTATGTCCACGACATTCGACTCTCCACCAATAACCATGCCCTGGCTTGGTGGGTGCTTTTTGAGGGGTTTTTGCTTCACTGCACACAGCATCACTATTAACTTTACAAAGATTTCTAAAAGTTTCATATCCTTTGTTCTCCATTGTCTGGCGACCTTCCCTAATGATTGTTTTTTTCCCGTGGTCTTCGCAAAGTTTAGTATATGTAGCCCTTTTAGATACATAAGGTACAGGGCTTTCAGATCGCTTCTTCACCGCTGCGCGGCCTTTTGCCTGTGCGAGTTTGAAGCTGCCGTGGCCGGGTTTGTCGCTACTAACAAGCCGCACGTAAAACATGTATAAAAATCTTACCTTATAGAAAATGCTGGAAATGTTATGAACGATGGTTTATTGATCCACAGCTTCTGTTCTTTTCAGATGAGGCATGGTTTCATCTAAATGGTCGCGTGAACACTCATAACAGTCGGTATTGGGCATCTCAAAATCCACATCGCGTTCAAGAAATCCCTCATTATGATTGGAGAGTTGGAGTTTGATGTGCTGTTAGCGCTAGACCCATAATTGGTCCAATATTTTAGGACCCATTTTTTCGTGATCTGACAGAAGAAGAGAAATCATATGGGTGGTTTCAACAAGATCCTGCTACTGCCCATACAGTCCATGAACAAAATTAGGGAAGTGTTTGAAGATAGAGTGATTAGTGCTAGTGTGTAGCCCTCTCGCTCCCCTGATCTAACAGTGTGAGATTTTTACTTGTGGGGTAACCTGGAAGACAAAGTTTACGAGAAAAATCCTCATACATTGGAAGAACTAAAACAAAATATTAGAAATGAAATCACAGAAATTACAGTTGCCTAACTTAATCGTGTGAATCAGAATGTGTTTTCCCTATATAATGTCTGTATAACGGAGGAGGGATGACATTTCCAGCATTTTCTATGTGGTAAGATTTTTATACATGTTTTACCTGCAGCTTATTAGTAGTGGCAAACCTGGCCACGGCGGCTTCAAACTCCCACAGGCAAAAGGCCTTGCAGCAGTGAAGAACCAGTTCAAAAGCCCTGTATATGGTATAGCCAAATATTTTATTTATTAATTTCCCTTAAAAATCAATTCAATTTATCCCGGCACAATTTATTTAATGACTAAATGAGCAAAAATGATCAGCCATAGCTGATTTATCAATTTGTTTATCAAAAATTAAAACTTCTTGGAATTTTAAAAAAGCAGATTGGTCCAGTTTCCAAAATGAGATAGAGGGGAAGTGTAATATACTGTTAGATTCAGAGTTCAAGTCAACAGATCAAATGAATAAAAAAATTTGTGAAATATTATTGACAGCAGCCAAAACACATATCCCCAAAGGAAAGTTAAAGAAATATAGCTACTTTTGGTCTCCATCTTTATCTAAGTTAAAACACGAAAGAAATATAGCAAGAGTCAAAGCCGAAAAAACCAAGTGTCCAGAAGATGTACAAAACTGGAGAAGAAAAGCAGCCATTTTTAAGAAACAATTAATTACAGCAAAGAGGGCCAGTTTCACAAATTTTGTGGAACCTATGGACTATAGGAAAGATGGAAATAAAATATACAAATTCCTTAATAAAACAAAATTATCAAAAACTACAACTGAACCATTAAAACATAACAACAAAAGCTTAACTACAGATAGGGAAATAGCAGAATCCCTTAACAAGTTTTATGCTCAGTCACAAAGAATACCCCAAGCATATAAAAAAGAAGATAAAACTATCCAAAAAACTATCAGAGAAACTAATGAGCCAAAAGATATACGAAATTATATTTTTATTCAGGATTTTAACAAAACAGAACTAGATTTAGCAATAGAACAATTACAGAACAAAAAATCTCCAGGACCTGACAAGATCCACCCACTGTTTATTAAACACCTTGGCAGGAAAGGAAAAGAAATCTTAGTTAAACTGTATAACACGTGTTGGAGAATGACTGTGCCTTCCAACTGGAAAAAAGTCATTATCATCCCGATTTTAAAGAAAAACAAACCCTCAAACAATATTAATAGTTTCAGGCCAGTATCTTTGACCAGTGTTATTGCAAAAGTGATGGAAAGAATGGTGGCATCCAGACTTAACTGGTTCCTAGAATATTACAACTTAATTAATAGTTCACAGACCGGCTTCAGACAGAATCATAGAACAAGTGAAAATGTACTCCTACTAAGCCAAGACATCAAGGAAGCTTTCAATAGAAAGGAGGATACCTTGGCAGTATTCATTGATTTTAAATCAGCATATGACTCGATTTGGAGAAACAAATTAATTGAGAAGTTGCAATCAATAGGTGTGAAAAGTAATATGCTTAAATGGATAACTCAGTTTATTTCACAAAGATTTTGTGCCACAAAATATAATACATACATTTCCAAATATAAACAAACACACCGAGGACTTCCACAAGGTGCTATTCTGAGCACAACACTTTTTAACATATATATAAATGACCTTCCATCAATAATAAAAACTTCAGAAACCAAAATTGCTTTATTTGCTGACGATGTAGTCATTTGGACTCCAGGCTCTCCAAAAAAACCTGAATTAATTAAAGACAGAATAGAAACAGCCCTAAACAAAGTACATGAATGGAGCTCCAAAAACCTCATGACTATCAACGTGGCAAAAACAAATTATGAATTATTTACACTAAAATACAAACCAGTTAATATTAACATAAATTATAATGGTAAACCACTCAGAGCAGTTGATGATGACAAATACATAGGCATCACTTTCGACAGAAAGCTAAGTTGAAAAAAACATATAACAAACATCTCAGAAAAGTTTGAGAGGTAGAAGTGGAACTTAAAAATTCAATGCCACAACTGGGATTTGAACCACAGAACTTCCGCTTACCGGGAGGCTGCTCTAACCACTGAGCTATTGTAACAAACAGCAAGAATGGCATTAAATTCTCAAACCAGTTCGTATTTCTCCTGGTAAACCACAAAGGCAGTCTCACATCAGAGACAAATTACCCCAATGGTGACCTACTATTTTAATTACTTTATATCCCAGGATTAAGTAACCTTCAGATGGTAACTATTATTTACTTATGCCAACAAACTTACTGTTGGTGTTTTTAAACACACAAGTCATGTGTGGGCAAAGTTTGAGAGGTACAACTGGAATTAAAAAAAATTCAATGCCACAACTGGGATTTGAACCACAGAACTTCCGCTTACCGGGTAGCTGCTCTAACCACTGAGCTATTGTGACAAACTGCCAGAGTGGCATTAAATTCTCAAAGTAGTTAATATTTCTCCTGGTAAACCACAAAGGAAGTCTCACATCAGAGACAAATTACCCCAATGGTGACTTACTGTTGGAAGTACTTTATATCCAGTTCTACCTCTCAAACTTTGCCCACACACGGCTTGTGTGTTTAAAAATACCAACAGTAAGTTTGTTGGCATAAATAAATAATAATCTCAGAAAAGGTTGAAAAGAAACTGCAAATCCTGAAAAGATTAGCTGGTGCTAAATGGGGCTGCTCAAGGAGAGTCCTTAACACAACATACAAAATGTATGTTAAACCAAACCTCTTGTACTGTTCTGAAGCTTTAATAACAGCAGCAAATGCTAACATCAATAAACTTGAACAAATACAAAATCAGGCTCTTTGCCTAATCACTGGAGCAGTTAAATCCACACCTATTGATGCCATGCTTGCCTTAACACGGACCTCATCAATAACAACAAAAATAGAAGAAAAAGCATTGCTCCAACACGAGAAAATGTTACGACTGCCAAACTCTAAATGGACAGAAGAGAACCTCCCCCCTTCAATCCTTAAAACTCATAGTAGTTTCCTAGAAAAGGTAACACAATTAAATCCAAATTGAACATTCCTAACACCAGAGAAAATCTACTTATAAGAGAAAATCCATTGGAATTATTGCAACCTACTTTTAGTTTGGAATTAATAGAGGAAATAAGTAAATCAGACACACCAAAAGAAATGCAAAAACTTCTAGCTCTGGAAACAATCAATACTAGATATCTCACAGAAGAATGGCTGCACATATATACTGATGGATCCTCCACGGAAAACCTTACTGGAGCTGGAGTTACGTGTTCACATTTTTCCTTTTATCATTCTGTTGGCAGAGACACAACAAATTATGATGGAGAAATAGAGGCTATACACATTGCTCTCCAACAATTATTAAATCTTCCCTTAAATAAATTTAACAAGGCAGTAATTCTTTCAGATTCTAAAGCTGCAATTCAGGGAATATGTTCAAATACTACAAAGAAGTCAACAAAAATTAGAGAATGCTACAAAATGTTAACACAATTCCAAAAAGTTAATAAGACTGTTCATCTCCAATGGATTCCAGCACACTGTGGAGTCATGGGGAATGAAGCTGCAGACTCACTTGCAAAGAAAGGCACAGCAATAAAACAAAAGTCTAAATTCAATTTCTCATATTCCTCAATAAAACGCTTGATCATTAAAAAATTTTCTCATTCATACTTACAAGAAATAGAAACAAATGCCAAAGATAAAAGATGGATTACACTACTTTCCAACCCAGATATAATCCCCTAGAGACCAAGGAAAACAGCGGTTGCAGCCTTCCGAATACTGACAAATTACGACTGCTTAGCAAGTCATTTCTACAGAATAGGTATCTCAGCTTCACCAATATGTGTCCTGTGTAACGATCCAGCAGAAATGAACGAAGACCACTTGAAGACCTGTGAAGCATATCAGAAGAAACTACAGTTCAAAACTATTGGAAAGCACGAATGCTAATGGGTTCATTGCCAGATGCAAGACACTAGAAAACAACAACAACAACATATTTCTAAAATGTTGGTATTAGCTAATGCTGGATTTCTGATGAAGTCATTAATTCTCTTGCTCTCCAATATTTTTCACTGATGGATGGGGCACTAGAAGTGGCCGGGCATATTTGAAGGTGGTCTCAATCCATTTCCTCTTGCAGATCACATAGAGAACAGAGTGGTGAAGAATATATCCCAATTCTGTTTAAATGTTTTGCCAGACAATCATGTCCTGTAATCAACCTGAAGGTTGCAACTGCTGTTTTTCAAGGATACTCAGAAATTACTGTTTGAATGTTTGGTAGTTCCCATCTTTTATTCTTTGATTTTTCATAGTAATATTTTGCAATCATTTTTTTGAATTCAGAGTTGACTAATCTTTTAGCTGCACAAAATGGTAGATTAACTATAGATTTTTGTACACCGCTGGTACCCTTTTTTGCAAGAAAATCAGCTTTCTCATTACCACTCAGTCCACAGTGAGCTGGTATCCATTGGAAGACTAGGTTGTTTTGAAGTGCTGTTAGATGGCTAAGCATCCTCCAACATTCTATAATAGTTTGGTTTTTTGGTGACAACTTGGAAGTAATTGCTATAATTGCTGCCCTGGAATCTGAGAGAATAACTGCTTGCTGAAAATGTGAAATTCTGTACAAAAGATTTTGTAGGGCCATTCGAATTGCTTCAATTTCTCCATCAAAGTTAGTAGTTCCATAACTTAAAGATTTGTAATAGGAAAAGAGGTGACATGTGACTCCAGCACCTGCCCCATCTTGGTTTGATGTCAATGATCCATCAGAATAAATATGGAGCCATTCATGTTCTGGAAATCTAGTATGGACTGTCTCTAATGCCAATAATTTTAGAACACTAGTTGGAGTATCACTTTTTTTAACTTCTTCTGTCAGGTGTAAATAATATGTGATGTCTAATGTATGTGTTGGACTGACTTTAGATATGAAGTTTTCCTTTGATTTAGGAAGGTGTACATTTTTCTTGATGTCTTGAATTTTGGAAAGAAAGCTCTCCTGAGTCTTTAGTGTATGTGTAAACTTTCTCTTGTGCCATGTATTGAATGGGAGTCTGATCAACTTTTCGTGTTGAATAAGAGCCGCTTTTTCTATTTCATATTCAATGGGATATTGGTTGGTTAGCATTTCCATAGCTGCTATTGGTGTGGTTTCGATAGCACCTGTAATTAATCTCAGACTTTGGTTTTGAAAGAATGGATTTTTTTTTTTTTTTTTTTTTTTTTGTGTTTGCTGTTTCAAGAACTTCGCTGCAGTAAGTAAATAATGGCTTTATATATAAATTGTATGTTGTGTTAAGAGTTGCTCTGGAACATCCCCACTTCATTCCTGTTAGACGTTTTAACAGTGAAAGGCGCCTCTCTGCTCTTTGTATTACATTTTCTATTTGTTTGGTCCATGTAAGTTTGGTATCAAATGTAACTCCTAAATACTTTGCTCCCTTTGTTTCTGGTAATTTTTGACCCTAAAAATTTAGTTTTATTTTTAGTGGTTTTTTTCGTAGTGAAAAGATTTGGTAGTTTGATTTTGTTGTATTAACAGTCATTAAATTTTCTTTGGTCCACCTCTGTAAGTTGTTTAAGGATTGTTGCATGGTTTTTTTCTAGTTCTGTACTTTTGCTTTTTGGTTTTGAATTTTTGGATTTGGATTTGGTTTAAGGGCGCTCAACTTCAAGGTCATCAGCGCCCTTAAAAGATTCATGGCAATAGCCAGGTATAAATTTCACTCATAAAATAAAAATACTAGAAACAACAAAATATACAAAGGTAAAAAGCAGTGGCCATAGCCAGATATGAAACAAGGTGATAAATATGTCCAAAAGCAGAAACAGATAATTAAAAAATTCTAAATCCTCAAATTGATATTACACTCCGCTAAAAAATTAAAAACTCTATCAACCGCTGTTTTGTCGTCCACTAGAACTTCTGCAAGTCTGGCAGGCAGCTGCAGAGAATCCCGAAGGTGCGCTAGAGAGCAACACTCTAGCAACACGTGGCGAACTGACAAAAGGTTGTCACACAGCGGACATAGAGGTGCACGGTGCCTTTTAAATAGGTAACCGTGCGAAAAATTGCAGTGCCCTATTCTTAATCGAGCCAAACTAACCTCCTCGCGACGAGATGTGCGACAGGAAGTTACCCAGTTTATCGGAAGTTCTTTCACTTCTCTAAGCTTATTACCGCGGAGAGTTGACCACTCGTCGTGCCAGGACGACAGCACCGCTCTCCGCACTTCAAGCCTAAAGTCTTCCGAAGTAACACGTGAGATGGTAATACTGGGTTCTGTAGTTGCCGTCTTTGCTGCTAAATCTGCCATTTCATTCCCCGGCAAACCTGCGTGACCAGGAATCCATGCACACACCACGTCAACGCCAGAAGCGTGTAAAACATGGAGGGCATCCTGGATACGTTGTACAATAGGGTGGGGGTTGTACAACTGACAAAGGCTCTGCAGTGCACTAAGGGAATCGCTCAAAATCAGGCAGTCACCTAATTTACGACGGCGAACATACAAGACGGCTCGATAAATTGCATAAAGCTCTGCAGTAAAAATGGAGGTGCTATTTGGAAAACCGAATGTATATGGTTCGGTTCCATAAACATAAGCACATCCAACACCGTTGGAGCCCTTTGACCCATCGGTGTAAATATATCGACGGTCAGTGTAGCCTGACAAAAATTCCAAGAAACACGTCCGGATACTTGAAATAGGCATCGTGGACTTCTGGTGTATTGTCATCCCAAGATCTACATGGGGCGTACCAGATAGCCAAGGGGGGTAAAGTCTCTCGCCCTTGGCGAACACACAGGCAGTTCCACTCCAAGCTTCACTAGGAGCTCTTGGAAACGGAACCCCACAGGCTTAATGGAGCTATTTCTATATCGTTCTCTTAGCGTGGTGGTGAAAAAAGAAGCGAACGTTGGGTGCTTAGGCATACATCTAAGCGCACAACCATAATTTGCCAAGAGAATCTCACGCCGATATTGCAGAGGAGGTTCTGCGGACTCGGCGTAAAGGCTCACCACTGGGCTTGTTGGAAAAGCTCCTGTTGCAATGCGGATGCCCCTATTATGGACCACGTCTAATCTTCTCAGCACAGATGGTCGTGCTGACGAATAAACAATACACCCATAGTCTAGCTTGGATCGGACCAATGCGCGATATATTCGCAACAAAATTGTCCGATCCGCTCCCCACGATTTGCCATTCAGTACTCGCATAATATTTAGGGAACGGTCACATCTCGCTCTTAGCTGTGCAATATGCGACGACCAACTAAGCTTCCTGTCCAAGATCAAACCCAGGAGGCGCGTCTCTTCTGCGAAGGGTAGTATATCTGGACCAAAGCGGAGCGAAGGTGGTAATCGTCTCCTACGGCGCCAGAAATTAACGCAGATTGTCTTCTCAGTTGAGAAACGGAAGCCGTTTTTCACGCTCCATTCTCTAAGGTTGTCCAAACATTGCTGCAGGCGCCCTTGTAAGAACGCCGTGCGCTGAGAAGTGCAATAGACAGCGAAGTCGTCTACGAATAGGCATGACGAAACTCCAGGTGGAACACATTTCCAGATGGAGTTAATTGCTATAGCAAAGAGCGTGACACTTAGCACCGAACCCTGAGGTACTCCCTCCTCCTGAACAAAAGAATTAGAAAAAACCGAGCCGACCCTAACTCGGAAAAAGCGGTCCTTCATAAACTCCTGAATGAAAAGTGGTAGGCGTCCACGTATGTTCCAGGCATACAGGGAACGTAGAATCCCTGCTCGCCAGCACGTATCATAAGCCTTCTCAAGATCGAAAAATATGCCAACGGTTTGACAGTTCTTCATAAAGCCGTCCATTATCTGTGTCGATATTGACACAAGATGGTCAACAGTTGAACGGCGTCGTCGAAAACCACACTGGATGTTAGTCAGTAGGTTACGACTTTCTAACCACCATACCAATCGTCCATTGATCATGCGTTCCATCACCTTGCAAACGCAACTGGTGAGGGAAATAGGACGATAGCTCGAGGGAAGATGACGGTCCTTCCCAGCCTTCAAGATGGGAATAACGGTGGCCTCCCGCCAATTTTCTGGGAGTATACTGTCAACCCAAACACGGTTATAGACCTCAAGCCGGAATGCCTTACCTTCAGGAGAGAGCTGTTGTAACATTTGTACATGAATACCGTCCGGTCCTGGTGCTGAACATCGCGAAGATTTCAGGGAATGCTCCAGCTCCGCCATGATGAAAAGGCGATTGTAATCTTCTACGTTTCTAGAACGAAACGTGAAGCCTTGAGATTCCACCTGAGTTTTAAATGGAAGGAACTCAGGGGAGTAGTTTTCCGAGCTAGACACTTGTGCGAAAGCACTGCCAAAGGTATTGGCCACTTCAAATGAATCAACAACAGCTCCTGTGGCTGTTTTTAGTCCCGCTATTGGTATTTGGGTCGTTTTAGCTGCAACACGCCTTAATCTATCCCACACAACCGAGGAAGGTGTGTGTCGGTTAAATGAAGCTACAAATTTGCTCCATGATGACTTTTTGCTATCCTTAATGACTTGTCTGGACCTGGCGCGCATTTTCTTGTATTCGATCAGGTTTTCCAAAGTAGGGTGACGTTGGAAAACCCTAAGTGCACGCCTTCGAGCACGAATGGCATTCCGACATTCTTCCGTCCACCAGGGGACGGGAAATCGACGGGGGTGTGTAGTCGACCGCGGAATCGATTGTTTAGCAGCAGAGAGAATCGTCTCCTTGAGATGCTGCGCCAAATTATTTACTGAGTCGTGCTCGTTGTACGTAAAGACAGCCAACTGGGTGTAAAGGTTCCAGTTGGCATGGTCCAAACGCCATCTGGGCATACGTGTGGAATATGTATGTTGCGTCAAGAGACTAATAAGACATGGGAAGTGGTCACTAGAGTGTAAATCAGAGATGACATTCCATTGTAAGGAGACTGCCAACTGAGGTGAACAAACTGCAAGATCAAGGTGTGAGAAGGTGCTGTGGGAGTCCGAAATGAATGTAGGCTCTCCAGTGTTGAGGAGAGCTAGGTTGTGACTGTCCAAGAAATCGGAAATGAGTTTACCTCTCGCACAAGCGCGACTTGAACCCCAAAGTGGGTGGTGCGCATTGAAGTCTCCCACCAACAGAAACGGTGTTGGCAACTGGGAAACTAGATCTTCTAAATCAATGTGCGAGAGGTCATGGGACGGAGGCAAATATATATTACAGATGGTGAAATGGATGTCTGGCAGTACAATCCTTATTGCAACTGATTGAATATCAGACTGTATTGGTACATGGTATATATAGGTACATATAGCGCCGCCATGTGCCGGAACACCCTCTTCTGGTGTAACATCACACCGTACTGGGGTGTATCGCCTTAGATGGAAAGCGTCTTGAGGACGCAGCTTAGTCTCTTGCAAACATGCGACCAGAGGTTCGTTTTCTTTGAGCAAGAGCTCAAGTTCTGGCCTTTGAGTTCGAATGCCACGTATGTTCCAATGTAAGATAGCCATATTAGTATCTGTGTGGGATAAATATTGCAAGGTAACAGTGTATTACCTTGTAGTAGGCGGTGGTCGGTTCAATTTAGCCCTTTTGTGATCTTTTGGGCTCACACTCTTTTCACATCTATCCTGCCTGTTTTTCACTGGGTTTCTCCCAGTATAGGCAGGATCTTCTTGCATCTCCTCTACCGAGGAGGTGCGTATCCCCATAGCAAATTTCGGTTCGAGAGCCTCGAACCCATTGCTCGTGGATACCGGCGAAGATGAAAGCTGCCGGTCTGTGTCCATCCCGGAGGAATCCTCAGAAGAGGATCTTCGGGGGGATGAACGCTGGCTCTTCTTTCCCCTTGGTTTAGTGGGAACAGACACGTTTTCTTCTTTGAGGAAGTCAGTTCTTACATATTGTTTCTTAAATTTCTTCGGTGATGTAACATAAACAACGGGCTCATTCTTGCCATTGTTGTAGACTGGCAATTTAGACGGTGACCTTGTAGATGTGTTCTTTTCCTTTACGGACTTGGTAGGAGACGTAGATTTACCTGTAGATGTTGAAGGCTTTGGAACTGTTCTTGCTACGATAATTTTTTGTGAAATTGTGGCCCCGGTTTGATCGCTGGTTTGTGTAGCGATTTCCCGCTTCTCTGCCGGCCTAGCTACAACAGAGCGATAGGTACCGGACTTTGGAAGGGGGGGCTGTCGGATACGCAGGAGTTTCCGAGCTTCTGAGAAGGACACCTTCTCTTTGACTCGGATTTCCTGGATTGCCCTTTCCTCTATAAACCGGGGGAACTCTCGCGAATAGGCTGGATGTTCGCCGCTGCAGTTCACACAACTGGGAGGCAATGAACATGGAGCGTCGTGAAGGACGCCTCCGCAGTTGACGCAAGAAGCTGTTCTGTTACATAGTTCACTTGTGTGTCCAAAATGGTTACACTTAAAGCACCGGATTGGGTTCGGGATGTATGGCCTTACTTCTATAGCTTCGTATCCTGCCCTAATCCTTTGAGGGAGATCTATCCGATCAAAGGCCAGGAACAGGGTACGAGTAGGCTTCAATTCACCGCTTTCTTTGCGATGAACCCGATACACACAGGTAACACCTTGATCTTCTAGGTTTTCCTTAATCTCTTCAACACTGAGTCCGTCTAATGCGCGGGTATTGACGACACCGCGTGACGAGTTCTACGTCTTATGAAGGTCAACACGTATTGGATAGCTGGCCAACAGGTTTGCTTTTTGTATTTTAGCTGCCTGTTCTGCTGAATGCACTTCTACTAGAAGCGTGGCATTACGCGATCTAGTGCATGACTTCACTGGACCAGCTATCTTATCCAGGCCCTTCTGGATTACAAATGGGCTCACTGAAAGAAACTTTTTTCCTTCCTCAGTTCTCGAAATTACTAAGTAGCGAGGACCACAGGACTCGACTACTTCCTTTACACTTGACTTCTGGTATTTTGGTTTATTTTGAGTTTTTTGTGAACTCATGGCGCTTTAATCCTCCACCATTGCAAATGTCTCCGATGGCATGCTCACGTCCTGGGCGCCACCCCGGCTTAGGTGAGAGTCCTGGCCTGGACCTGGCTCACCCTAGGGTCTCACCTCCCAATGTATAGACGGAGGGACCCAATCGCCTTCAGGAGTGCATCAGCTCATGCAATGGCCCCTCCCCGGGACTGACCTTTATCAGCGGATACGCACACATATCCTACATGATAACCAGGGGCTGGGACTTACGCGATTACCCAGTCACCCCTTGCGTCACCCCATCCTCCTACAACCCGCGCGTAGGTTATCCATCAGACTGTGTATAGGGAGGTAACAGGTGGGAGGTCAAACACAAACGTGGACCAAACTTGATTGGGCGTTTGGCAGGTGCCCTCTCACCTCTTGGAGGAACCCAATCGAGAGTATGGCTCGGGGCCCCGGGTACGCCAAACCCGTACCTACCATAGTAGGAGCCCCTGGGGGAGTTTGATTTAGGAGTCCTCTTCTCCTAGATGAGTCGTCGACCAAGACTACCGAGCCTCATCTACCCGTTTGGAATGTTCTTTGCTTCCCCTCACCTCTCGCCTACCAGTAGTCAAAATAACACTCAGTAGGCAGTCTGGTTCAGGTACTGAGCCCCTCCGCCACGTCAAGGCGACACTCCTTCGGAGGGGTTTGTTCTGCTGTATTTCTAGCTATATCCTTTTGCTTTTTCAGTTCTTCTAACTGGGGGTTCCAAAAGGGTTTGAAATTTTTAATTCTTCCATGAGGAATATGTTCTTTTGCGGTTTCTAAGATGACTTTACAGAAATTTTTGTTCATATGATCTGGTTGGTCATGTAGCTGTGAGTTTGTTTGTTCTTTAAATTTATGTTCTAATTCAGTTTTATATTTGTTCCAATCTGCTTTTTTGAAGTTCCAATACAGATTTGTGAGACCTTGACTGTTATTTGTATTCTCTAGTTTTATATCAGTAATTACTGCTCTGTGAGCAGAACTTGGATTTTCTATAACTTGTTTTTTAATTTTTGAAACAATATCTGTTGTAGCTAACAAGAGGTCTGGGTTACTGCCTGCTCCAGAGTAATATATTGTGACATGGCTTCTCCATGTCATTAAGACTCTTTGATTTTCAAGGAGGTTGCCATAGAGACAGTTTGAGTTGTTGAAGATGAAGAGACAGAAACTGGTATTGTGTGAGAGTTTGGAAAGATTAAGAGACAGAAACTAGTAGTGTGGCTGTACTAGTATGGTGTGAGAAAATAAAAAGATTCGCTAAATTTGTTACATTTAAATTTGTTACATTTGGTGTCAGGAAGTGGGATATTCGGAAACCAGGATGATGGCAATGATGAAAGAGTTATTTGCCAAAATGGAAACGAGAAACGACAACCTCGCTGCCGAGCTGAAAGAGATGAAGACGGAGCTATCGGCGAAAATTGACGGGCAACTGGCTGGCGTGACGGAAGGCGTGGAAGAACTCGGCGAAAAGGTGGAAGACCTCTGCCAGCACGTGGACGTCGTGGAGGACGACGGGGAACGTCTTGGCGCCCTGGTAGTAAGAGTTGACGAGAGCGTCAAAGTACTGGATGCCAGGGGCAGACGGAATAGCGCGGAGCCGGGGAGGGAGCACCTAGTGGCCGAGGCGACAGTTGCGCCCGTTTCGGACGATCAGCAGGGAAGCGCACAAGCAAACGAGCAACACGCGAGAACCGACTTGGCGTGTGACATGGGGGGACCGTCGGGGCCATCCAATCACCTGACGCATAGTGCCGTGAACGGAAGAATGGTGGACATCATCGTGGACGGCAGGATACAGGAGAGGCCGTGCCGAGCACGAGTGAACACGAGTGCAGCGGTGGACGCGACTCGCGCGGATGTGGTGGGGTTTGTTGCCGGACCCATCGGAAGCAAGGTGGCTGCGAAGGTGCGCCAGAGAGGTCGGCGGACATGGTACCCAGTGAGCCGTTTCAAAGTGCGCAGGATGGCCCGTCAACACACCAGGAAGAAGGGCAACTGGACGAGGGACCGTCAAGACCGGCGGTACTGTTGCAGAATTTCGAAGCAGGATGGCATACATCGTCCTACCTGGACCAAGGGACACTATCCAACAGCGATACCTAGGATCGTGCCCCCTGGAGAGCGAGGTCCTACTGGCCCTCAAGGTTTACAAGGATTCCCTGGCCCTCAGGGTCTGGTAGGCTTGCCTGGAATGAAGGGTGAACGTGGATTCCCAGGAATGAAAGGTGAACAGGGCAATCCAGGACCTCCAGGACAAGCTGGTGCACCAGGACCTGAAGGACCTAAGGGTGACTCAGGCTCTCAAGAACAACATGGAGCTCCAGGACAACCTGGTCCACAGGGCCCTCCAGGAGACAGAGGACTTCCAGGATTACCCGGCCCAACAGGACCTGCTGGCCTCAGAGGTCAGAGAGGTGCACAAGGTGAGACAGGTCCACCAGGGAAGCCAGGCAGTGAAGGACCTCCAGGACCACAAGGTATTGCAGGACCTCTAGGACCACCGGGACCAATTGGAGAACAGGGACCAGAGGGAGCACCAGGTAAAGCAGGAACACCTGGTATTGCAGGAAGACCGGGAGATAAGGGACCTGTAGGACCTTCAGGACCTCCGGGAACTCCAGGGGCACCAGGTCTTCCAGGGCCACCTGGTCCAAATGGACCTCCAGGACCAGCAGGAGAACGGGGTCTTCGAGGAGAAACTGGACCACAGGGTGTAGAAGGGCCACAGGGAGCTAGAGGAAAGCCAGGACCTCCAGGGCCAGAGGGAGGTAAGGGTGATAGAGGAGAAGAAGGTCCAAAGGGTGCAAAAGGACACCGTGGTTTCATTGGTCTACAAGGGTTACCTGGACCTCAGGGACCTCCAGGAGACAAAGGCATGACTGGACCTCCAGGATTGTCGGGAAAAGATGGTGAACCTGGAACTAAAGGTATGCCTGGAAGAGATGGAAACCCAGGACCTCAAGGTATACCAGGACCACCAGGCCCTCGTGGACCACCAGGAGAAGAGGTTCGATGGGTTAATCCACCGGGGCGCAAGGGAGATGCCACAGTGATAGTGCTGGTCGGGACGACCAGCTCTGAGGAGGGAGCAGTGTGACATGGCTTCTCCATGTCATTAAGACTCTTTGATTTTCAAGGAGGTTGCCATAGAGACAGTTTGAGTTGTTGAAGATGAAGAGACAGAAACTGGTATTGTGTGAGAGTTTGGAAAGATTAAGAGACAGAAACTAGTAGTGTGGCTGTACTAGTATGGTGTGAGAAAATAAAAAGATTCGCTAAATTTGTTACATTTAAATTTGTTACAATATGAAGGTTGTGGGATCTTCTTTATTATAAATCAGTTCAAAAGTTGTGGTATTCAAAAATTCTTCCAGTATCTTCCCTGTAGAATCCACTTTTTCATAACCCCATATTTTGGAATGTGCATTGAAATCCCCAATTACGATTGTTTTATTTAATTGGTCAATAATGAGAGATCTGGTTCATTCCTGGGAGGATTGTAAATACTGTATAAATGTAGATGTGTTTTGTTATCCCAAAAATTTAGCTTTATTAATTCACTTTTATCTGTGTTATCCATTTCTTTAACAATTTCAAAGGAGGATTTAATATTTTTTTTGACTCCAACTAATATTCCACTACTTATCTGTCTATTTTTGGGTAGCAAGTGTAGTAAAAATCCAGTAAAACTGAAGTATCTAAGTTGATCATTTGTTAGGTTTGCTTCTTGTATTACAAATACATCAATGTTATAGTCAAATATAATTTTATTCAGTTCTACTCTTTTTGTTTGTGTGAGACCACCCGCATTCCATTGTAGAAGTCTGATGTTAGATCTTCTATTAATATAATGTTTTGGTTCTCTAGAAGTAGTCCCCACCTGGAGATCCGAATGGGGGACTATTTTAACTCCGGAACATTTTACCCCTCGAGTCATATTTCATAATTTGATATTGAAGAGAGCAATAGCTGTAATAGTAACCGTTTTTTAGAGAGCACCATATTTTTATGTTTTGGCGGTCACATCGCTCTCTCACAACCCCCAGAATGTCTGGAGGACCACACCTGTCGTTGGTTTATGGGTCTCACTGACCTGACCGGGAGAATTATCAAAATAAATTCACCGACCATATCCTCTGATTACCAATCAGAAGATGTATTACATGCCATGACAGGTCAGCATGTTAGGGGTTAAGGTTTTATAGAGAAATGGAGAGGTTGGAAAAATAAAGACTCCCTAGCCCTCATGAACCCTAATAGCATCGGGGTCGGAAGAGAACAAGAGATGACCAAGGTAAGGTCAGATAGAAAAGTTACAGTGAGGAGCAAAACACCAGTAAGTGGAAGCAATGTTCTGCTCAGGTTGGGTACCTTGTGGTTGCCATTCACATATCCCCTAGATTTCTAGTGAAATCTCGACATCTCCTGCCACAACACACTCACACACGCACGCACCCACGCACACACACACACACACATACATACATATATACATAGAGGTGGCCAGGTCGCCGAATTGATATTGAGATTTTGTGCACCGTAATTATCTCTTCTGATTCAGTGATTACACTGCTAATTTATTTTAAAAACTGGTTCATTTTATTAATATTAGTATTTGAGTGTTGTGTAGTTATTAGGGTAAACAGGGATAGATTGATTGGCGAGAATTATGTAAAATTGGTGTGAACAATTTCGTGGTATAAAAGGACTGTTTATTGGAATGATGTAGTAGGCCTTGATGTTAAGGTTATTTTGACTGTTTTGATAAAGTTTCGTTAATTTTACTTAGTAATATTGTTCAGTGTGGTTATAAGAAGAACATAATGGCGCAGAGTGTAATGAAGGAAGCGAATTTAAATGAAGATAGCTTACAAGTAGAAAAGGATCAGCGAAATACGTATGTGGACATGGATGAGCTTATTGATGGTGCGTTTAGGTTACTCTTAAATGTAACCGAAACTAGCAAAAATATGCGGCTAGACCTAAAGCAGGACATTGTGCATGCCGTTGGTGATCTACGCAAGGCTATAGCAAAATTAAGAAGTGAAGACTGCAAAATCGCAGGAGCTAATGAAAGTAAGAATAGAGTTGGAGAAGGCTAACATTCAGTTACAGTCCAGAAGCCAAAGGGGACCTCTAGTTGGGATACCAAATGCAGCACCAATTTTAAGTACTAGAACTGCACGCGGGATGGAACAGGATGTCAGGGACGCTACTGTTCCCGATAGTCAGAAGATGAACTACTCTGATGTTGCACGTGGGACTTTGACTAGAAACGATAAGAAAACATACAAGATGTTTGTTAAAAGTAAAAATAACCAAAGCATGGATTACATCCGATCTCTTATTAAGACGAAAGTAAACCCTGTGCAGCTGAAGGTAGGAATTAAATCTTTTAAAACGGTGAAGAATGGACAACTGCTAATTGAGTCTGGAGAGAAAAATGAAATTGATATAATATGCAAAAATATAAATGAGAAATGTGGAGAAGAGCTTGAGGCAGTAACGGCAAAGAAGAGGAACCCAAGGATTATAATTTTTAATGTCTCAGAAGAAATCACACCTGAAAGTGCTGTCGAAGCTCTAATGTTGCAGAATGAAGAATTTCAAAATTCCACACAGGGAGTGAAGGCGGTATTCCAGTTTCATGATAAAAGAAAAAACAAAAATTTAGTAGTTGAAATCAACTCTAGTATAAGAAAAGAAATAATAGGGATTAAACTAGGCTGGAACATGTGTACCTGGAAAGATTATAATAAAGTCACCCGCTGCTTCAAGTGTAGCAAATACAACCATCGAGCAAAGGACTGCAATGGAAACCAAACATGTCCCAAGTGCGCAAAAGACCATGCGCTTAAAGATTGTAAAGCTGATTAAGATAATTACAAATGCATAAATTATGCTAAATATAATCAGGGCTGTACAATCGATGCTAATCATTCAACACTAGATATGAACTGTCCTAGCTACATAGCAGCATTGAGGAGATACCAGCTTAGTATCGACTATTAAAATGGATGACCACAACCTAAAATGTTTTCAAGTAAATCTGCAACACTCGAGAATAGCGACAAGTAACTTAATACAGCTTATATATGAACTTAAGGTCGACATATCTTTCATACAGGAACCGTACATTATAAATAATAAATTAGCTGGAATACCAAGGTCTATGAGAACCTATGTGTGTGGAAATGGAAGAAAGAGAGCTGCGATAATAATTAGTAATAATAACATCGATGCTACAGTAATAAGCCAACATTCAAATGAAGACTGTGTACTGATTGAAATCCAGCATAAAGACAACATATTCTATTCTTCAAGTACTTCGACTATGATGCAGATATTGAAACAGGCATAAGGCAAATAGAAAAAATGTTAAACCATATTAAAGGACATGGGATGCTTATTGCAGCAGATACTAATGCACGGAACAAGCTATGGTATGATAAAATAAACAATGAACAAGGTAAAGTTCTGGAAGTGTTTCTCACCACCTCAACATTCCATATTATAAACGAAAATACGGAAATACCAACCTTTGAAACTAACAAAGTTGGATAGATCTAACGATTGCGAACAATCGCCTACTCAAGCACATAAGAAATTGGAAGTGCGGAGAAGAAGATAGTTTTTCCGATCATAAAATTATTTCCTTCAATATCGGTAGACCACAACAAATTAATACAAATACTCATCCGATAAAAGAAGATAATATTATAAGGAAAAGGTATATCGTCAAGAGTGAAGAAAATTATAAAAAATTCAGCAACATCCTAATCGCCATCCTGATGCAGGAATTCAAATGTATGACAAGAGAAATTTCCCTGAAAGAGACAGATAACCAAGTTAGTAAAATTATAAATCTGACAAGTGAAACTGAAAAGGCAATAGAAACATTCCATACATGCATCATAACAGCTTGTGACAGGTCAATTTATAAATGTAAATCAAGAAAAATGTATACAAATAGGAAAACAGTACCATGGTGGAACGACCAACTGACAGTGCTAAGGAAAAGAGTAAATGCCTTACGCAGAAGATATCAGAGAACAGTGAATAATGAGCAGCTTAGAGAACAAAGAAAAATACTATACTCAGAAGGGAAACGCGAATACCAGTCACAATTACAAAATGCAAAGTTAAACTCATGGAAAAAATACTGTACCATAGAAGAAGGAAGTAACCCATGGAATGCAGTATATAAATTGGCTGCAGGAAAGATAAGGACTCAGCTCACGCTAACAACTATTCAAAAAGCAGATGGCACCTACACATCTGATATCAAAGAAACAATTTCTCATATGCTAAACCACTTTTTTCCAGAAGACAAAACAGAAAATGATACTGTACAACAACAAGAACTTCAAAAACAACAAGAAGAACCACTGGCTACACCAGATGACAAGGAATTCACTGCAGAAGAAATATTTAACATAATTGAAAAATTTAATTTTAAGAAAGCACCAGGAGAAGATGGTATAACCAAGGATATCATAATGCGAGTATTTAGAGATTTCCCATCGTCACTGACTTCCATTTATAATAAATGCTTAAAATAAGGATGCTTTCCAAAAATATAGAAAAGATCACAAATAATCCCTATAGTTAAACCAGGAAAGGAAGAAAGCCACGAAGTCACAAAGTTCAGACCAATAAGTTTATTGAACATCGAAGGGAAAATCCTAGAAAAGCTATTGATAGATAGAATAAACCATCACACATATACCAATAATCTAATTAATACAAACCAGTATGGATTTATTCCACAAAAAAAGCACCACTGATGCAGCGTTGGCGATCAAAGAATTCATACAAGTTCAATTGGATCAGAAAAAGAGTGCAATAGTAACCAGCCTGGATGTGAAGGGAGCGTTCGATGCTGCTTGGTGGCCCGGAATACTCCAAAATTTAAGGAAGTTGCAGTGACCAAAGAATCTATATCATTTAGTTAAAACATATTTCAGAGACAGAATAGCTAAACTCTCACTCAATCACTGTGAGGTAGAAAAAGAGGTCACAAAGGGCTGCCCTCAGGGATCCTGCTGTGGTCCAGGATTCTGGAATATCTTGTATAACACCTTATTCCACCTAAAATTCACGAAACAAAGTAAGGTGGTGGTATTTGCAGATGATTTGCTGCTGCTAACATCAGGAGAAATGTTCAGAATAGCGGAGATGTACGCAAATACCGATTTAAAGTTAATAGAAGATTGGGCAAAGCAGTACAAGATCCAGTTCAACAACACTAAAACAAAAGCTATGCTGATATCCAGAAAAAGGAAGGAAGAAAAAAGTTGTTGTTAGCTAATGCTGGATTTCTGACAATGAAGTCATTAATCCTCTTGCTCTCCAATATTTTTCACTGATGATATTGAAGAGAGCAATAGCAGTAATAGTAACCGCTTTTTAGAGAGCACCATATTTTTATGTTTTGGCGGTTACATCGCGCTCTCACAACCCCCAGAATGTTTGGAGGACCACACCTGTCGTTGGTTTACGGGTCTCACCGACCTGACCGGGAGGGTTATCAAAATAAATTCACCGACCATATCCTCTGATTACCAATCAGAGGACGTATTACATGCCATGACAGGTCAGCATGTTAGGGGTTAAGATTTTATAGAGAAATGGAGAGGTTGGAAAAATAAAGACTCCCTAGCCCTCGGGAACCCTAATAGCATCGGGGTCGGAAGAGAACAAGAGATGACCAAAGTTAGGTCTGATAGAAAAGTTACAGTGAGGAGCAACACACCAGTAAGTAGGAGTAATGTTCTGCTCAGCTTGGGTACCTTGTGGTCGCTATTCACATATCCCCTAGACGGAGACCCCTGATGTTGAATATGAAATTTACCAAAAAATAAAACATTGATATTGTAATGTTTTGCACTTACACTCCTAATAGTGGTAGTATTTGGCAAAGTAGCCTTGCTATAGATGTGAAGTACATGAAGCAGAAAAAGATTTGAACTAGTACACACTTTTCTTTAATATGAATTAATATAGTCAATAACTTTCACTATTTAAATCAAACTCAAATGGCAGATACTCATATATATTTGGTGATAAATTATATTTCTATCGTGCTCTTTGGTTTCAACGAAAACTTAAAAATTATTGCTTAATGTCATTCCAGCTTTATCAAAGTCTATATGTTTGAAAATGATAATAGATGTCAATATCAAACTCTCATGAGTTCTGGAGTGGTTTTTAAATGTATGAATTTAACTTAAACTTATATGCATTTACAAAGAGTGTTAGCTATGAGTACTATGAAGGCCTATTCTGTAAACATCTTATTACAGTTCTCGATAGAGTATGTTTTACTACTGAATTAAAACAGACATATAGGGACAGCTTTCATAATAATTATTGGAATCAGGTTTGAAAGCACAAACTTCACTAAAACTACATGTTTTTACCTTGTGTAATTTTCAAAATATATTTTCAGGGTAGCTAGCCTATCCTCAAGTATTGTAAAGAATAATAAACTTTGATATGTCCAGAAGTAATGTAATATTTGATGTACTGGATTAATAAATATTATTAGTAATAGCTATGTACACAGATATAACTATATAGTGCAAATGTTAATTGTTAAATTAGCTCTTATGGTGATTATTTCTATTCTTGAGACACACTAAATGTTCTTCAGTGCAATTCACTTTCTACGAGAATTTATTTGGAATAGGTAAGAGTTTAACAGCTTGAGAGGTAGAACTGGAGCTTAAAAATTCAATGCCACAGCTGGGACTTGAACCACAGACCTTCCGCTTACCAGGCGGCTGCTCTAACCATTGAGCTACTGTGACAATCTGCCAGAATGTCATTGAATTCTGAAGCCAGTTCTAATTTCTCCTGGTAAACCAGTTCTACCTCTCAAACATTGCCCACACACAGCTTGTGTGTTTAAAAACACCAACAGTAAGTTTGTTGGCATAAATAAATAATAATTTTAACAGCTTATTCTAACAAACATACAGTGTTATTAAAATTGCTTATAAACTCCATTTTATTAATAAAACAATTATGTTTACACCCATTTTCATTTATAAGTCCTACGCTAAAAATGAGTAAATAAAAGTTGTTTGAAAAAAGTAAAATGAGTTTATATTTAAACAACAGGACAATAGAGCAGGTACAACAACTAAAATACCTGGGTATATTATTTGATAACAAATTGAGCTTTGGGGCGCACATAAATCAAGTGTCAGAGAAATGCGTGAAGCTCATAAATGCATTAAGTAAATCTGCCAAGCTGAACTGGGGCCTCGGACAACGAGCATTAAGAACAATATACAAAGGAGCTATACTTCCAATGCTCTTATATGGAGTACAGGTATGGAATGAAGCGATTCAAAAAAGGAAACACATGTTGAAATATCAAAGGGTACAACGATTGATGAACATAAAGATTTCCAAAGCGTACAGAACTGTATCATATGAAGCATCCTGCATACTAGCAGCAGTCATGCCAATAAATGTAAAAATAAAAGAAGTCTTAGAAATATATAAAGACACTCATTCAGCAAGCGCAAATGAAAAAGTTGAAGAAGTTCCCAAACTGAGCGAGTGGCCTCATCCTGCAGACAGATTGATCGTAAAAGAGGCACAGGAAGGAACAAAATGCAACACAGAAATATACACAGACGGTAGCAAAGTAGATGGGAAAGTTGGTGCAGCAGGAGTCATCTTTCAAAATGGGGAACTAGTAAAAAAATTACAATTCAAACTTGCCACACACTGCTTCAATAACCAGGCAGAACAGGTCGCAATTTTACAAACGCTTAAAGAAATACTCTGTAACAAGAAGATGGAGGACAGTGAGAAAAAATTAGTAATATACACTGACAGTTTGATTACACTAGAACTCCTTAAAAATAACAAAGTTCGTAACAAAATAATAGAACAAATAAAAGCAAACATCAGGTTATTACAGGACAGTGGCTGGGTGGTCTACATGAAATGGGTGAAGGCGCACGTGGGTGTTTATGGGAATGAGATGGCAGATAAGCTGGCGAAGGAAGCAGCACAGGACAGTGGAGACGTCATCTACAATAACCGACCGACAGACCGACCGACCGACCGACCGACCGGACCGACCGGACCGACCGGACCGACCGGACTGACCAGACCAACCGGACCGACCGACCCACCCACCCACCCATCCACCTACCTACCTACATACATGGTTGAGGTATACGACTTAGATGGTACGTTTAAGTTTCTGTGCATCAAGAAATTAGACTCTTGTAGCGTTTGTACTGCGCGTTTTGTATAAACTGACTTTCCATTTAGTTCATTTTAGTGTTCAGTTGTTGTGTTATTGTAGGCATTCAAGGGGATCGACGTGTGTGTGTGTTTAATTAGAATTTCTTTTTGTGTTTTCATAAGGATTTGGTTATAAAGCCTCCATAAGGCCTTGATTTTGAATTAACGATTAGTGTTGGCTGAGACAAACCGGTAGTGACGTTAGCATATTAACCCAAGCTCAGGAGGTTATGTTTATAGTAGCTCTAAGTAAAGCATATTACTTATTATACAATCATAATGACCCAGATTAATTCAGATGATTTAAAGGATGCACTTAATTTGTTGGAGAGTGTGACAGAAGAAAAGAGTTCAAAGAAGGATTTAAAGAAGGATGGACTAAAATTATCACAGGCATCACATACACATATAAGAGATCGAGATAAGATGGCTGACACAGTCGATCAGTGCATCGAAAGTGCTCTTGAAAAAATAATAAAAGTTACCGAAGTGAGCAAAAATTTGAGATCTGATTTAAAGGAAAGTTTAGTAAAATCGGTAAATGTACTAAGGAAAGTAATTTGTAAGCTTAAGACTGATTCCAAGGAAAAGGACACAGAATTGAATGAATTGCGTTTAGAAATGAAGAAAGCAACTACCAGCCAGAAAAGATTTATATGTTGACGCCGTGGTTGGAGTCTCGGCAGATCATAACCAATTACATCAAGGTGTTACGTGTGTCACTGGCGGATCAAGCACTGGGGAAGGCTGTGACAGTGGTGAGTGGACGAAAGTAATCTATGGTGGTAGACGGAAGAAACAATATTCTGATATTCTGGCCAGTAGAGAGTATGATTCAGAATGGAATAAGAACAAAGAAAAGAAGATATACAAATTATTTGTTAAATCCAAAACTGATCAAAGTAAGAGTACATCAAAACTTTACTCAAAACAAAGCTGAATCCAGCTAAGATGAAAGTTGGAGTAACTGCCATGAAATCATTGAAGAATGGACAAATATTAATAGAGTCTGATAAAAGAATGTGATTTAGAGAAGGTATGTAGTGAAATAAACAGCGTTTGTGGGCTTGAATTGGAGAGCCACCTACCGAAAGTTAAAAACCCTAGATTGATTATTTTTAATGTCCCAGAAGATATAACAATGGAAAATGCGGTAGAAGTGATTGTATCGCAAAATTCGGAAACAGAACTCAATGAAGGAGATGTTATTCCTAAATTCATATTTGAGGACAGAAAGAAACGCAAGAATTTGATCATAGAAGTCAACTCTGAACTTAGGAAACGACTTCAAGGTAAAAAGTTAAAAATTGGATGGCACATCTGCAATACTGATGATTATATTTCAATTCTAAGATGCTATAAATGTTCTAAATTCAATCATAAAGCAGAAGATTGCAAAGGAGAGTTGACATGCCCTCACTGCGCAATGAAACATAAGATTAGCGAATGTAAGGCCAGCAAAGACAGCTATCGATGCATCAATTGCGTTAATTTCAATAGGTACAATGAAAAATCATTGAATGAAAATCACTCATCCTTGGACAAAGGTTGTATATGCTACATGAACATGATAAAAAGAAATACAGAGAAAATTGACTACTGACATGGCAGAAACTCACAGAAAAATAAATATGAGATCCATGAATTACCTGCAACATAAGCGTGCGGTGAAAAGTAATCCTAATATGGATAGTTATATTCTGAAATGTTATCAAGTAAACGTCAAACATTCGAGGATACCTACGAGCAATTTAGTACAAATTATTAATGAATTCAGTATTGATTTAATATTCGTTCAGGAACCATATACGCTAAATAACAAACTTGCTGGAATTCCCAATAAATTAAGAACATATACAAGTGGTAACCTGAGGAAAAGAGCAGCTATAATAATCAACAACAAAAGCATTGATGTCATTAAATTAGCCCAGGTATCTGATGAAGATTGTGTAGTTAGAAGTTAAATATGGGGACAAAAACTTTTTCGCTGGAAGCATGTACTTCGACATAACTAGAGATATTGAAGTAGACGTACAAACAATTGAAAGATGTTTGAATCTTATTAAAGACCATGGATTAGTTATTTCCGCAGGCACGAATGCCAGAAATAAAATGTGGTTCAACACAATTAATAACGAATGAGGACAGAAACTTGTAGACCTTATAACTTCTTGTGATTTACATATTATCAACGAAGACACTGGAGAGGCAACTTTCGAAAGTGTACAAGGTCGAAGCTACATAGATCTCACCATCGTGAACACTAAATTATTGAAGTTTATCATTGAATGGAAGAATAGTGAAGAAGAAAGCTGCTCAGACCACAAATTAATTACATTCAAGATAGGCAAAATAAATCGAAGCAGAGAAATTACACACAAAGGCTCCAGATGTATTATTAAAGATGATAACTTTAATAAATTTGATAAACTTCTAATAACAAATTTCACAGAATTTCTTAATACAGATTTGAACGATGGTGAGCTTGACACAGAACTTTACAACATAACGTCGAACAGTGTTTTGCAGGAATAAATTCTGCATGTAGGGGATCATTTCGAACCACTGGGAAAACAAAAGAGATCAGTGGGAGAACTGTCCCATGGTGGTCACCTGAGCTCACGATACTCAGAAAAAAGGTGAACGCACTCAGAAGGAGATACCAGAGAACAAGAAATAATGAAAAATTAAGACAAGTGAGGAGACTTCAGTATCAAGAAGGCAATCGTGAATATCAATCTAAAATTAATGCAGCAAAAATAATATCATGGAAGAAATATTGTAGCATCACTGATGGATCTAACCCATGGAATATAATTTATAAAATTGCAGCCAGTAAATTGAGAGACCAAACACCACTGACTACACTTAAAAAAGAAGATGGAACATACACAATTGATTCATCAAGTACACTTGATTATATGATGGACTACTTCATTCCGAAAGACGACTTAGAGGATGACAGTGAACAACACAAACAATATAGAAGACAGCTGGCTGAAGAAATTTATAACCCCGATGATGTCGAATTTACACAGACAGAAGTTATGTCCACATTGGAAACATTCAATCCTAAAAAGACACCAGGAGAAGACGGCATTACCAGTAAAATATTCTTAAGGGCATTTAAGCTTTTCCCTCGTTTCTTTACTGCACTGTACAATGGATGCCTGAAAAATGGTATATTTCCCAAAAAATGGAAGAACGCAAATAGTTAAACCAGGGGAAATTGATAGTGAAGAAGTTTCAAAATACTGCCCCATAAGTCTGCTTAACACTGCTGGCAAAGTTTTGGAGAAATTGATGATAGAGAGAATCCTTCATCACATAAATTCAAGAAACCTCTTCAACTCAAACCAGTTTGGTTTTATGCCTAAAAAAAAACACAGTGGATGCAGGGATGGCGATGAAAGCGTTTGTACAACAGAATCTACAAAAATATAAGTACATCATGTTAACTAGTCTGGATGTCAGAGGAGCATTTGACGCAGCATGGTGGCCCAGCATCCTTAATAACTTAAAAAAGCTCAGCTGCCCTAGAAATCTATACAAACTATCGGAGAACTACTTTCATGATAGGAAAGCTAGTTTATGCTTCAATTCATATAAATCAGAGAGAGAAGTGACAAAAGGCGTCCCCCAAGGATCGAGCTATGCACCAGGTTACTGGAATATATTATATAATTCCCTACTTAAACTGGAATTTACTGAAAGGACCGAAGTCTTAGCCTTTGCTGATGACTTACTAGTAATGACCAAAGGTAGCAGCATAATGGACGCTGAAAACTTCGCAAATCAGGATATCAAGAAAATAGAGTTCTGGGCTAAAGATAACAAAATTAATTTCAATGAAACAAAGTCTCAAGTACTATTAATAACAAAGAAGAGACACCCTCTCAACGGTGATATCCATATCTACTTGAATGATACAAAATTGACACAGAAAAAAGAACTAAAATATTTAGGAATATATATAGACTCAAAATTTAAATTCGACAAACATATAGATTACATTCAAGAAAAAGCATTAACTCTCTTACATGCCTTATCCAAATCTGCAAAATTGAACTGGGGTCTTGGATGCAAAGCTTTCCATACAATATACAAGGGAGCCATCGAACCAATAATAACCTATGGAGTTCCGATATGGGAAGAAGCTATAAAAAATAAGAAAAATCTAAAGAAATTCCAAAGAGTTCAAAGATTATGCAATATAAAAATTGCAAAGGCATATAGGACCATCTCTTATGAAGCATCTTGTATTATAGCTGGAATCCAACCAATAGATCTGACTATTATGGGAGAAACAAATAAGTATAAATCATTACATGGTGACAGAGATTACGACGCACCCCTGAAAACAAACTACTGGGTTCACCCTGCGAAGCGTATTTGTATAGAGGAAATCAATCCCAAATTACGATATACATTTCAGATTTATACAGATGGGAGCAAAATAGCAGAGAAAGTGCGAGCTGCAGCTGCGGTATTTCAGAAGGAAGAACTAATACGACAACTTAAGTACAAATTAGGTAATCGCTGTTCTAATAACCAAGCGGAGCAGTTGGCAATCCTGAAAGCTCTTCAAGTAATCTCCATTTTATTTTTTTTTTTTTATTTTGTTGTTTAACGACGCTGTCAATTGCCAGGATCACATCAGCATCGCCGGTGTGCCGGAATTTCGTCCCGCAGGAGTTCTTTTACATGCCAGTAAATCTACTGACATGGAGCTGTCGTTTTTAAGCACACTTAAAAACCATCGGCCTGGGCCGGGTTTGAACCCGCGACCTTGGGATCAGTAAGCCACCGTCTAACCAACTGAGCCACCCAGACCGACAAAGTAATCTCCACTTTACAAGAACTTAAAGATGAGGAAAAAAACGTTGCCATCTTCACTGATAGCAAAGTAACACTGTGTTTACTGAAGAACAATAAGAAACATAATTCCATTGCACAAATGATATTAAACACTATGTCAACTCTAAACCAAAACAAGTGGACAGTACACTTCAGCTGGGTGAAAGCACATGAAGGAATACCAGGCAATGAGTTAGCTGATAAATTAGCTAAAGAATCTGCGCTGGACCAACAAAGTGCAATCATCTACAATTCTACAACAAAGTACCAAAATCGACCATCATAGCTGAAATTAGGGAAAAATGTTTACAACAATGGCAAGACAGATGGAATAAAACTACAAAAGGTCTTTTAACAAAATCCTTTATTCCCTCAGTTAAAGGAAGACATTGCATAAAATTACCTACATCATCTAAACTTACAGCAATGATTACAGGATATGGCAAAACTAAATATTACTTATATAGATTTCACATTATAGAAGATCCCACCTGTACATGTAACAGAGGCCCTCAAACTGTAAACCACTTAATCTATGAATGTCCAGACAAACAACAACAAAGGTCGACACTCATAAATGAATTAAGGAAGAACGGAGGAACCTGGCCAGCTACGAACAGTGAATTGTTATCAAACCATTTAAGAGCGTTTCACAAGTTTGTTCTCTCACTTAAATTATAGGTTAGCCACAAAACAGACATAAAACGTACCATTCAAAGGAATGGTCCTAAGTTATAATTCTAAACGCTTTATATAGATTGTAATCGTCAAATTATGCCAAAGACCAGGTTATATGTGAACTTAAAAAAATTCTAAGTTAAAGATAGACTTTAAGCAGCACTAGAATGTTCTGTAACTAGTCAACTACAAATGTCTCAATGTAAATGCCAATTTGTAACTTGCATAATGTTATATGCTTCAACATTTTATATTATGTCTTGAAAGCATGTAATGTTACCTCTGTAATGGGGCATGCTGTTATTTATCAATAAAAAAAAAAAAAAAACACACACGCACGCACCCGCGCAGCCCCCCCCCCCCCCACACACACACACACGCACACACCCACCCAACCACCCACACACCCACACACAGACACATCCAAACCCACATCCACACCCACACCCACACCCACCCACCCACACACACACACACACACACACACACACACCATCCTTGCTGCCATCCAAGCTAATGGAACTATAAACTAATGTAGTGTTGTAAAATGAGCATAGATTTTAAAAGCAAAGATATGTAAAAAGCCAAGATAGTGAATATGAGTCACAAACCAGCTTATTTCCGTTGAAATTATTCTTGGATCAATATGGTAGGTTAGTAATTTTAGTTAGCACTTTTAGTGCTTGCTTAAAATATAATTTCCTGTAAATGAAAAGTTAACTTTGCTGCAAGTATAGTATAAGCTGCTTGTATTTTGTTCTACACATAAAAATGTGCTCGTTTCTAAAATGTGACAGGGTTTATATTGGTAAAATGAAATGTCATTTGGAAAGGAGAGTAAAGGAGCATTTTAGAAATATTAAATATAAAAAAGTTGATAAATCACCTGTGGTGGATCATTTTTGGTCATTTAATCATGAAATAAATCCAGAAGTTAAATTATTAAAACAATTAAATGGACCTATAGATTTAATGGTTTGGGAAAAGATATTCATTTTAAAAAACAAGAACTGCGTTATGAATTTTGAAATACCACCAATAGAATGTACTTATAAGTTTTTGTTTTCAAAGATCAAATAGATCTTTTAAGTTGAGCATCGGTAACAATGGTAATTTGTTTGGATAGCTTTGAGAATAAGTTACATGCAATTTGAAACTATAGTCAACAGTATACCACCTTGCAATATTAATAAGACAAGTGGAGCTTTTAGTTTCTAATTTGTTCTTAATTTAGATTCTATTGCTTCACTCTTAATAGCTTCAATTTTTCCTTAATTGTAGGGTTACTTTTTTAAAAATGTTACTGATATAGTTTAATTAAACAATGATATAATTTAATATAAAACTGATGATGATGACGACGATGATGATGATGTGTTTAAAACAGTGGAGCATATTAATAAACTTAGTTGAAAACTATCTTAACATTTAAGAACACATTTTGCTCCAAGTTACTGATAATATTTAAAACAGTACTAGTTTCAGAGAGGATCCTCTTTGAAACTAGTACTGCTTTAAATATTATTACGAGTTGGAGCAATACATTACTCCCTTTTTTATTTTGGGAAATCTGGTAACCCTAATAAAATTGTAACGGCTGGTTCACAACCACCCTATAATGGGAACCTTAATGATTCCGGGAACGAGAAGCAAGGGAGCACTCAATATTTTGGTTCACAACTGACTGGGAACAATAACAACAAGATACCAGAAAATGGAGGGGATATTGTGCATTGGGAATTCATTTGTTTCCAACTGACCAACAACATTTTTTCTAGCTAATGACTAGAGAGAGTTCTAGCGGCTATTTCATGGCATGGCTGCCTTGATTAACTTTTACAGCAAAAGATCTAATGCAATGTGAATCTAACATGCAATGCCCAGTAACAGCAATTTATAAGTTAAAACTTGGCCAAGTCTTCTTTCCTGTTCCGAGGGCCTGGGAAAGCTTCCCGTCAGTTGTGAACATTCCCATTTGAATTCAAGCTTATCGACCTGGTTATCTTTAATACTGTTGATCGTTGTGAACCAGTCCTAAGAACTAAAACAATACATCAATGGAATTTACTCAATTTCATATATTGAACTCTCAAGTATAAATGAAAACTTCCTGAGAGGATTCCAGAAATATATGAATAGAGAAGCACAACATTTCAAACATCTAAAAGATAGAGTCAGAAATGACAAATTCAATGCCAGGATTTGAACCATGCACTTCCACTTTACCTGCATAATTTTTTATTTCCGATTTTACCTTTTATAGTTAAGCTACACATGGTTTGTGTGTGTTAGAACATTCATTTATCAGTGATTGGCCTGATATATGAAAATTTCAAACATCTCTGGTGATAAAGTTGTATTTATCATCATTATAATTGTAACTGTGAGAATAAGAGGCAGTTGCTGGAATATTATAAATGTTGCAGGGGCCGGTGTGCTAGCAACCATGCAGAGGCCACACTAAAATAAAAGGCACTATAGTTACCTGAGCTGCCTCTGCCAGTGCCAGTCATGAACTGAAGAAATGCCCTCTAGAATAAGATATTCCACAATACTAATATGATGAATAGTATCCAGCAACAATGCCTTCAACTTCAGCTCCAAATCTAGTGAGTCTCCATCTGTATCTCCGTCTGCCCATTCCAATTCTAGTTTTGTATATGCATCCAACTGCAACTATTGACAAAAATATTAATACAGTAAGACATTTTTATTATTACTTACTCACTTAATGTTTACTTACCCACTTAATGTTTACTTACCCACTTAATGTTTACTTACCCACTTAATGTTTACTTACCCACTTAATGTTTACTTACCCACTTAATGTTTACTTACCCACTTAATGTTTACTTACCCACTTAATGTTTACTTACCCACTTAATGTTTACTTACCCACTTAATGTTTACTTACCCACTTACTATTTACTTACTTGCCTACTCACCGACCGACCGACCGACCGACCGACCGACCGACCGACCGACCGACCGACCGACCGACCGACCGACCGACCGACCGACCGACCGACCGACCGACCGACCGACCGACCGACCGACCGACCGACCGACCGACCGACCGACCGACCGACCGACCGACCGACCGACCGACCGACCGACCGACCGACCGACCGACCGACCGACCGACCGACCGACCGACCGACCGACCGACCGACCGACCGACCGACCGACCGACCGACCGACCGACCGACCGACCGACCGACCGACCGACCGACCGACCGACCGACCGACCGACCGACCGACCGACCGACCGACCGACCGACCGACCGACCGACCGACCGACCGACCGACCGACCGACCGACCGACCGACCGACCGACCGACCGACCGACCGACCGACCGACCGACCGACCGACCGACCGACCGACCGACCGACCGACCGACCGACCGACCGACCGACCGACCGACCGACCGACCGACCGACCGACCGACCGACCGACCGACCGACCGACCGACCGACCGACCGACCGACCGACCGACCGACCGACCGACCGACCGACCGACCGACCGACCGACCGACCGACCGACCGACCGACCGACCGACCGACCGACCGACCGACCGACCGACCGACCGACCGACCGACCGACCGACCGACCGACCGACCGACCGACCGACCGACCGACCGACCGACCGACCGACCGACCGACCGACCGACCGACCGACCGACCGACCGACCGACCGACCGACCGACCGACCGACCGACCGACCGACCGACCGACCGACCGACCGACCGACCGACCGACCGACCGACCGACCGACCGACCGACCGACCGACCGACCGACCGACCGACCGACCGACCGACCGACCGACCGACCGACCGACCGACCGACCGACCGACCGACCGACCGACCGACCGACCGACCGACCGACCGACCGACCGACCGACCGACCGACCGACCGACCGACCGACCGACCGACCGACCGACCGACCGACCGACCGACCGACCGACCGACCGACCGACCGACCGACCGACCGACCGACCGACCGACCGACCGACCGACCGACCGACCGACCGACCGACCGACCGACCGACCGACCGACCGACCGACCGACCGACCGACCGACCGACCGACCGACCGACCGACCGACCGACCGACCGACCGACCGACCGACCGACCGACCGACCGACCGACCGACCGACCGACCGACCGACCGACCGACCGACCGACCGACCGACCGACCGACCGACCGACCGACCGACCGACCGACCGACCGACCGACCGACCGACCGACCGACCGACCGACCGACCGACCGACCGACCGACCGACCGACCGACCGACCGACCGACCGACCGACCGACCGACCGACCGACCGACCGACCGACCGACCGACCGACCGACCGACCGACCGACCGACCGACCGACCGACCGACCGACCGACCGACCGACCGACCGACCGACCGACCGACCGACCGACCGACCGACCGACCGACCGACCGACCGACCGACCGACCGACCGACCGACCGACCGACCGACCGACCGACCGACCGACCGACCGACCGACCGACCGACCGACCGACCGACCGACCGACCGACCGACCGACCGACCGACCGACCGACCGACCGACCGACCGACCGACCGACCGACCGACCGACCGACCGACCGACCGACCGACCGACCGACCGACCGACCGACCGACCGACCGACCGACCGACCGACCGACCGACCGACCGACCGACCGACCGACCGACCGACCGACCGACCGACCGACCGACCGACCGACCGACCGACCGACCGACCGACCGACCGACCGACCGACCGACCGACCGACCGACCGACCGACCGACCGACCGACCGACCGACCGACCGACCGACCGACCGACCGACCGACCGACCGACCGACCGACCGACCGACCGACCGACCGACCGACCGACCGACCGACCGACCGACCGACCGACCGACCGACCGACCGACCGACCGACCGACCGACCGACCGACCGACCGACCGACCGACCGACCGACCGACCGACCGACCGACCGACCGACCGACCGACCGACCGACCGACCGACCGACCGACCGACCGACCGACCGACCGACCGACCGACCGACCGACCGACCGACCGACCGACCGACCGACCGACCGACCGACCGACCGACCGACCGACCGACCGACCGACCGACCGACCGACCGACCGACCGACCGACCGACCGACCGACCGACCGACCGACCGACCGACCGACCGACCGACCGACCTGCCTGCCTGCCTGCCTGCCTGCCTGCCTGCCTGCCTGCCGACCGACTTACTGACTTAGTTACTCAGTTACTTTGGTTACTTCGTTACTTAGTTACTTACTTACTTGCTTACTTAGTTACTTACTTACTTAGTTACTTACTTAGTTACTTACTTAATTAGTTACTTACTTGCTTAGTTACTTACTTACTTAGTTACTTAGTTACTTACTTACTAGTTACTTACTTACTTACTAACTTATACTTAGTTTAAGAGGTAGAACTGGAACTTAAAAATTCAATGCCACAACTGGGATTTGAACCACAGACCTTCCGCTTGCCGGGCGGACGCTCTAACCACTGAGCTATTGTGACAAACTGCCAGGATGGCATTAAATTCTCAAGCCAGTTCGTATTTCTCCTGGTAAACCACAAAGGCAGTCTCACATGAGAAACAATTACCCCAATGGTGACTTACTATTGTAAGTACTTTATATCCCAGGATTAAATAACCTTCACATGGTAATTATTATTTATTTATGCCAACAAACTTACTGTTGGTGTTTTTAAACACACAAGCCATGTGTGGGCAAAGTTTAGTTACTTACTTAGTTACTTACTTAGTTACTTGCTTAGTTACTTCCTTACTTAGTTACTTACTAACTTAATTACTTAGCTACTTAATTACTTAGCTACTTACTTACTTAGTTACTTACTTACTTAGTTACTTACTTAGTTACTTACTTAATTACTTACTTAATTACTTAGCTACTTACTTAGTTTCTTACTTAGTTACTTAGTTACTAAGTTACTTACTTAAAAAGGCTAGTGGAAGTGTATCGTACAGACCACTATGCTTATTGAATGCAATAGGAAAAGTTTTGGAAGAAATCATAAATAAAAACCAATAGAGGAGATCAATAAAAAAGAAGGCTTTGCAGAGACACAATTTGGATTTAGGAAGGGCTTATCAACATTGGATGCAATAGAATCAGTGAAACAAATTGTAGAGACGGAAGCAAAGCAAAAAAAATGAACTATGGAACATACATTATGACTCTGTGTTAAAGGAAGAACTTCCAACTGGAACCAAAACCATAGAATATGCTGACGATCTAGCATTAATAGTATGTGGTAGAACAGAAGCATAAATAAAAGAAAAAATAGAATGGTCCCTGAACAAAATCGAAATCTGGATGATTGAAAAGGGGTTACTACTGGCACCAGAGAAAACAGAAATGGTTATACTGGAAGGTAGAAGAACTTTAAAGGAAATAACGATTATTTTTGGCAACCAGGAAATAAAGTCTAGCAAACAAATAAAATACCTAGGAATCCAACTAGGAGAAAACCTAAATATGTGGCTGCATATTAAGTTCGTAGCCAGTAAGGCAGAAAAAAGTATAGCTGCATTGAGCCGCATAATGCCAAACTTAAGAGGTCCAAATCCAGCGAAAAGGGGACTACTTGGTAGTGTGGCAAACTCCATCATGCTATACTGTGCCCCGGCTTGGATTGCCTGGGTTACAAAAATAACATTCCGAAGAGTCATGGAGAGGGTCCAAAGTAAGATCGCTATCCGTATCACCAGCGCTTATAGGACAGTATCAACAAAGGCTATACAGGTAATAGCTAGAACTATACCTATACACCTATTAGCACAGGAGAGAGTGCATAAGAATAACATATCAGTAAACATGCAAGGCGCTAATATAAGAGAACATATGCTACAGATATGGCAAGATGAGTGGACTCATGAAACGGAGACAGCCCAATGGACTAAACAACTTATACCAGAAATAGAACCCTGGCTGAACAGGACCCATGGCCAAATTGGATTTTATCTTACCCAAATACTGACTGGACATGGAAGATTTAATGCTTACTTGTTCACAATGAACTTGGTACTCAGCGAAGAATGTGTGTACTGCGGGAAAAAAGACACACCAGAACATACGATTCTTACTTGCAAAAACTGGGACTGCCACAGGTAACAATACTTTCAACAAACTGGGCTAAATCTCACTGCGAGAAACATTATATCACAAATGTTAGAAAGTGACAAAAAATTGAACCTCATTGTGGATATGATAACAAGCATCCTCAAAGAAAAGGAAAAAGACGACACAAGGGGTTGAACACTCATGCCACATTCACGATGTAATGCTGAAAGGCGGTTTCCGTAATGTGAGCAGGATAGATAGGGGTTTTTAGTTGGTCAAACCCAACTCGTCACTAAAGTGGCATCTTTTGAAGATTTTCCCCTATCGTTAAAAAAAAACTTACTTAGATACTTACTTAGTTACTTACTTAGTTTCTTACTTAGTTACTTCCTTAGTTACTTACTTACTTAGTTACTTACTTAGTTACCTACTTAGCTAGTTACTTACTTAGTTACTTACTTAGTTACTTACTTGCTTAGTTACTTACTTAGTTACTTACCTAGTTACTTACTTAGTTACTTACTGACTTAGTTACTTCCTTAGTTACTTACTTACTTAGTTACTTACTTCGTTACTTACTTACTTTATTACTTACTTAGTTACTTACTTAGTTACATAGTTACTTACTTAGCTACTTACTTACTTAGTTACTTACGTACTTAGGTACTTACTTACTTAGTTACTTGCTTAGTGACTTACTTAGTTGCTTACTTACTTAGTTACTTACTTAGTTACCTAGTTACTTAGTTACTTGCTTACTTACTTACCTAATTACTTACTTAGTTAATTACTTAGTTAATTACTTACTTAGTTACTTACTTACTTAGTTAGTTACTTACTTACTTAGTTACTTACTTAGTTACTTGCTTACTTACTTAGTTAATTACTTAGTTACTTACTTACTTAGTTACTTACTTACTTAGTTACTTACTTAATTACTTACATAGTTACTTACTTACTTACTTAGTTACCCACTTAGTTAGTTACTTACTTAGCTACTTACTTACTTAGTTACTTACTTAGTTACTAACTTACTTAGTTACTTACTTAGTTGCTTACTTACTTAGCTACTTACTTAGTTACTTACCTACTTAGTTACTTACTTAGTTACTTACTTGGTTACTTAGTTACTTACTTAGTTACTTAGTTACTTACTTAGTTACTTACTCAGTTACTTAGTTACTTACTTACTTACTTACTGACTCACTTACTTACTCACTCACTCACTTGCTTTATTTATTTATGGTAAACTTACAGCTGGTGTCCTTAAACACCCAAGCTGTGTGTGAGCAATGCTTGAGAATTGGAACTGAAAAATTCAATGCCACAGCTGGCATTTCAACCACAGACCTTCCGTTTCATGCGTGGTTGCTCTAACCACTGAGCTGCTGTGACAACTCCTGGCTGTGACATTGAATTTTTCAGTTCCGATTCTACCTCTCAAACTGTAAGGAATACCTGTATACAGAAATCAATAGAAAATAAATATCTAATCAATTTGGTGTATTTTTTATTATTTTGATTTTTTATACTACCAAGTGCAATGTTATACAATGCAAGTTATGTGTGAAAGTTCAACAAGGCAAATATAAACAGAAATATATGAATGGCTGTTCTATCTGACCTTACCTGGGTCATCTCTTGTTCTCTTCCGACCCCGATGCTATAAGGGTTCCTGAGGGCTAGGGAGACTTTATTTTTCCAACCTCTCCATTTCTCTAATTTCTCTATAAAGTCTTAACCCCTAACATGCTGACCTCTCGTGGCATGTAATACGTCCTCTGATTGGTAATCAGAGGATATGGTCGGTGAATTTATTTTGATAACTCTCCCGGTCAGGTCGGTGAGACCCGCAAACCAACAACAGGTGTGGTCCTCCAGACATTCTGGGGGTTGTGAGAGAGCGGTTACTATTACTGCTAAGTCTCTTCAATATTTATGAAATATGACTCGAGGGGAAAAATATTCCAGAGTTAAAATAGTCCCCCATTCGGGTCTCCGGGCAGGGACTACTTCTCGAGAACCAAAACGTTATATTAATAGAAGATCTAACATCAGAATTCTACAATGGAATGCAGGTGGTCTCACCCAAACAAAAAGAACAGAACTGAATAAAATTGTATTTGAGTTAAATAAGGAAAAATTGAAGCTATTAACAGTGAAGCAACAAGATTCTAAAGTAAGAACAAATTAGAAACTAAAAACTTCACTTATCTTATTGTTTTGGTGCTAACCCTGGGGTTTCAAGCTGTGTCCATCTCATTCTCAAAGCCATATATATATATATATATATATATATATATATATATATATATTGCATAGATATATTTGTCATACAAGAAGCAAATCTAACAAATGATCAACTTAAATACTTCAATTTTACATGATTTTTACTACACCTACTACCCAAACATAGACAGATAAGTAGTGGAATATTAGTTGGAGTCAAAAATGATATTAAATCCTCCTTCTGGCTCTTCTTTATAAAAGGTCCCATAGCACTTGCCGGCCAAATTCAAATTCCGAAGCTACTTACTGCGCCACTAGGTTGCGCTCTGTCACTAGCAGATGATTTTCAAATCTGCCAACATTGCTTTTTCAACTACACTAGTTTTTTTTTGCCAACACACTACACACAAATGCACTTGCGCGTCGTTGTCGTCACAGACATACCGCTAATATATACCTATATATATTTGTGTACATTACCCTTATTGCCTTGTTACTGGGTCCACGAAATGCTGGCTCGTTTTATTTTATTTGTTTATTTTTGAGTGGAGAAAAAAATCCTTTTACGGAGCCCTATGCGCTGGGATGGCACAGAGGGGGGACTGCAGGCTTCACTCTTGGGCACTAGCCAATAAAAAAACTCCACGGCATCACATTCCTGACATAGCATTCAGGTTCTCAGCAGGCTCTCGTCGTAGAGGAATTGTATACATTCTCCCTCATTATAACACAAAGGCGCTAAATCTACTATGCTAATGAAGCGATTCATTGCACCCTCACAACTTGCTTCTAACAAGTTCACTAGCATTCAAATTTAAGATTGGCAACAAATTAATGGAGAAATAGTGCTGTTGGCAGCGCTGAATTAACACTGCAACTTCGGCGACCTTCGTAGGAACTCGTCCACACTGCCAAGTGGGACTTAGCCAAATTCTGACCAAGTGCTCACGAGACCTTTTCTAAAGAATATCCCTCCTTTCAAATTGTTAAAGAAATGAATAACAAAGATAAAGCTGAATTAATAAAGCTAAATTTTTGGGATAACAAAACACATCTTCATTTATACAGTATTTACAATCCTCCCAGGAATGAACCAGATCTCTTACTTACTAAACAATTAAATAAAACAATCATAACTGTGGATTTCAATGCCCATTCCAAAAGATGGGGTTATGAAACAGTGGATTCTACAGGGCAGATAGTGGAAGAATTTTTGAATACCACAACCTTTGAACTGATTTATAATAAAGAAGATCCCACAACCTTCATACATTACTCTGGAGCAGGCAGTAACGCAGACCTCTTGTTAGCTACAACAGATATTGTTTCAAAAATTAAAAAACAGGTTATAGAAGACCCAAGTTCTGGTCACAGAGCAGTAATTGCTAATATAAAACTAGATAATACAAATGTCTGTCAACATCACATGAATCTGTATTGAAACCTCAAAAAAGCAGATTGGAACAAATATAAAACTGAACTGGAACATTAATTTAAAGAACAAAAAAACTCGCAGCTGCATGACCAACCAGATCATATGAACAAAAATGTCTGTAAAGTCATCCTAGAAACAGCAAAAAAACATATTCCTCGTGGAAGAATTAAAAATTTCAAACCCTTTTGGAACCTCCAGTTAGAAGAACTGAAAAAGCAAAGAGATATAGCAAGAAATACAGCTGAACAAACAGAAAACATATCAGATACACAAATATGGTGAAATAAATGTGCCTCACTAAGAAAAGAAATTAATACAGCTAAAAAGAATTACTTTAATAATTTCTTAGAAAAAATGAATTATAGGACAGATGGCAACAAAGCCCATAAGTTCATAAAAAATGTCAAGGACAGAAGAGAAAGCAACAGCACACCTATCATACACAACAATAAAACATTAACAAATGATGCAGCCATAGCCGAAACATTCAATAAATATTATGCTAATTCACATAAAGTAAAAAGAAAGAATAAAAAGGAACGTAAACAATTTAAGAAAGATTTGAAACAAGAAAGAGAATGTGATCCTAACACTCAATACAGTATCTTTTTTCAAAATTTTAATATGCAAGAACTGAACATTGCAATTAATCATCTAAAAAACAAAAAGTCTCCTAGACCAGATCACATACATCCAGAGTTCATAAAAAACCTTGGCAAAATAGCAAAACAACAACTACTAAAACTCTACAATCTATCCTGGAACACCAGTGTACCTGCTGAATGGCAAAAAGCAATAATTGCCCCACTCTTGAAGAAAGATAAAACAGCATCAGAATTAAAAAATAATAGACCAATAGCTCTTACTAGCATAATAGCAAAAGTGTTGAAAAGAATGGTGTCAAATAGGTTAAATTAATTTCTAGAGTCCCAAAACTTAATTCACCCATGTCAAGCTGGATTCAGAGTTCCACTCTACAAATGAATAAGTCTTACTTCTCAGTCATGAAATCAAAGACTCCTTCAATAGAAAAGAAGAAAATTTATCAGTTTTTATTCATTCCCAAAGTGCATATGATTCTATATGCAGAACAAAACTGCTAAAGAAAGTAAAACAAATAGGGATACAAGGTCTTATGTTTTCATGGCTATGTCATTTCCTAACACAAAGCTTTATTGCTACCAGATATGGAAGAAATATATCTAAATATGAACAAGTACACCAGGGCTTACCACAAGGCGCAGTGCTCAGCACTACACTTTTTAATATATTTATTAATGATCTGCCACAACAAATACAAGAATGAAGTGTGAAGTGTGCACTATTTGCTGATGACTTAGTAATGTGGACTTCAAAACCAAAAAACAAAACTACAGAATTAGAAAAAAACCATGCAACAATCCTTAAACAACCTACAAAAGTGGACTAAAGAAAATTTAATGACTGTTAATACAACAAAATCAAAATAACAAATCTTTTCACTAAGAAAAAAGCCACTAAAAATAAAACTAAATTTTGAGGGTCAACAATTACCAGAAACAAACGAAGCAAACAATCCTTGGAGTTACAATTGATACCAAACTTACATGGACCAAACAAATAGAAAATAAATGTCTAACAGGAATGAAGAGGGGATTTTCCAGAGCAACTCTTAACACAACATACAATGTATATATAAATCCATTATTTACTTACCGCAGCGAAGTTCTTGTAACAGCAAACACAAAAAAGATTCAAATCTTTCACAACCAAAGTCTGAGACTAATTACAGGTGCTATCAAAACCACACCAATAGCAGCTATGGAAATACTAACCAACCAATATGCCATTGAGTATGAAATAGAAAAAGCAGCTCTTATTCAACACGAAAAGTTGATCGGACTCCCATTCAATACAAAGCACAAGAGAAATTTTACACATACACTAAAGACTCAGGGGAGAGCTTTCTCTCCAAAATTCAAGATATCAAGAAGAATGTATACCTTCCAAATTCAAAGGAAAATTTCATATCTAAAGTCAATCCAACACAAACATTAGACATAACATATTTTACACCTGACAGAAGAAGTTAAAAAAAGTTTTCTAAAATTATTGGCATTAGACACAATCCATACTAGATTTCCAGAACACGAATGGCTCCATATTTATACTGATGGATCATTGATATCAAACCGAGATGGAGCAGGGGCTATTACAAATCTTTAAGTTATGGAACTACAAACTTTGATGGAGAAATTGAAGCAATTCAAATGGCCCTACAAAATCTTTTGTATAGAATTTCGCATTTGCATCAAGCAGTTATTCTCTCAGATTCCAGGGTGGCAATTATAGCAATTACTTGCAAGTTGTCACCAAAAAACCAAACAATTATAGAATGTTGGAAAATCCTTACCCATCTAACAGCACTTCAAAAACACCTAGTCTTCCAATGGATACCAGCTCACTGTGGACTTAAGGGTAATGAGAAAGCTGATTTTATTGCAAAAAAAGGGTACCGATAGAGTACAGAAATCTATAGGTAATCTACCATTTTATGCAGCTAAAAGATTAGTCAACTCTGAATTCAAAAAGATGATTGCAAAATATTACTATGAAAATCAAAAAATAAAAGATGGGAACTACCAAACATTCCTGAGTATCCTCAAAAAAACAGCAGTTGCAACCTTCAGGTTGATTACAGGACATAATTGTCTGGCAAAACATTTAAACAGAATTGGGATATATTCTTCACCACTCTGTCCTCTATGTGATCTGCAAGAGGAAATGGACCACCTTGAAATATGCCCAGCGATTTCTAACACCCCATCCATCAGTGAAAAATATTGGAGAGCAAGAATATTAATTACTTTATTGTTAGAAATCCAGCATTAGCTAACAACTACAACATTTTAAGTTTAACTACACTGAGATCCATACAACAAAATATACATTTTTATTTATTTAGTGTGAAGAATTGCTTCTACAAAGAAGTCTGCTCTAGCCCTGTCCACCTGCATTCCTTTGATAGTTATCGACATAATTTTTTTCTATTTAGAAGATTAAGACCAATTTAAACTTAATATTTGGGGAAGAATTTGAGTTAATTGGACCACTTAGAGAAATAACTAGGAGCATGGTTTTGAGGTCAATTATCTCCACTTTCAAACTGAGCATGCCTGCTGATTTTTGTTGACATAGGTGATTTGCACTGCTCTTGTGGTGTTCCTAAATAAAAGAGGAATTTTGAGACTAGAGCTAAAATATACTTCAAGCAATTAAAATATAAACATTTAAAAAAATCAGCATTGGCTGCTTGTTTCTAGAATAAAAACTATTATATAACTACCACTCATATACTCTTAAAACAATAAAAAAGCAAAAGGATCTGACCATCTGTGAACAAATCTAAATTTGGGGTCAGCATAGTTTAGTGGTTTACTTGCAGGTCTTGTGCTGAAGGTTCATGGGTTGATTCCCTGCTTTAGGGTGGTGATTTTAACTTGTGCCAAATAAATCTTCACCTCTGACTAGCTAATATAAAGTATCCAAAAGTCCAGAGAGTTCATCCTAATCAACACTGTCATTGGAGGTAATAGATTCTGCCCTTTAGGTGCCTCCACTTCAGAAGTGGGTCCAGTCATCGCTTGGTGGACTGAGATTATCACTTAAGTCCATATACCACATGAGGAAATTATTATTTTGTTCTTTAACGATGCTGTTAATTGCCAGGATCACATCAGTGTCGCCGGTGTGCCGGAATTTTGTCCTGCAGGAGATCTTTTACATGCCAGTAGATCTACTGACATGGAGCTGTCCTTTTTAAGCACATTTAAAAACCATCGGTCTGGGCCGGATTTGAAACTGCAACCTTGGGATCAGTAGGCCAGCATCTAACCAACTGAGCCACCCAGACCGACACCACATGAGGAGCATTAGAGATGAAAATTAGTTGTCATTTTTAATTCCACCAACAAACTTTCTCTTGAATTGCTGGAACCACCACAAGAGCACTGAAAATTGCCTATATCTATATCTATATTGATTTCCAAAGTACATATGATTCTATATGCAGAACAAAACTACTAAAGAAAGTAAAAAAAATAGGGATACAAGGTCCAATGTTTTCATGGCTATGTCATTTCCTAACACAACGCTTTATTGCAACCAGATATGGAAGAAATATATCTAAATACAAACAAGTATACCGTGGCTTACCACAAGGCGCAGTGCTCAGCACAACACTTTTTAATATATTTATTAACGATCTGCCACAACAAATACAAAAATCAGGTGTGAAGTGTGCACTATTTCCTGATGACTTAGTAATGTGGACTTCAAAACCAAAAAGCAAAGGTACAGAACTATAAAAAACCATGCGACAATCCTTAACAAACTTGCAAAGGTGAACATAAGCAAATTTAATGACCATTAATACAACAAAATCAAACTACCAAATCTTTTCACTAAGAAAAAAGTCACTAAAAATAAAACTAAATTTTGAGGGTCAACAATTACCAGAAAATAAGGAAGCAAAGTATTTAGGAGTTACATTTGATACTAAACTTACATGGACCAAATGAATAGAAAATGTAATACAAAGAGCAGAAAGGTGTCTTTCACTGTTAAAACGTCTAATAGGAATGAAGTGGGGATGTTCCAGAGCAACTCTTAACACAACATACAATGTATATATAAAGCCATTATTTACTTACTGCAGCAAGTTCTTGTAACAGCAAACACAAAAAAGATTCAAATCTTTCAAAACCAAAGTCTGAGATTAATTACAGGTGCTATCAAAACCACACCAATAGCAGCTATGGAAATACTAACCAACCAATGCCCCATTGAATATGAAATAGAAAAAGCAGCTCTTATTCAACATGAAAAGTTGGTCAGAATCCCATTAAATACATGGCACAAGAGAAATTTTACACATACACTAAAGACTCAGGAGAGCTTTCTTTCCAAAATTCGAGACATCAAGAGGAATGTATACCTTCTTAATTCATGGGAGAACTTCATATCTAAAGTCAATCCAACAGATACATTAGACATCACATATTATTTACACCTGACAGAAGAAGTTAAGAAAAGTGATACTCCAACTAGTGTTCTAAAATTATTGGCATTAGAGACAGTCCATACTAGATTTCCAGAACATGAATGGCTCCATATTTATTCTGATGGATCATTGACATCAAACCAAGATGGGGCAGGTGCTGGAGTCACATGTCACCTCGTTTCCTATTACAAATCTTTAAGTTATGGAACTACTAACTTTGATAGAGAAATTGAAGCAATTAGAATGGCCCTACAAAATCTTTTGTACAGAATTTCACATTTTCAGCAAGCAGTTATTCTCTCAAATTCTAGAGCAGCAATTATAGCAATTACTACCAAGTTGTCACCAAAAAACCAAACAATTATAGAATGTTGGAAAATTCTTACCCATCTAACAGCACTTCAAAACAACTTAGTCTTCCAATGGATACCAGCTCACTGTGGTCTGAGTGGTAATGAGAAATCTGATTTTCTTGCAAAAAAGGGTACCAGCAATGTGCAGAAATCAATAGTTAATCTACCATTTTATGCAGCTAAAAGATTAGTCAACTCTGAATTCAAAAAAATGATTGCAAAATATTACTATGAAAAATCAAAGAATAAAAGATGGGAACTACCAAACATTCAAACAGTAATTCCTGAGTATCCTCAAAAACCAGCAGTTGCAACCTTCAGGTTGATTACAGGACATGATTGTTTGGCAAAACATTTAAACAGAATTGGGATATATTCTTCACCACTCTGTCCTGTATGTGATCTGCAAGAGGAAATGGATCGAGACTACCTTCAAATATGCCCGGCCACTTGTAGTGCCCCAACCATCAGTGAAAAATATTGGAGAGCAAGAGGATTAATGACTTCATTGACAGAAATCCAGCATTAGCTAACAACAACATATCTATATCTACTTCTAAGTCAAGAAATCAAAGACTCCTTCAATAGAAAAGAAGATAATATATCAGTAATTATTATTTATTTATGCCAACAAACTTACTGTTGGTGTTTTTAAACACACAAGCCGTATGTGGGCAAAGTTTAAGAGGTAGAACTGGAACTTAAAAATTCAATGCCACAACTGGGATTTGAACCACAGACCTTCCGCTTGCCGGGCGGACGCTCTACCACTGAGCTATTGTGACAAACTGCCAGAATGGCATTAAATTCTCAAGTTACTTCGTATTTTTTCCTGGTAAACCACAAAGGCAGTCTCACATCAGAGACAATTACCCCAATGGTGACTTACTATTGCAAGCACTTTATATTCCAGGATTAAATAACCTTCACATGGTAATTATTATTTATTTATGCCAACAAACTTACTGTTGGTGTTTTTAAACACACAAGCCGTGTGTGGGCAAAGTTTAAGAGGTAGAACTGGAACTTAAAAATTCAATGCCACAACTGGGATTTGAACCACAGACCTTCCGCTTGCCGGGCGGACGCTCTACCACTGAGCTATTGTGACAAACTGCCAGAATGGCATTAAATTCTCAAGTTACTTCGTATTTTTTCCTGGTAAACCACAAAGGCAGTCTCACATCAGAGACAATTACCCCAATGGTGACTTACTATTGCAAGCACTTTATATTCCAGGATTAAATAACCTTCACATGGTAATTATTATTTATTTATGCCAACAAACTTACTGTTGGTGTTTTTAAACACACAAGCCGTGTGTGGGCAAAGTTTAAGAGGTAGAACTGGAACTTCAAAATTCAATGTCACAGCTGGGATTTGAACCACAGACCTTCCGCTTGCCGGGCGGGTGCTCTAACCATTAAGCTACTGTGACAACCTGCCAGAATGACATTGAATTCTCAAACCAGTTCGTATTTTTCCCGGTAAACCACAAAGGCAGTCTCACATCAGAGACAATTACCCCAATGGTGACTTACTATTGCAAGTACTTTATGTCCTAGGATTAAATAACCTTCAGATGGTAATTATTATTTATTTTATATATGCCAAAAAACTTACTGTTGGTGTTTTTAAACACACAAGCCGTGTGTGGGCAATGTTTGAGAGGTAGAACTGGAACTTAAAAATTCAATCCCAGCTGTGGCATTGAATTTGTAAGTTCCTGTTGTACCTCTCAAACATAGTGCTGTGTAGAAGAATGTAGACCTTCCTAATTCAAAGGAAAACTTCATATATAAAGTCAATCCAACACAAACATTAGGCATCACATATTATTTACAGCTGATGGAAGAAGTTATGAGAAGTGATACTCCAACTAGTGTTCTAAAATTATTGGCATTAGAGACAATCCATACTAGATTTCCGGAACATGAATGGCTCCATATTTATACTGATGGATTACTGATATCAAACCAAGTTGGAGCAGGGACTGAAGTCATGTGTCACCTCCTTTCCTATTATAAATCTTTAAGTTATGGAACTACAAGCTTTGATGGAGATATTGAAGCAATTCGAAGGGCCCTACAAAATCTTTTGTACAGAATCTAACATTTTCATCAAGCAGTTATTCTCTCAGATTCCAGGCGGCAATTATAGCAATTACTTCCAAGTTGTCACCAAAAAACCAAACAGTAAGTTTGTTGGCACAAATAAATAATAAATACCATCTGAAGGTTATTTAATCCTGGGACATAAAGTACATGCAATAGTAAGTCACCATTGGGGTAATTGTCTCTGATGTGAGACTGCCTTTGTGGTTTACCGGGAGAAATACGAACTGGTTTGAGAATTCAATGCCATTCTAGCACGTTGTCATAGTAGCTTAATGGTTAGAGCATCCGCCTGGTAAGCAGAGGGTCTGTGGTTCAAAATACAAAAGAGTGATCAGGTCTGCAAGAGCAAAATACATGGAGGAAGAAGCATGGTGGATGGCACAAGCGGAAAAGAACCCTTACTTACCTCTTAAAAGGAAAGCAAAGCACACCATGAAAGAAATTCCAATAGAAAATTGTAAACATCATTTTTCATGGATACTAAACAAAGATACCCGAAGTGAAGCCTATCACATAGATAAACAGGACAAGACGGAAAATATAAAGGAAATAACAGAGGAAGAAGTGGCCATCTGCATCAGAGAAGCAAAAAACAAAAAAGCAACCGGACCAGACCAAATAGCAAATGAACATCTAAAAGCTACAATAGAAGCTATGACTACAATATGGACTGGGCTCTTTAACAAATGCCTGAGCTCATGCAGCATTCCTGAGAGACGGAAAAGGGAAACTCTAAAAATACTTTATAAAAGAAAAGGAAATACTACCGATATGAACTCATACAGAGGAGTGGCATTAGGAAATGCATTCTATAAACTATTTATGAAAATAATCACAAATAAACTGCCAGACCTCATGCAACAATACATACCAGATTCGCAATTTGGATTCAGAAAAGGGAAGTCAACACTGCAAGCAGGAACAGCACTACTACTAGAAATCGAGGAAGCTCTTAGCAAGCCTAAGGAAAATAATACACAATATTCATAGACGAGAAAGCCTTTGACTACATAAACAGAGGAAAACTAATTCAGAAACTGAATGTCATGATTGGCAACCACCCCCTAACAGCAATATTACAAGATGTCATGAGACACAATGCACTCCAGATAACGGACAAAGTGGCGGCATCAGAAGATGTAATACATATTGTGACATGGCTTCTCCATGTCATTAAGACTCTTTGATTTTCAAGAGGTTGCTATGGAGACAGTTTTGAGTTGTTGAAGATTAAGAGACAGAAACTAGTATGGTGTGTTAGAGTTTGGAAAGATTAAGAGACAGAAACTAGTAGTGTGGCTGTACTTGAAGCTTGAGAAAATAAAAAAGATTTGCTAAATTTGTTACATTTGGTGTCAGGAAGTGGGATATTCGGAAACCAGGATGATGGCAATGATGAAAGAATTATTTGCCAAAATGGAAACGAGAAACGACAACCTCGCTGCCGAGCTGAAAGAGATGAAGACGGAGCTATCGGCGAAAATTGACGGACAACTCGGCGAACGGATTGGCGTGACGGAAGACGTAGAACAACTCGGCGAACGGATTGGCGTGACGGAAGACGTGGAACAACTCGGCGAAAAGGTGGAAGACCTCTGCCAGCACGTGGACGTCGTGGAGGACGACGGGGAACGTCTTGGCGCCCTGGTAGTAAGAGTTGACGAGAGCGTCAAAGTACTGGATGCCAGGGGCAGACGGAATAGCGCGGAGCCGGGGAGGGAGCACCTAGTGGCCGAGGCGACAGTTGCGCCCGTTTCGGACGATCAGCAGGGAAGCGCACAAGCAAACGAGCAACACGCGAGAACCGACTTGGCGTGTGACATGGGGGGACCGTCGGGGCCATCCAATCACCTGACGCATAGTGCCGTGAACGGAAGAATGGTGGACATCATCGTGGACGGCAGGATACAGGAGAGGCCGTGCCGAGCACGAGTGAACACGAGTGCAGCGGTGGACGCGACTCGCGCGGATGTGGTGGGGTTTGTTGCCGGACCCATCGGAAGCAAGGTGGCTGCGAAGGTGCGCCAGAGAGGTCGGCGGACATGGTACCCAGTGAGCCGTTTCAAAGTGCGCAGGATGGCCCGTCAACACACCAGGAAGAAGGGCAACTGGACGAGGGACCGTCAAGACCGGCGGTACTGTTGCAGAATTTCGAAGCAGGATGGCATACATCGTCCTACCTGGACCAAGGGACACTATCCAACAGCGATACCTAGGATCGTGCCCCCTGGAGAGCGAGGTCCTACTGGCCCTCAAGGTTTACAAGGATTCCCTGGCCCTCAGGGTCTGGTAGGCTTGCCTGGAATGAAGGGTGAACGTGGATTCCCAGGAATGAAAGGTGAACAGGGCAATCCAGGACCTCCAGGACAAGCTGGTGCACCAGGACCTGAAGGACCTAAGGGTGACTCAGGCTCTCAAGGACAACATGGAGCTCCAGGACAACCTGGTCCACAGGGCCCTCCAGGAGACAGAGGACTTCCAGGATTACCCGGCCCAACAGGACCTGCTGGCCTCAGAGGTCAGAGAGGTGCACAAGGTGAGACAGGTCCACCAGGGAAGCCAGGCAGTGAAGGACCTCCAGGACCACAAGGTATTGCAGGACCTCTAGGACCACCGGGACCAATTGGAGAACAGGGACCAGAGGGAGCACCAGGTAAAGCAGGAACACCTGGTATTACAGGAAGACCGGGAGATAAGGGACCTGTAGGACCTTCAGGACCTCCGGGAACTCCAGGGGCACCAGGTCTTCCAGGGCCACCTGGTCCAAATGGACCTCCAGGACCAGCAGGAGAACGGGGTCTTCGAGGAGAAACTGGACCACAGGGTGTAGAAGGGCCACAGGGAGCTAGAGGAAAGCCAGGACCTCCAGGGCCAGAGGGAGGTAAGGGTGATAGAGGAGAAGAAGGTCCAAAGGGTGCAAAAGGACACCGTGGTCTCATTGGTCTACAAGGGTTACCTGGACCTCAGGGACCTCCAGGAGACAAAGACATGACTGGACCTCCAGGATTGTCGGGAAAAGATGGTGAACCTGGAACTAAAGGTATGCCTGGAAGAGATGGAAACCCAGGACCTCAAGGTATACCAGGACCACCAGGCCCTCGTGGACCACCAGGAGAAGAGGTTCGATGGGTTAATCCACCGGGGCGCAAGGGAGATGCCGCAGTGATAGTGCTGGTCGGGACGACCAGCTCTGAGGAGGGAGCAGTGTGATATGGCTTCTCCATGTCATTAAGACTCTTTGATTTTCAAGGAGGTTGCCATAGAGACAGTTTGAGTTGTTGAAGATTAAGAGACAGAAACTAGTATGGTGTGTTAGAGTTTGGAAAGATTAAGAGACAGAAACTAGTAGTGTGGCTGTACTTGAAGCTTGAGAAAATAAAAAAGATTTGCTAAATTTGTTACAATATAAATAGAGTCAAGGTAACCCAGTTAGTCCACTGCTCTTCAACATAATGACAGCAGACATCGAGGATAAACTCAACAGGTTCATGCTCATAATGTATGCAGATGATATGGCCCTAGGATCAAATAATAGTGAGGAACTGCAGAAAGATATAGATATTATCCAACAATGGGCAATAGAAAATTATTTCCATATAAACAAAAACAAAGCAAAGCAGATGGTATTCAGGAGAGGAGGAAGAATACCGAAGGTGGACGTCCTTAAACTAGATAACGAAGAAATGAAAATAATGAACAAATTTAGTTACCTGGGCAACACAATACAGGCAACTGCTTCATCATTCAAGATGAATACAAGAAAGAACTACAGTAGCCATCAAATCAATATGCAACATCAAGAACATTATCTTACTAAAATTAGAAACATCAACGAGATTATTTGAAACAACAATAGCTCCAATCGCCACATAGGGGCTTGAACTCATATGGGATAAACTGAAGATCAGTGAATTGAAAAACTGCAAAATATAAAGGCGAGACACATAAAAAGGGCCTTAGGGGCAAGCAAGTATGCACTGAACAGAATGGCATATGTGCTTGCGAGAGAAACATTCTTTCTGGAAGATATATGAACAAAGATGCTACTACCTAGCATGGAACCATACAAAGAAGTACTAACAAGAAGGAAATGCAAAGAAAAAGAAATAGATGAGAACTTCTTCGGTACGGCTGCCATAGCAAATAGGCAGTGGACAAACAGCAACCAAATGAAGAGGTATGCAATTGCAGGACTTGCAATTCATGGATTCCGCCAGAACATGTGTACCAATGAGAAATACCACATTGCCAAAGAGCAATGTGTGTGCAAAATATGTGGGAATAAGTGCAAACAGTACCACTTCAACAAGTGTAATAAAAAGACACAGACCTAAATGAAATCATAAAATATTAATAATGCTCTTTCGAGTGCACCTTTGTATTATTGTTAAATTACTATGAAAAATGAAAAAACAAAAGATGGGAACTACCAAACATCAAACAGTAATTCCTGAGTATCCTCGAAAAACAGCAGTTGCAACATTCAGGTTGATTACAGGCCATGATTCTCTGGGAAAACATTTATACGAATTGGGATATGTTCTTCACCACTCTGTCCTCTAGGTAATCTGCAAGAGGAAATAGACCAAGATCACCTTCAAATATGTCTGGCCACTTCTAGCACCCCATTCATCAGCAAAAAATATTGGAGAACAAGAGCATTAATGACTTCATTGTCAGAAATCCAGCATTAACAAACAACATCAATAATGAAAAATCGGTATATGAGAGAGCGTAAACATTCACAATATACTACCATGCCCGGCTACAACGTGAAGCTATTGAAATTTATAAACATCCCCACAATTTCAATAAGAAAGAAGAAGTGTTGAAACTTAAGAGCAACTGGTATCTAGTCATTTAAGGCAAAAAACGGCATAAAACATGAGAAACTCAAGTGAACCAATGAGGAGGAAACAACACTTTGGGTGAAGCCCGCCTCCTCCCTCCTGCTGTCCACCATCTAGACCACTCAGCGGAGGCCACTCAAGGGATAAATACATTAGCTCAGACAGTCTACACCTCAGACACCATGTTAACTTCTCCGAGGAGACTACGATCACGCCACTGAAGATGTCCGCCAAAGTTGTGGACGAAACGTCTGGGTATTTAAACTCCAGCAGACCACGGCATAACAGCCCGGAAATAACTCCTAGATATATAATCATCAGTATAAATTGGATTAAGAAGACTTGGTTTTCTAAATCATTTATAAATACGTTCCCAATGTGTGCATTGAGAAAATGCAAAAAAAAAAAAAAAAAAAAACAGTACATGTACAGTAGCACAGTAATGTGTAATACACTACACTACAGTATCAATCGCTTTACATTACTGTAGAATTATAAGACTGTAGTGACTCTAAAAGTACAAGTACTCACAAACAACACTATTTTCTTGGAAAACGGTTTCATCTATGTCGAACACATCACACAAGGTGTAATTTCCCCTCACATAGTGTTATTCATGCAATTAGGCATTTGCAATTTTTTCATCAACTTTATTTCTTCACCATGAATTTGTACAGATAAAATACAATGTCCCTTTCGGAACCAATACTGCCAACCAGAAGAATAACTGAAGTCTTCAATGCCTATCTCATTTGTTTTTGACTGAATAATAGGGTCACTTAAAGGCATGTTAGATGCAAGCATATTTTTCTTTTTCTTTATTAGTACTAAGCTGCTTTACATACACAGATACAAGGAATATGGTAAAGTGTTCAGCCTGGGCTGTTAACTTACCATAATCCTTATACAACTTCTACTAACTATATATGTTTCTCTTAAAATTATAATTTGTTTACTTCTCTTTCTAGTGACCAATACCATTTGTTTTTCACTTTATTTAAAAAATCTCCAGCTTTTTTGTAGAATTTTTGCTGAAAATTTTAATTAATGCTACCTTCGTATCCATTTTACGCCATTTCTCATTAATCTCTTCAGCGATATGGATGTGAAATCACGTCCATTTAAAATGATGGATGAGCGATATGCGCATGTATACACGTCCTGTGCGTTTGTGCATTTAATGCCTATTTATCCCTTATCTAACTCAACTTATTTTAATTTTTCCATTATGAAACATTTAAGTGAAGTCTATATACTTTACTGGCTTACCTTAACATGTTCATTCTACAGTGATTTACCTCAAAACAGGGATAAACACACAAGGGTACATCTCCACATTTGTGTGTTCCCTTCTTGCGGCACACGAAACACTTTCGAGATGGGCGGACTTCTTTGCTGTTGGTGGTATCCTTTTAGGATAACTTCTTTTTTAAGTCTGAGGGGTGCAGGGGTTTTGGATTTTCAACCCCCAACGTGGTATGGTTCAATTAGGCTGCGAGCTATTGATAGTCGGAAGTCAAGGTAGGTCATTGTCCTGTGTGGGTTTAGAGCTCTCCAAATTACCAAGCAACTGTATGTGGTTATATCCAGTTGGTACAAAAATACCTTTTTATACCACTTCTCCCTTCAGCTACAAGCAGGAAAGTATATGTACGTATTTCAACAAAGAAAGAAACGGAGTCTACTAAGTTACGAAACTCATGTAAGCAAAAGTTGCAATGTTGCTCTATTCTGATGACTCCAGAGACCATGCATACAGTAGTGCTTTATTACACAGTATGCTGACGCATAAGCCACACATACAATGGTTCGACTACAGTTTCTTTCAGAGAACTTATATTAGATGCGTTCGACAGAGCAAAGTTAACTTTTCACCATAGTGAAACAAAATAGTGCCATTTCAATGTTTTATAAATACAACTCAACTTTGCTAATGACATAAATTTATACTGCATATAACGAGTTTTATACCAGTTTTTGTTTCATTAAAATAACTTAATATTTACACAAAATACAGCTGTGTATATACAAAGCACTTTAAATGCCTTGGGTAGCAGTTCTCAGCTCGCGGACGTTTTAAATGGCCATCGCTCACGATTCTTTTCTTCAAAGCTCTGTCCCGTTACATTCAAATATTATGTTATTGTTAGCTAATGCTGGATTTCTGACAATGAAGTCATTAATCCTCTTGCTCTCCAATATTTTTCACTGATGATATTGAAGAGAGAAATAGCAGTAATGGTAACCGTTTTTTAGAGAGCACCATATGTTTACGTTTTGGCGGTCACATTGCTCTCTCACAACCCCCAGAATGTCTGGAGGACCACACCTGTCGTTGGTTTACGGGTCTCACTGACCTGATCGGAAGCATTATCAAAAATAAATTCACCAACCATATCCTCTGATCACCAATCAGAGGACGTATTGCATGCCATGACAGGTCAGCATGTTAGGGGTTAAGATTTTATAGAGAAATGGAGAGGTTGGAAAAATAAAGACTCCCTAGCCCTCGGGAACCCTAATAGCATCAGGGTCGGAAGAGAACAAGAGATGACCAAGGTAAGGTCAGATAGAAAAGTTACAGTGAGGAGCAAAACACCATTAAGTGGAAGTAATGTTCTGCTCAGCTTGGGTACCTTGTGGTCGCTATTCACATATCCCCTGAACAGAGACCCCTGAGTCAGAAAAATAGAAATAGAGTATTCAATTTTGACATCCCCCAGAAGGATATCTTCAGCAAGTTCCTTGAACCACCAACAGAGGAAACCTCGGAGGAAACATCACCATCCACACCAGGGAGAAACAGTCAATATCCGGTTGATAATTGAGGAAAGTCAGCCTCCAAAGCATGTTCCGGTAAATTATAAGCAAGTCTTGTGTAGTGTTATTAATCATCTCACCTTTTTGGTTTAAAATGCACACTATCTTCCTAAAAATACTTTTTTGGGTCTTAATAGGCATTTGTAAATCTTGATGTAGAATTTTTGGAATGAAATACTGTGGCATTCTAGTTTCTGTGGTCTTGGGTCACAGGGTATGTGTGGAGCGATTGGTTTGGCAACGTCAGGTGACATCAGTGACATTATTGTGGTGGGTAACCTTGACCAACCAGGGAAGCGTGGCTTGGATTTTGGTCTCTTGGGGGCTGGTCACTGAACTGTACACATGTATAATGTAGGAAGCTGGAACAATGCATCTATTCTGGGTTCATAAGTACCCAGGTACTGTAAAATGTGTATGTAATGTGTGGTCCCCTTTTATATTAAACTATTTGTCTTGTTAGAATGTGATTGTATAATTGTTTGCCTGACGAATCCCAATTAATACCTTAAAATTGTAAATGGATGAGTTCTGATTTCCTTGCATAACCCATGCCAGCTGAGCTTATGTCCCAGGTCAAGGTCTGCCTAATGTAGGTTTTGGCAATACTTTCTTCTGCATGCTATAGGTGTGTTATACAATGGCCGCCTAATATTATGTGCTCTAAATCTTCTTTTCCCCACATATTGGGCACTGTTTCTGCATAAATCCTTTTCTCATCCCCTTCAGTCTTCACACACCCGCTCCCACCCATGCTATATCTCTTTGTTCTTTATTTAGTTCGTTTATATATACTTCTCTTTCCCATAATCTTTTAATTGTAATGTGCGATTCTAATGATCTTCTTCCAGTTGTCCCCAAACACTGTTTGTATTTCCATGTCTTCCAATTTTCTCCTAACTCCTTTCCAGAAACCCTTTACAATTTTTACCTCATTCTCCAAATTTCTCCCATACCATTGCTTTCCAGGTTATATTGTATACTGTAGCACCATCCAATACCTTTCAAACTCTTTTCTTGATATTCTAAGCATTGCCTTAGCAGGTTCCTTTCATCTAGATTTAGAATTCTAAACCAAAACTTAAGTACTCTCTCCATAATTACACCTTTCGTTCCTACTCTGCCCATTTCAATTTGAGCAAATTCCTTTGCCGGTAGTCCCAAAAGTTCTCTACAAAAAATCCTGTGTACTGCATCCACAGCTTCCCAGCCACCCTCCAGACCCCAAATTTCACTACCATATAGCATTTTTGTTTCCACTACCATGTTGTATATTGAGAAAATGCATGTATGGAACTATTAAGGATACAGAATTCGAATACGAACCGCAATTTGGATATAAAGGGTTATCAAGTTCCTCCCCACCGTGTCAGTGCATACTGCTCAAGATAACTTGTTATCCTGTTTATTTACATTACCTTTCATGAATTACATACGTAAATCTATCATATACTTTATTTCGTGGAACGTTATAAATAACCATAGGCTCACTGCAGTCAGTGCTGCCACCGGAATATTCAGATAAGCTTATCTCTAGAGGAATTTTGGTTACACAAGATTGTGGAGCAGCTTCTCGATAACCCTATATATTTCTCACTCATAAAGAAACACATCATTCTTTAGATGCAGTGTAAATAACTACTATAATGTATAATTATTATAGGTTAAGAAGTCCGGTCAATTAGAATATTCGATATGCCTACCTTCAGTGACGAAAGTAATGCCTGCAAGCTACTGGAACTGATTGCATCTTCACATTTTTTGGTAAATGTTATGCTTTCAGCCAAACAAAGAATTTGTGAAGGATATTTCAAAGGATCTGCACCTGATTCCAATTTCTGTATATCACTTAAACAGTCCAGTAATAGTTGCTTTAAAGTTGACTGCATTTCCGTTGCAAGATTTCCAAGCCATTCCTGTAAACAAAACATGCAATCTTGACAATTGTTCTTTCACATTAGTCTGAGTAGATAATCAGCTGGGAAACAGAACCAGACTTAAAATCTCATTTCCATTAATAATAAATACTATAAGTTGATGACAATGTTGTTGGAATCACATTAAAAATCAGGTTCCAGTTTATTTCATTCCTATGCATATAAATTTACATTTTGTACATGATTATTAAGTCAGAAGTGTTATCTGTGATTGCAAAGATTTCCATAATACCTCAAAATGATCACCTACCAAAAAGGATTTTTATGTTGGAGTGAGAAACTGTGAAGCTAGAAAAGGCAATACTGCCTAAGCCATGTATTGAAGATGAACGTATGATACATATTATGCAATAAATTCTTGTAGGGATCTAGGGTTGAAACACGGTTCCCTGGTTTTTACCTATACCAAACTGTGCTAATTCTTGTGAATAAATTTGGGGAGACAGGCTCCGATCTAGATGGAAAGCAAAAAGTAAACAAGCTATTATTTATTTATTCCAACAAACTTACTGTTCATGTTTTTAAACACACAAGCTGTGTGTGTGCTAAGTTTGAGAGGTAGAACTGGAACTTAAAAATTCAGTGGTTAGAGTTGCCGCCCGGTAAGTGGAAAGTAAACAAGCTATTTCTTTAATTTAAAAGGTGAGTCAATAACACTAAACAACAGTTACATTTATAATTTTCCGGAACGCTATTACTTATCTTTCTTTCTTAGAAGTTTGAAAACAGTGTTGCTATAATCAATTTAATCTAAAAGGTGAGTCATTAACACTAAACAATACTTACATCTATAATTTTATAGTAATTTATTTGGATCGAGACCACCTTCAAATATGCCCGGCCACTTCTAGTGCCCCATCCATCAGTGAAAAATATTGGAGAGCAAGAGGATTAATGACTTCATTGTCAGAAATCCAGCATTAGCTAACAACAACATAATAATTTATTATAATTTATAATATTCCACCTAACAAAAAATCTGGCATATACCAAATTGAATGCAGTGATTGTAACGAAGTATACATATGAAGAACCAAATTTAGAAATTAGATCCAAGGAACATGTTAGGAACATCAAGAGCAAACAATTGGAAAAATCAGCAGTTGCCTTTCACTTTTGGAGAAAAAATCACAACATAAAGCCAGAACCGAAACTCCTCAAACACATAACAGGAAAACAAGAGCTGTCCACATGGGAACAAATCTTCATTTTAAAAAATAGAAACCGAGTATTTTATTTTGACATTCCCCAGAAAGATATTTTTAGCAAGTTCCTTGATTCGTCACCAGAGGAAACATCAGAAGAAGCATTGCCATCTGCACCATGGAAACCCAGTCATTGTCCGGTTAATAATGGAGGAAAGTTAGCCTCCGAAACATGTTCTGGAAAACTTTAAATGTAAGTGTTGTTTAGTGTTATTAATTGACTCACCTTTTAGATTAGAAAGCTATTTCTTACTGAGAGAAAATCTGATGAAATTGAAACTTCCTAAGGTGACTTGCACAGGAAACAGGTACTTCAATAAGCTGAGCATGTTGAGGTACCAAACTCTTAAAATTGAAACCATACAGGGTCGCTGTAGTCCAGGAATTGTTGCCACATAATCATCAGAGTTGGGTAAATTGCTATAATTGGACTTTGTAACATGTCAATAATGTAAACGATCCATGCTTAAAATTCTTCTCTGATGGTTCCATTGAAATGGTTATTTTCAGTGCACAATAAAAGATAAAGAATCATGGTTTTACACATAAGGTCCCCTTGTATGGCACAAAAATTTGTGTGTGGTGTGCAGTAAATACATACAGAATCATAGGACCTACATTTTTTGAACAGCTGACTGATGATGAATTATTGTGACCATATTTTCTGAAGCTCAAAATGGGACACCTCTCAACCGACTATTTTTAGTTACATTAATTTTAAGTTATTTCAATTAGAAAGTCTAAAACCTTATCAATCTATTTATAATTAATAAACAAAATATAATTGTCAGAGTACTCAACATATTATTACATCATGACAAAGTCAATGTAATTACAATATACAAAATATTATGTATAATTTTCTTCACAAGTTTCTCTTTTGCTTCAAGTAAATGAAAAACTCAAGGTAAATACATCTGAAATTTATTTTGGTAAGCAACAATGCTTTCAGTGTTTCATATTTTAATTATGTTTTTTTCTGATGTCCATATTTTTTCTCTATAAAATGCAAGTCTTATGCTTATGCCTGAATCTCTCAGAGAACTGCCAAAACACACATCACACTCTGTTTGTCACTGAGAGAATGGAACTGAATTGTCAAAGTGATGTGCAGGAAACAAAACAATGCCGGAATGTGGCCATTAGATTATTTGTTTTCTGTAACAATTTTGTCCATTGATAACACAACTTTTGTTCTTAGCAAGTATGGACATAAGGATTTAAATATTTAATAGCATTACATGGGGAATAAAAAAGAAATGCTATTTTCTAATAAAACGTGACAAACAGGCATCCCGATATCGGGATCACGTTGGAAAAGCATTACTGTCTTGAGAGGTAGAACTGGAACTGGAAAATTCAATGCCACAACTGGGATTTGAACCACAGACCAGGCGGGAGCTCTAACCATTAAGCTACTGTGAAAACCTGCCAGAATGACATAATTCTCCACAGGTTATCACAGTAGCTTAATGGTTAGAGCTCCTACCTGGTAAGCAGACGGTCTGTGGTTCAAATCCCAGCTATAGCATTGAAGTTTTCAGTTCCAGTTCTACCCTTCAAACATTGCCCACACATGGCTTGTGTGTTTAAAAACACCAACAGTAAGCTTGTTGGCATAGATAAATAGCAATACTGTCTTGTTCAAAATGGGACACCTGGTCACTTAGATGAATGTCAGTCTGGAGTTTTTCAACAAGATTCTGCTACCATGCATAATGTTGATGAATTATTAAATGAAATTCAGGAAGCTTTTGAAGATAGCAAAGGGGCTCCTGTGATTCCCTGATTAGTTGGATGTGATTTTTATCCATGGGGAAACTTGAAAATTAAAGTGAATGCAACACATTTCCATACATTGGAAGAATTAAAAGAAAACATAAGTGAGAGATTCCCTCAATTTAGGATAATATAAACTCTCGAATGTGAATGCAAATTTCCTGAGAAGATGCCAGAAATGCATGTATAGAGGAGGACAACATTTCCAGCATCCCTTATAATAAGGTACCGGTTTATTTCATTGTAAATGTAACTACTTTTGTATGAAAACAGGAAGCTGTTGTGAAAATATTATACCTCTTTCGGCAGTAGGAGTGAGTGAGTGAGTGAGTGAATGAGTGAGTGAGTGAGTGAGTGAGTGAGTGAGTGAGTGAGTGAGTGAGTGAGTGAGTGAGTGAGTGAGTGAGTGAGAGAGAGTAGGGTTTAAGGGCCCGTCAACAGCTAATTCATTAGGGGCCCAAGTTAAAATGTAAAACTAGTCTAAAAAGGTAAGCTAAAAACAGTTAAAATGTAAAACTGATCTAAAAAGGTAGGCTGATAAAAAAGTAAAAGGTAAAAATAAAACCACAAAATAGAATACCAGTTAAACCTGCTTACAGAAGCCAATACTGGCAATGAACTGCAGCACTGTATTCACATCTACTGGGTCGTCACCTTAGATGCCCTTCAAAGTCGAACCCAAGCCAAACAGCTGGCACTCATGAGTGTAATGTGGACAATCAACGAGGACATGGGCCACAAAGAGCTGAACACCACAGGTGGAACATACAGGTGCCGGCTCACCACGCAAAAGGTGTTAATGCGTGATGCGAGTGTGACCTATTTGTAGGCGGGCTAAGATGACTTCTGTCCGCCTGGTATCCCTTGAAAATGTCATCCAAGGTTGTACAGTGACCTTGATCATCCGCAATTGAGTGCCAGTGACAGCCAACGCTTTCCATGATTGCGGCCACCGTGTAAGACAGACTGCGTGTAAAAACCTCCGGCAAACGGCAGGCAGACTTAGCAGCCTCATCCGCTGCTTCATTGCCGGGAATACCTATATGGCCTGGGATCAAGGTAAAAACAATATGGTATCCACGCGAGAGCAACTGCGAAACTAGTGTCTGAATTTTCACAATTAGTGCTGACATGTCGAGAAACTGTTGCAATAACTGCAGTGCACTCAGAGAGTCGCAGCAGACGATAAAACTTCCAAGAACGGAACTGGAGATGAAAGGGACGAAATAAAAGATTGCAAACAGCTCGGCGGTAAAAACAGAACTGAAGTCTGGAACACAGTATTTGTGAGTCTCAATGTTATGAACAAAACTACACTTTGTAGCACCATCCACCTGGGAACCCTCGGTAAATACCGGAGTGTAATTCCGGTAACGTCCCTGGACCTCAGTGAAAAGTTGACGATACACCTTAGCACGTGTCGAAAGCTCCAGGTCAACATGGGCACGCTGTAATTCCCAAGGAGGACAGTGGCCGAAAGAATACCGTTCGATGGCAGGCATACGGTGCACATGTGCACTATGCAGCTCACGAAACCGAATACCGCTTGGGCGAGAGATCGTGCTATTCCGGAGATAACGGGGAGCGAGTTCCGGGAATAATGCAGGATTAAAAGATGGGATGGGCTGCCAACCGGGCCACGTAAGAACATAATAAAAACGAGCGCCGAATAGAAAGTGGAGGTTCGCCAGGATCACCATACAGACACTCGATACGACAAGTGCGGAAAGCCCCAGTAGCTAGACGGATACCAGAATGATGTATAGGATTTAAAAAACGAAGTTTAGAGGCTGCACCATAAATAAAACTGCCGTAATCTAGTTTGAACCTGACCAATGAACCACACAGCCTTAACATGACAGTGCGATCGCCACCCCAAGATACTCCAGATAAAACGGAACACTCGAAGCGAATGATCGCAGGAGGCACGAAGTTGACGAATATGGTGCTCCCACGTGAGTTAACTGTCGAGGTGAAGGCCCAAGAACTCGATGTGCGAAACAAACGGCAGAGGTGTGTCAAGCAAACGAAGATCTGGAGGAGGATATACACCACGAAGTCGATGAAAGTGGACACATTGTGTTTTCGTAGGGGAGAACTGAAAGCGGGTGCGAAGGGCCCAGTCGGCGATAATTGAAATGGTCAGCTGCAGCTGACGTACGATTTGCTCAAGACTATAAGATCGATAATAGATCGCAAAGTCGTCGACATACAGTAACATCGGGATTCCTCTACGAACATTTGCAATGCCGTTTATGGCAAAGGTGAAAAGCGTTATACTGAGAATCGACCCCTAGGGCACACCATTTTCTTAGATCCTCTCTTGTGAGACCGTATTGGCAACGCGGACACGAAAGCGGCGCAGGGCTAAAAAGTTAAAAAGAAAGGTTGCTAAAGGACCTCGCAAACCATATCCGTGAAGAGTACGGAGAATACCATAGCGCCATGTGGTGTCGTAGGCCTTCTCCAGATCGAAGAAGACACCCCCGACATTTTGCTTCAGGAGAAAGGCATTTTGTACGTAAGCTTCCATGCGTGTCAGGTTGTCGACACTTGAGCGATGTCGACGAAAACCGCACTGAACATTGCTCAGCAGGCTATTCGTCTCTAGCCATCACACTAAACAAGTGTGCCAAGGTCTTGCAGACGACACAAATAGGGCAGTAGCTAGAGGGAAGTGTCCGGTCTTTTCCGGGTCGAGGGATAGGGATGACAATACCCTTTCGCTAGGAAGATGGAAAAACCTGCTGAAGCCAGATGCGTTATAGATTCTCAGCCGGAAGGAGCCGCAGATGTAAGATGAGGTAGCATTTGGCAGTGGATGTCATCAGGACCAGGAGAAGAGTCGTGAGCGAGAGACAAAATGCACCAGCTCCGCTTCGTAAAGGGCGCGCTATATGGTTCACTACACTCACTGTTAAAATTTAGGCTTATCCACTCCGCAGATTCCTTAATAGGTAAAAAGGCTCTATTGTAGCTCTGAATTTGGCTAGTAGTGGCGAAAGAATCGGCAAGGACGTCGGCGATATCCTGCTCGCTGGTGTATGTGGAGCCCTGTACGGCAAGACCGGGGGTGATCGTCCAGCGACACTTGTCGTACGTACGTCGAACGACAGTCTACACCTTCTGGGCAGAACTTCGACGTGAAAGGGAAGAGACATAAGATTCACAGGACGTGCGGTTTGCATTGCGGACTACAAAGCGCGCCCTTGCACCAGCACGTTTAAAAGCAATAAAATTCGCCTCCGTAGGATGTACACGGAAAACAAGCAGAGCACGTTTGCGTGCTCTAATAGCCAAACGGCATTCCTCGGACCACCAAGTCACAGGAACGTAAAAACAAGGAACGCTGGAATCTGCTGCGAGGATAGAACAAGTGAAATACTCCACCATGTCGTCAATGGTGGTAAAAACATCGTCGGTCAAGTGAATGAGGGAATGGAACTTCCCCCAGTTAGCCTTGGAAACCCAGTGAGGATATCGTGTTGGCACAGAATGGCAGGATAGGTGAATATTAATGGGGTAATGATCGCTGCCAAATAAGTCGAAAAGTACCGACCAATCAAGTAGAGGTACTATAAGTAATTTTCACGTCATGAAGACACAACGGGCTCTTATGGACCATGCTATTCTTATGGAAGATTCACGTGCGCTGTTGCCAAATGTGCGTGTTTTCAAATGCGACTAAGATAAAGTATGAACATACATTTCGGTGTGAAATATGTCGAAGAATACTATGGTATGCACGATAAACCTTTTATATAATTGTATAGTTTTTAAAATGATAAAATCTAAAATTTTGTTGAAAGCAGATTTTTTAACATCTTTCTCGCTCCGAACGTCAAAACATGGTGTCAAATCGAAAAAATTGCAATAAAAAATCTGGGTTATTCGCTTGCTTTTATAGGCCACGTTGGTATTTAGATTATATCAATATGTCTAAACATATTTTTCTATAAAAAATAAAGTTTAAAACAAAGTGTTAAGATTCTTCGTTTATACAGTGGAAAATGTAGTCGCTGACTAATTCTCGTTCTATAAGTCCACGTAAAAACTTCCAGCGACAAAGTTGTCAAGTAAATAACGAAATTATTTTTATATACATATAGAACGTCTCCAGTACCGAAGTATTCATTAATCACCATTTGAAGCAAATGTTTGCGGCGCACCAAGCACCCCACGGACGAAAGTCGGTCCTCGTGTCTTGGAGATGATGAAAACCAGATGCGGTGTGACAGTTGAAGGGCCGATAAGGCATTGTACTTCAGCGCAGGTTTTCAATAGGTTTTGGGAATGTGAGGCGTGAGCGAGTTTTACAAGCTCTCTGGTAATTATGTGCATTGCAGTTAAGTGATCAGTGCGGAATGGATCGCAGAAAAAAGGCGAAATTATTCAAAGTGGCGACCGAAAAACAATTCTTAGAGTGTGTGATTATTGAAAGAAAAAGAACCCGGAATACAGTGACTCGTTTATCGTTAGTGAGCTTCATAAGGCGACTGGTGTAAGTAGGCCTACGTTTTTTATATTAAGAAAAAAGGATCCCACCACTACACCACAGCATACATGCAAAACCAGCAGGAAGATAAAATATAATTTTGAACGCAAATATGGCACAAATTTCCTGAATTTCTATTTCAAAGTACTCCCCCTACAATTCTGACCGTGTTGAAATAAGTCAATGAGGATGAGGACTTGCCAATTTTAAATATGCAACCTTTTATAGCTTAGGGAAGGAAATGGGATTTCATTTTGAAAAGAGAGGAAATAAATCGTTTATAGTTGAGATAAATGATATAGTGTGGCGACATTCCTATTTACGGAAAATAAAACAATTCAGAAAAGAGGTAAGGTGAATTGTGTACCTTGATTAAAGTTGTTAAATGTAAGGCACACTGTATCAAAAGTTTGGAAGGATAAGACTATAAAAACTCCTAATGAAGCGCTTTTGGCCGGGTTATCCACTGGTCTTAAATCACCTACTGCTCGCGGACCACGATTTGTAATATTGCATGCCGATGGTAGACTCGTACAGGGTGCAAAACCTGTTTTCTTGACGAAAAAAGGTTCTGCTGATTATCGTGATGAAATGGACAGCGATAGATTTGAACAGTGGTTCAGGAATCAACTAGCAAAACCCCGGTAACCGCGGCGGCGCAACATACGTGGCAACGCCGCGCTGATTCTCCATAAGAGCCATTGTGCCTTCATAACGTGAAAACTCCTTATAGTGATCGGCTACCAAAAGAAACGTCTAGCGCGGAGTGTGTACGACAGGCAGATGATAGAAAGGTAGGCACGCCAGTGTTTAATAGGACTAAGACGGACATATCGCAAACGTTTGCTACAAGGCACCCACGAGCATCGTCAGTGTCGGAGCCCCAGTGAGTATGCTGGATATTCAGATCGCCCAGAAACATGTGCCGTGGCGGAATCTGAGCCAAGAGAGTCCGAAGATCATTCTCGTGCACGACACTGACCGGTGGCAGATATACATTGCAAACAGAGAAACACTCTCTGCAGCTGTACACCACCGCTACAGTGTGTAAAATAATAAATATTTTGTTGTTTAACGACCCTGTCAATTGCTAGGATCACATCACGTCGCCGGTGTGCCGGAATTTTGTCCCGCAGGAGTTCTTTTAAATGCCAGTAAATCTACTAACATGGAGCTGTCGTTTTTAAGAACACTTAAAAACCATTGTCAACCTGCGACCTTGGGATCAGTAGGCCAGCATCTAACCAACTGAGCCACCCAGACCGACTCTACAGTTTGTAGTGGCGTGTTAAGGGGTATACTGGTGGCAGATATGTTATGCGCCACCAGCGTAGCAACACCACCGCATGCTCTATCAGCGACAGGGTCGTGATGGAATGCTGAAAAACCACGAAGATGGAGAGCGTGATTAGGCTGTAAACGGGTTTCCTGTAGGCAAACGATTGATGGAGAACGTTGAAAGACTAAGTGCTGTATGTCCGGAGCACGTGCCCGGTACCCATTAACCCTTTCAGTCCCGGTGTGTATTATAAGAAACATAGGCCTTTTTGCCTATTTGTAATACTTTCAACGTTTTTTTTCTGCTATATTCTTGTTATATTGTTCGTCACCAATTAAACATATGTATTTGAGATGTTCTGAAATGTTGTTGTTAGCTAATGCTGGATTTCTGACAATGAAGTCATTAATCCTCTTGCTCTCCAACATTTTTCAATAAATATTGAAGAGACTTAGCGATAAATGTAACCGCTTTTTAGAGAGCACCATATTTTTATGTTTTGGCGGTCACATCGCTCTCTCACAACCCCCAGAATATCTGGAGGACCACACCTGTCGTTGGTTTATGGGTCTCACCGACCTGACCGGGAGAGTTATCAAAATAAATTCACCGACCATAACCTCTGATTACCAATCAGAGAACGTCTTACATGCCATGACAGGTCAGCATGTTAGGAGTTAAGGTTTTATAGAGAAATTAGAGAAATGGAAAGGTTGGAAAAACAGAGACTCCCTAGCCCTCAGGAACCCTAATAGCATCGGGGTCGGAAGAGAACAAGAGTTAACCAAGGTAAGGTCAGATAGAAAAGTTACAGTGAGGAGCAAAACACCAGTAAGTGGAAGTAATGTTTAGCTCAGCTTCGGTACCTTGTGGTCGCTATTCACATATCCCATGGGTGGAGACCCCTGAGTAAACTAAACACAATCTAAACATGTGAATTTCCTGCTTATTGTCACAGTTACACAAAGCACAATTTGTGTTATGGATTGGTCTTGAACCGAGCTAAAGAATTCCCATGCGACTGCAGTAATCCGTTGTCAGTTAATTTATGAACTAAATATACGCAGTTCCTAACGTCAGTTCGTAATGTCTTACTCCGTAACTGCATAATGAAAAGGAATAAAACACAGGCAAGATTGGAAGTTGCATACGTAAGCATAAACATGGCTTATTCTTGAGATAACTCCAGAACCATATGTCATAGAAAAATGGTCTTTGTACAGACTGCCTCAAAAATTCTTACAGCATACACCAAGGTATATTAGAATGTTGAATTTCCAGTAATAACTTTGGGCACATGAAAAAGAGAAATCTCTGTTGCTCACACTTGTGCTGTGCGTTCTGAACTAGGCAACGCTACACGACTATGATAGGACAGTCGCTCTAGGCGAGCCCTCTCGAGCTGCGCCTCATGTGCCTTTTAATACCGCACGCCTTATAGCAATTGGAAACGCTAAGAGATGGCACTGTTAAAAAAGTGTATACCTTATAAATATTCAGTTAATGAAAACACATTTGGAGAATTTTGCATGCAAAATGCAAGATTGAGTGTAAGAAATAGAAAAATGTTTATTGACCAATGCATCAAACATACCAAAATCTCCTCTGAAATGTAGAAACTTATTTTTACAATTCACATTGTAGTGTTTTTTATATACGAAAAGAAGCAAAATCCATGCAACCGCAGTCAAATGATACCCCGTCATCATCCACGCGTGTCATCACACCGATTATTTTACGTGGGCCCTCCCCGTCCTTTACCACAGGCACATTTGACTGCGGTTGCCGAGACTCGAACTCACGACCTCAGGCTTTGAGTGCCTGGCCAGTGCGCTACGTGTTGCCTTAACGATCATGGCTATTCAAGCCAGCAGGCTGATGGTGTTCCAGAACGCCTAATCTAAACCGGTTTCGAATTAGAGGAAGAACGGCATAAGTAGCAAAATAATTCGGGACTGAATTCCACTGCATTATTTCCATGGTAAAGAGATTAGTGTTTGGTCTTCATCTGTTTCTTTTCCATTCTTACCTTGACCGACTTGGGACCTGGAATGTTCAATTCGCCGTCCTCTGGTGACTCCGCCGATGTACGGGAGTCTGAAGATCCCCAGCGGCTCGTTGAGCGGGAGCGGGACTTCTTTGATGAGGAACGACTATTGACGTGGACAGGTAAAATAGTGTAGCCACTGCTCGTGGATGGCTGGTGAGCTTGTGTGGGCACGGCGCAAGTCGTAGTTGCCGGTGCAGGTGCATCACGGGACGGTGGACAGATGCTCGTTTGTAAATCCGGCTGTGTTGCAGCATCAGCGACCGGAACATGTTGAACGGCCACAGCATGGGCATGAGTGCGGCGGACTACTGACGCGAAACCTAGGGTGGTCGCAGGTTTCAGCTGCTCGAAGTGACGACGCACTTCCAAAAATGTGAGCCGCTCTTTCACGCGCAACTCCTGTATTGCCTTCTCGTCCATAAACGTTGAACACTGACGCGAGTTGGATGGATGGCTTTCTCCACAGTTCATACAAACAGGATTCCTTATACATACCGTGTCCTCGTGGACTGGTAAACCACAACGCTCACAAATGGCGGGATTATTGCAGGTGATCTTAGTATGACCGAACCGCTGGCATCTAAAGCAGCGCATGGGGTTCGGCACAAACTGCGACACGTTCATAGCCACAAAAGATATACTCAGGCAACTGAGTGCCTTTGAATGTCAAAAACACTGTATGCAGAGCTGGCTCCTTGCCATCCTGCTTTCGAGTAAGACGGTAGGCTTGACAAACATGCTGGTCAGAGAGGCAGGCGACAATCTCCTTGTTCATCAAATTGTCCAGACTGGAGGTGGTTACAACTCCCCTACAGGAGTTGAGCGATTTGTGTGGGGCTACCCGAATTGGGTAGGATCACAACAAAGCTGCTTTCAAAAGTTTCTGGGACTGATCCGCCATGTTGGTCTCGATTAACAGCGTACCGTCTTGTACTCTTGTCACATTCTTCACCGGGCCACTTATCTGTCTACTTCGCATTTGATGTAAAAAGAGCTAATATTTTTAGTTGTCTTCCCTTCACAGGCCAATGTCATAACTAAAAAAGAGTCAAACAAAAGGGTTTTGTGCGGATACATGATTGATTGGACCCCCATCTGGAACAGTTGGTGTCAACCTGCCATCCAGGGGTCAAAGAAAAGAAAGACACCGAAATCTCCACAGTCTGTGCTGCCATGGAGATCCCTCCATGACTGATCTCAAAGCGTACATCAGAGGGACCTGACCGCCACTGCTTGTCCACATGGGTAAACCATTCACCACGCACACCTCGGTTTTATTCTCTTACCACAGGAATAACTGTCTGTGGCTCCCCACTTCAGACCATGCTGCCTCAATGGAATCAGCATGGATTCAAGGGACTTGTGGCTGATTACACCGGAGTTCTGTCAACGGTAACACATCTGACTGGTGATACTAACCCGATGGCCCTCAGAGAGCTACGTGGCTATACATGACAGTGTGGATGGGCTCCGCACCTAAGGCTACACATGGGGGCAGTGTGAAGGGTCTGCCCAACCTTCGCGCTTGAGACCTCCAAAGAGCACACAAGTTGGGGGCTGCGCTGAAAACTGTGGGACAGGATCACGGAGATAGGAAAGATCCCAGCTGGTGAGACAGGAGTTATAAACCTACTGTGCTTTTCAAATGGGAAGGAGTTTGTCCTTGAGCACCTCCATGCCAGCAACCAATTGGAGTTGTGCTGTGTTGTCATATTGCACCAGGTAGACTTGCATGAATTAGGACAGTGTGCGAGAGAGAGAAATAAAAAGAGTGGGGGTAATGAGCTAGCAACGCTGTGCACATAAATGTATCTCATTGGCTGTAGATCAGAACTCTTCCCATTTGAAAAGCACAGTAAGACCTTACAAACTAATAATGTTAATAAATCTAGAAGGGGAAGAGGGTGATAAGTAGCAACATAAGCTGCTGTGTAAGGCAAGTTAATGAATATGGAAGGGGTGAAATGAGGGTGAGCGGCTTCGGGCCCTGGGTGCATCTAAACGGGTACCTACCGAAGTAGGCCCCTGGGGGTCTCGACAGTAGGATGAGCTGCTGTGCAGTGGCTATAGGATGAGGGAAAAGCACTGTATATTCAATACTTCAATACACAGCTTGAAATGACATTGAAAAATAACAAAGTCTTTGCTTACCTCAACCTGCTGTGTGACTTTAACATGTTTGTTCAACTTAACCACTTCTCCTTCCAAAGATTTAATGGCCATTATGTGCTCACCATCTTCATCAAACATTACACTGTGTATACCAGCAAATAATTTCTTGAGATGAGACTGGATAACTTTCTCTTTTGTTGACTGACCCAATATCTCTAAAAGGTCATCATCTCCTAAGAAGTAGAATCTTGGAAAAAGTGAGCGTTTCTCCTGCAAAAATTACAAATATCTTGGTACTTTATTTTTACTCTTACAATACTTTTATCATAAGCAGTTATTCCTGCAGTTCAGCTTCATTCTCATCACATAAATTGAATTTGTAATGGAATAATATGCTAATCCCTGGGTGATTTTTGGCTTTGAATGCCTTCTCTACCATATCTTTCTATAATGAGCATAGAATTAGATGAGAGTGACTGTGTACCAGCCTGGATTTAGGCAACAATTGCTATAACTATCATTAAATTCATTCTCAAACACACAGTAAATGGTACCTATCTGTACAAAGAAGCCTCTTCACATCACCCTCCAGCTATAAAAAGAGTCTCGATAAATGTTTTTTTTTTTGAATTAACGTCCTCCAACATTGTGTCATATCGGACAAATGAATGAAATGAAATGAAATGGGTGAAATGATGCTCAAATGAGCCCGAGATCCATGGAGCTTTCAGTTACCCGCATTCGTCTTCTCAGGGTAGGGAAAACTTCGGAAAAAAACCTTACCCGGATAACTTACCCTAAGCGAGATTCGAACTCACGACCTCTTGAACGTGAGGCAGACACGCTAACCATCACGCTACCGAGGCGAGTTGAGTCTCGATGAACACACTCCATCAGCATGCTCTATGTGTGTGTAACAAACCCAAAAAAAAAAAAAAATAAAAAATCTGGACTCAGAACTAAAACATCTCTGAGATGTACTAAGGGCTAACAGTTGAGCCATGATATTAAGGCCATACAAAAATATCAAAATCCAGAAAAGGTTACATACCTTACATGCGAAGAGCTATGGAAAGATTTACAAAAACAATGCAACACCACAAAATTCAAACAAGATGCACATCAGTGAAAAAGCTGTGTTCCTTTATAAGACCAGTCAAGGATAAGAACCCTTTGCAAAACAACCCGGGTACTTATAAAATTACCTGTGTTTGTGGTGAATCATGCATAGGTCAAACAGACAGATCTATCAACATAAGAAAAAAGGAGCATATAAGATGCATGAAACCAGAAAAATCTGCCATCACCGGAACATGCAGAAAACACTGACCACCTTACTTAACTTTGACAATTTAAAAACTTTAGCAATCTCTCAATGAATAGTGAAGGAAAGCATAGAAATATTTAAAGAAATGAGTAGTCTGATCTGTGACACAGGCAAACCACTCAATACGATATAGAAGACCCTATTAGCAGGTCAACTTCCTTTTGGAAGAGAAGGAACCAATAGGATTACGAGTGGGACAGAATGTGGCCAGTCAGAGTAGGCAGTGAATAATTGGATGGATTTTTTGCTGTCACCCATTGTAGAAGCCGAACATACTTTTGCGGCAAAACGTCGACATAATTTTTAATTTCTTAAAAAAGTCAACAAGACATGGCCCATACTGGAAACCAAAAAGTAACAAAAAATAATACTTTGGAAATGGTTAATGTCACAAAAATTTATATTTGATACAAATTGTCTCCTTTAACAAAAATTTATATTTTTATACAGTAAGATTTTGTCTACCTCTCACAATTTATAATTATACAAAATTCCTTCTGAATGAAGAGGATTTTACAGGCTATTGCCAGAAAATTTAATATATGCATTTATGTCATTCTTATTTATGATATTATACTTAAGATATTTTAAACAAAATTGTTAGGAGCCATTTCTGAGAAAATAAAAATATTAAAAAAAATTTCATGTAAGGGGTACTTTGGAATGAGGGGACTTTTTGAAAATCTTTGTGCCACATTCTCAGGCTGTGACACAAAGATTCTTTGAACCAAGTGTTAAAACTTTCCTGGTGGCGATATGAAAATAACTCTTCTCTGCCTATCAGCCAATCACTTCCAGAATTCACCTCGCTGATAGCCCAAGAAGAGTTATTTTCAAAGATTCTTTGGTAAACTGTAAGAGACAGACAAATTCTAGCACATAAAAATGTTGTTGTTGTTGTTAGCTAATGCTGGATTTCTGACAATGAAGTCATTTATCCCCTTGCTCTCCAATATTTTTCACTGATGATATTGAAGAGAGCAATAGCAGTAATAGTAACCGCTTTTTAGAGAGCACCATATTTTTATGTTTTGGTGGCACATAAAAATGTTGTTTTCTAGTGCCTTGCATCTGGCAATGAAGCCATTAGCATTCGTGCTTTCCAATACTTTTGAACTGTAGTTTCTTCTGATCTTAATGCTTCACAGGTCTTCAAGTGTTCTTCATTCATTTCTGCTGGATCGTTACACAGGACACATATTGATGAGGCTGAGATACCTATTCTGTAGAGATGACTTGCCAAGCAGTCATGATTTGTCAATAGTCGGAAGGCTGCAACAGCTGTTTTCCTTGGTCTCTGGGGGATTATATCTGGATTGGAAAGCAGTGTAATCCATTTTTTATCTTTGGCATTTGTTTCTATTTCTTGTAGGTATGAATGATAAAAATTTTTAATGATCAAGCGTTTTATTGAGGAATATGAGAAATTGAATTTAGAATTTTGTTTTATTGTTGTGCCTTTCTTTGCAAGTGAGTCTGCAGCTTCGTTCCCCATGACTCCACAGTGTGCTGGAATCCATTGGAGATGAACAGTCTTATTAACTTTTTGGAGTTGTGTTAACATTTTGTAGCATTCTCTAATTTTTGTTGACTTCTTTGTAGTATTTGAACATATTCCCTGAATTGCAGCTTTAGAATCTGAAAGAATTACTGCCTTGTTAAATTTATTTAAGGGAAGATTTAATAATTGTCGGAGAGCAATGTATATAGCCTCTATTTCTCCATCATAATTTGTTGTGTCTCTGCCAACAGAATGATAAAAGGAAAAATGTGAACATGTAACTCCAGCTCCAGTAAGGTTTTCCTTCGAGGATCCATCAGTATATATGTGCAGCCAAAATAAAAATGTAGATTTCATTAAAGACACACCTTATGCAAAATAAATTTTTGAGGGGTTAACCAGTTCCAAATAGTTCTTGTTATTGGTTTTTAAATACTTAGGACTATTCTCAAACAGGAAGTCATTTGTTTTTTTTCCACCTGGTCATGCAAAGAGATAAAATTTCAAATTCATCACATTGTAATCAGTAATTAAAAGATTTGACTGTTGCTTAAGGCCCCCCAGACTGAGATTTTAGGTTAAAATGACAAAATTTTCAAGTCTTTAATTATATCATATAAATATTCTATTGACACTTTGGATCATTTTGGCCAAACATTTTTCATATTCTACAATTCTTAAAAAATGCCAGTAACATGTTCAAATCACTCCCTTTTAAATCCCACGTGCTCTTTCTGTATGTCTTTTTTCTCAGTTTTATATTTCTGCTCATGAAATATACTCTTTACATTTTAATTTTACTATGTTTTGTACGTAAATTTGCATACATAGCCACAAATATGTTATCTAAAACTTCATGCTTGTGACTGCTTTACTGATTGTTCCACAAAAAGTTAATTTACGCCTAAAAACATGGAACATTTTAACACCTTCATAAAAACGAAAGTATATTTTTCTATTACTAATCGTATCAACTTTAGGCAATTTTCACTGTACTAAAGTGTCAGAGAATATCACTATCAAACTTTTTGACAACTGTGAATGCTCACGCCAGTTTTAAGGAATTTGAGCTTTTCTACCAATTAATCTCTTCAGCGATATAGACGTGAAATCACGTCCATTTAAAATGACGGATGAGAGATATGGGCGTGTATACACGTCCTGTACGTTCGTGCATTTAACTCTTATTTATCCCTTATCTAACTCAACTTATTTTAATTTTCCCCTTATGAAACATTTAAGTAAAGTCTATATAATTTTTTTTTCTTTATTTATGCCAACAAACATACTGTTGGTGTTTTTTAAACACACAAGCCGTGTGTGGGCAAAGTTTGAGAGGTAGAACTGGAACTTAAAAATTCAATGCCACAACTGGTATTTGAACCACAGACCTTCCGCTTAGCGGGCGGCTGCCAGAAATACGAACTGGTTTGAGAATTTAATGCCATTCTGGCAGTTTGTCATTCTGGCAGCCGCAAGGTAAGCGGAAGGTCTGTGGTTCAAATCCCAGTTGTGGCATTGAATTTTTAAGTTCCAGTTCTACCTCTCAAAGTGTATATACTTTACTGGCTTACCTTTATATGTTCCTTGTGTAGTGATATGCCTCAAAACAGGGATAAACACACAAGGACACATCTCCACATTTGCAAATTCCCTTCTTGCGGCACACGAAACACTTTCGAGATGGGTGGGACTTCTTTGCTGTTGGTGGTATCCTTTTAGGGTAATGTTTTCCTTGAAGTCTGAGGGGTGCAGGGGTTCTGGATTTTCTACCCCCAACATGGTATTGTTCAATTAGGCTGCGAGCTATTGATAGTCGGAAGTCAAGGTAGGTCATTGTCTTGTGTGGGTTTAGAGCTCTCCAAATTACCAAACAATTGTATACGGTTATACCCAGTTGGTGCAAAAATATCTTTTTATACCACTTCTCACTTCAGCTACAAGCAGGAAAGCATATGTATATATTTCAACAAAGAAAGAAACGCACTCTGCTAAGTTACGAAACACGCGTAAGCAAAAGTTGCAAACATGATGTATTCTGATGACTCAAGAGACCACGCATACACTAGTGCTTTATGTTACATTATGCCTTGTTTTGCTGATGCATAAGCCACACATACAATGGGTCGATTACTGTTTCTTTCAGAGAACTTATACTAGATGCGTTCGACAGAGCAAAGTTAACTTTTCACCACAGTGAAACAAAATAGTGCCATTTTCTAACCCCAACGTGGTAGAATTAATTAATTAATCAATAAGGCTGCGAGTATTGATAGTCGAAAGTCCAGGTAGGTCATTGTCTTGTGTGGGTTTAGAGCTCTCCAAATTACCAAACAATTGTATATGGTTATATCCAGTTGGTGCAAAAATACCTTTTTATAGCACTTCTCACTTCAGCTACAAGCAGGAAAGTATATGTATCTACTTCAACAAAAAAAGAAATGGAGTCTACTAAGTTACGAAACACACATAAGCAAAAGTTGCAAACATGCTCTATTCTGATGACTCAAGAGACCACGCATACACTAGTGCTTTATTTCACAGTATGCTGATGCACAAGCCACACAAACAATGGGTCGACTACTGTTTCTTTCAGAGAACTTATATTAGATGTGTTCGACAGAGCAAAGTTAACTTTCCATCACAGTGAAACAAAATAGTGCCATTTCAATGTTTTGTAAATGCAACTCAACTTTTCTGATGATGTACATGTATACTGCATATAACTAGTTTTATACCAGTTTTTGTTTCATTAAAATAACTTAATATTTACACAAAATACAGCTGTGTATATACGAAGCACTTTTAGCGCATTTAACAATTTAAATGCCCTGCGCTGAATATTGGGTAGCAGTTCTCAGCTAGCGAACGTTTTAAATGGCCATCGCTTAAGAGGTTGAAAATATTTAATAGTATTGTAACATATGAGCCAGGTCAATCTAAAGGATTCTGAAGGTCATTTCTTGCAAGATAACATTGCATGGTTGTCATGCTCTGGTCCTACATATGCAGTGAGCTTTGCTGATACGTGATGATGAATCATTGGGTAAGCTCCTTTGTAAGCGAGGTTCATGTATTTAAATTCCAAATTTTGACCAAGACTATATTCATGTGCTATGCAAACCTGCATCACTTTGGTTCTTGAAGATTTCTTTTAAAGTCTATCTTGCCATAAAAGGCAATGTTCTGCATGAAAGTATGCAATATAAAAGTCTTCCATGTCCCATTGGCAGGCTGGATGGAAGAGTCAGCATGTAATGCCAGAGGCGACAGGGTTTTTCAGCACATTGCCTTAGTTGGGATGGCATCTTACATCTGCTTAGGGTAATTTTTTTAACTAAATACTTGTATTTTCACAGAATGGTTTGCTCCCTTGTTATTCAATATTCTATTTAATTATATTAAAATCATATTTTCATTACCTGTGTTATTGCTATGAGTTGCTCAACCAACCCTTAATCCAGCTACGTTCTGTGGGATGTATACACGACAGTATTCAATAAACGTATTTTAAGAATTGGAATAGTAGCATATCCAAATTGTTTATTGTGCTTCAAAGAAGAAATGGACATGGAAAATTTAAAATATTGTGAATCCCTTACAGCTTTTGAAACTATTTTATGGCAGAGAGACGTTTTCCGTAAAATAAAAGAATTCCCTAAAACGCGGAAAGTGTACCATTTAGACAAGACATGGTTATGTGTCCCTTGTTATGAGGGACACATAACAAGCAAAGCATTGACTGATACCACTGTAAAATCAAGAAAGCAGGCATTTCAATTAAATTTAAGTACATGGCTTAATTTCCATGTGCTGCATGTTATTTAGATGGAGTAAAATACATATTATGATTGTCTGGCAATACATTTAAACAGAATTGGGATATATTCACCACCACTCTGTCCTCTATGTGATCTGCAAGAGGAAATGGATCAAGACCACCTTCAAATATGCCCAGCCACTTCTAGCGCTCCATCCATCAGCGAAAAATATTGGAGAGCAAGAGGATTAATGACTAAATTGTCAGAAATCCAGCATTAGCTAACAACATATACTTAAGCATAACAGTAACTGTGCTCTGCCATTGCAAATGCACATGGCCGTGGAGCAATACAAACCAATGATTTGTTTATGTCAACTTTATTCATTTGATGTAGGGGAGATTGCCCCTGTACTGGTCACTTAAGCCAATATCCATGTTTAGGGCAAACTGGATAATGAATTTAAGCAAAACTGAAAGCAGAGGATAGAGGACAACATGAATAACAATTAGAAAAATAATTTGAAAATATAATTTACTTTTAAGTATCCATAATTCAGATTATTATAAACACTAAGTCAAAGACTTTCAAGAAAAACTGTTCCCATTATCAGTCACTTTGGTATGCATGAAAGAACATTGGTAGAATTTAATAATTACTTAAAATGTATATGATAATAATACAAAGAAGATTTATGTTTAGACACTATCACTCTTAGTCATTTTTTACAATGCTCACACACAAAATATGCTATTTTGTCACTGCCTGCGCAACCTACATGTGCCCAACCATGACACTTGGAACACTGCACCCAATCTTCTTGAAAGCATTCGCCACAAATAATGCATTCAGTTTCTTCAGTGTTTTCTTTTTTGCTGTCTTCACTTTGATTTCCAAACTGAAGTTTCCGTTTGATACGACCTGAAATTGCCTTCTTTTTTGGATCATTCCTTCCATAAAAAATCTTCTTCTTTCCTCTGTCATTTGATTTCCTCCTTTTCTTCTAACACATTTTTGAAGGGAGTGGATCTCAGAATTGCACTTTTTTTCTCTCTCCTTTTTCTGTTCATGATTTTTCTCTGCAGGTCATCAGCTCAGTAGAGATCTTGGCAATGGCCTTCTGGAAGTCTGTAGATTCATGACCAGTAATGGGAACACACACTTTGACTGGACACGGGGCAACGCAAGCAGGTTATAAAATAATAAAATTAATACTATAATAAAGATTTTCGGAAATTTAAGCATGTTAACTCACTGCTTGGGTATGCTAAGAGTATAATAAAATATAATATATAAGTTAAACTCATCTAAACACGGTCAATACAGTCAAAAGTTTAGCAGCGTAATACAAAAGTCCATCATCCATGCTTCACAAAGGTTTTCTCTAAAATGGCAAGAAAAACCCAGACTTCACGCAAGGAATAACATTCTTTTGTGTCTGTTCCTGTTTTTTGCTGCTATCTAGCATCTTAATGTGCAACTACTTATTGACTGGTAATGGGGCTTGACCGGCAACTGGGCAATCTCTCCTACTTAGTACAGAAAGTAGAACATAGACCTACTATATCACAGTTCTGTTATTTGAGAACATTTACCAGATTGACTGTTTATATGTATTGCCCAATAGCTGATCAAACAAATGAGCCAAAAAGCCACTTTGCCTTAAATTTCTGAAGATCAGCAAATTCAGATGCTTACCTCAAGAAAATCATTGAGACTTTTTTGACATCGAGACAGTTGATCAAGAAGAGTATTCAGTATTTGATGCAAGTTGCTAATTCTACATAATGAAACAACTTTGCTGTCTCTTGCGACATCACCCATAATGTATCTGAAGTCTTGGTCCACTCTCTGAAATCTTACTTTGTCTTGCGAAAGAGTACCAGCTCCAAATATTGGTTCAAGATATAACCACCTTTGTGACAGAATATGAAACAGAAATTAAAAATTAATCACATTGACATATTTATAAAATATTGTTTATTAAAGCTGCTTCATATCTTGAGTTCACTACGTAAATTTTCAAAAGCTAAAGCTTAATATTATCTTAACTTACTTGCGCTGAATTTGATTGAGATTGCACAGATATTCATCAAGATCTGCTAATCTTGTTTCCCATATTGTTGCTCTGTCTACAAAATTGTCATAATTAGGAGAGTTCTTTATGGACTGAAGTAAACACTGATTATCTCCAATCTGTAATTAAATGGGTGGCAAGCATTAGTAAGTTAAAAAAACATTCTTGTCTGAGAGAGAATAAAAGTGTGTTAATAAATACATTTTCTTTGAAATTTTATAAATTGGAAAAAGTTAATATAGAAACTTCTATGTCCAATAAAAATAACTTTTTTCTTCAAATGTTATTTTGTTTTTTGTTTCATTTATAATAAAGAAAAAAGTTTGAGGTTATTTTGAGTCACTTATTTACACTCACCTTCACTACTAAATTGCTTTTTTAAAGCGGAAACGTTTTCAGGACCATTTGACCCCATCATCAGTTACTCTAAAAACTGAACTCAAACTTTCTTTCATATTCCATGTGAAACCTTACCCAACTATTAATAACTTTAAATTAAACCAAGCACAAAGTAAAACACAAGCCTCTTAAGCATTATAAATATCCATATATCCTACAATTTTTGTTACCACTGAACAATATCTATTATGAAAAGTCAGCTGTTGTGTTAAATTTGAAGATTATGGAAAGAAAAGGAAATAATAATGAATATAGAAAATTATAGCCTAGTTACAGTATTCTCTACATTTTTTTTAATAATTCACTGTATATTTTTAAAGCAATTACACACTTTAAAATATTGAACATTATGTCAGCAAGGCAAGAGAAGAAATGACAAAAAGGATTAATTAATAGTAATTTATATATAATAAAAGCAGGAAAGAATTATAGCTATATATTTTTAAATTTATTGAAAGTGTTTAATTGTGTTAACATAGATATATTTATAAATAAATCAGAAAAATCATGATGTTCCAGGATTGGCACAAAACTGAATTATCTTATATCTGAAAAATAGACTGTAGTGTGCTGAAATAAGCCATAGAAATAGTATTAATTGAGGGTCAGTTATGTTTACACTATACAAGTACATCACTTACTTCTGAAAATTAGGGCAAGTTTTGGGAGCCTTGGTTCACATCCTCAGCGTCCAACTGATTAGTTGATGTAGTTGTGTTATCTCATATACTATTAATGGTGGTGATATGAACTTGCTAAGCTGGTTTATTGGTGGGAAATCAAAATTCATAATTTTGTTCTTTTTTTGTGATGAGGAAGTTTTACCATACTGAGAGTTCATACCATACAGAGTCTTTCTATCCTGAGAAGGTTGGCTTCTTGAATAATGACATGGTGGTTGTTCTAAAATGTGCTGCTAAGGCAGATCTTTCAGCCCATTTATACCATAAGTACTTTATCTTTTATGTCTTCTTCTTCTTCGTCATCGTCTCCGTCTCTGTCTCTGTCTCCTCCTCCTTCTCCTTCTTCATTGTCTCCATCTCCGCCTCTGCCTCCGTCTCCGTCTCCGTCTCCGTCTCCGTCTCCGTCTCCGTCTCCGTCTCCGTCTCCGTCTCCGTCTCCGTCTCCGTCTCCGTCTCCGTCTCCGTCTCCGTCTCCGTCTCCGTCTCCGTCTCCGTCTCCGTCTCCGTCTCCGTCTCCGTCTCCGTCTCCGTCTCCGTCTCCGTCTCCGTCTCCGTCTCCGTCTCCGTCTCCGTCTCCGTCTCCGTCTCCGTCTCCGTCTCCGTCTCCGTCTCCGTCTCCGTCTCCGTCTCCGTCTCCGTCTCCGTCTCCGTCTCCGTCTCCGTCTCCGTCTCCGTCTCCGTCTCCGTCTCCGTCTCCGTCTCCGTCTCCGTCTCCGTCTCCGTCTCCGTCTCCGTCTCCGTCTCCGTCTCCGTCTCCGTCTCCGTCTCCGTCTCCGTCTCCGTCTCCGTCTCCGCCTCCGTCTCCGCCTCCGCCTCCGCCTCCGCCTCCGCCTCCGCCTCCGCCTCCTTGTCCTCCTCCTCCTCCTCCTCCTCCTCCTCCTCCTCCTCCTTCTTCTTCTTCTTCTTCTTCTACATGGTTTAAGCTATGCAGCCCACTCCAGCGAAGTCATCAGTGGAGTCCATCTTCTGCAAGGTTGGCCAACATCTCGTGCTCCTTTTGGGTTGTATAGAAAGGTCCTCTTAGGTATCCTTTCTTCACTCATCCTCATTAAATGTTCTGTCCATTTCTCGTTGTTTTAATTTTGTCTTCTAATTTATCTATATTTAGTTCTTCTCTTATTAACTCATTTCTTATTCTATCTGCTCTTGTGCATCCTTTAACATTTTGCAGAAATAACATTTCTGCTATCTGTATTCTACTACTATCCTTTTATTTTATTACCCAACTTTCGCTTCCATATAGCAATGAAGGAACAGCCAATGTTTTATATAATTTAAGTTTAGAGTCTTTTCTTGTTTTCCGACCTAAAGTTCTTTTAATGGTTCCACATATAGCCTGGAATTTATATATTTTGTTTTCTATATCTTTATCTTCTTTGTATGTAATATCGTACCCTAAATACTTAAAGTGTGTTACTTGTTCCATTATTTTATTTTCCAAAACAATTTTAGTTCTTATTCCATATTTACCTATAAATGCCATTGCTTTTGATTTACTTACTGATATTTTGCAGTTATATCTATTGACCACCACTTGGAACTTATAAGCCAACATTTGTAGATCTCTTTCAGATTGTTCAATTAGTAAGACATCGTCTGCAAATAACAGGGAATTTATTCTACCCTTATTGTCAATTAATATTCCTTTATTATTAAAATGCTTTTTCCATTCAATTAGGATGTCGTCAATATGGATATTAAATAAAATAGGTGATAAAGCACACCCTTGTCTCACTCCTTGGTTTTTTTTTTACTGTTCCTAGTTAGCAACGGGTATATACACACATTTATCTCATAGTATAAGCTCTTAACAGTTTCTATTATTGATTAGGGATACCTTTGTTTTCCAGGGTATTCCATAGTAGTTCTCTATTTACTCTGTCAAGCACTTTTTCTAAATATGTGAATAATAGATGTGTCTCTTTATTTATTTCTCTTCTTTTATCTATGATTTGTTTTATAGCAAATACTCCATCTGTACAAGATCTCCCTTTTTGGAACCCATTCTGCTCTTCTCCTAATTTATTTTCAATTATTTTTTGTATTCTTCTGGCTATTATTCTAGTATTTTATATGCACTATTTAGAAGGGTAATACTTCTATAATTTGATGGTTGATTTTGGTCTCCTTTTTTATAAATTGGTTTGACTTCTTGTTGTCATTCAGTTGGTATGCTGTGTTTTTCCCAGCACATATTAAGAAGGTGTAAAAATCTTAATTGAAAAAACATTATGTGTGAAGCATAATGATTAAAAACTCTGATTTGATGTACTCACCAGTATGTAGAGCACAACACACTGCAGTGACATTCGCTTTTGCAGTTACTGTATAGCTTTCCAGCCAACTTTAATTTATTTTATTAGGCTTTATATTACTGCAAAATGTAATGGTTAATGAACTACTAAATAAGGCTTTCTACATTACAACCAGCTTGTACAATAAAGAAGAGGAAAAGACAGAACACCTGATCACTTGTGACAAACTAACCACCACCAGTTACATCGAAGAAAAATATTGGAAAGCCTGAGGGTTAATGGCTTCAATGCCAATGGCCTGATACTAGAAAACATATTAGAACCAATATAAATAATTTTATTTCTGCATATTAAAATAACCTTTAACTTTACATTAATATATGAATGCTTCACAATTACATATTCTGCATGTGAATATTACAATTATAACAAATTATTCAGATAACTCTGAATATGTACAAAATGATAAAACACCTTGTTTCATCACGCCTTTGTGGTTTACTGGGAGAAATACGAACTGGTTTGAGAATTCAATGTCATTGCTGTCAGAGTAGCTTAATGGTTGCACCCGCCTAGAAAGTGGAGGGTCTGTGGTTCAAATCCCAGCTGTGGCAATGAATTTTTAAGTTCCAGTTCTACCTCTCATACATTACCCACACATGGCTTGTGTGTTTAAAAACACCAACAGTAACTTTGTTGGCATAAATAAATAATAACTACCATCTGATGGTTATTTAATCCTGGGACATAAAGTTCTTGTAATAGTAAGTCACCATTGGGGTAATTGTCTCTGATGTGAGACTGCCTTTGTGGTTTACCGGGAGAAATGCGAACTGGTTTGAGAATTCAATGTCATTCTGGCAGGTTGTCACAGTAGCTTAATGGTTAGAGCACCTGCCTAGTAAGCGGAGGGTCCGTGGTTCAAATCCCAGCTGTGGCATTGAATTTTTAAGTTCCAGTTCTACCTCTCAAACATTGCCCACATATGGCTTGTGTGTTTATAAACACCAACAGTAAGTTTGTTGGCATAAATAAATAATAGGATATAAATGTTTGCATTAGTAATTCAATTCCTCTATATTATTTGCTTTTACTACAAAGTGAGCATTTTCTTTAGTTTTATTTATTTCAATTAGATACTTATTATTATATCCCCCCCTCAGCACTGCAGCCCATGAAGAGCCAAGCCTGACCGCCCAGCCGCTGCATCTCCCACCTCGGCCCACTACAGATGTCATTAGTGGGGTGCAGTACTGGAGGGTACGTGGTCAGTGTCCCGATCCCTCGCGGCCAGTTATGCAGTCTTCACAACCTGGGGCCGCTACTTTTCCATCAAGTAGCTCCTCAATTGGTCCCCCCTGGGACTAACGAGACTGAGTAAGTGCACCTCGTGCTAGACCTCCCAAAAGGGATAAAATCCCCACGCTGGTGCTGGGGATTGAACCTGGGTCCTCCGCACCAGAGGCAGGTGTGCTACCAACTGCACTATGGAGGCGGTCATTATATTACCAGAGTTAGATAATCTTTTTAATTGCACAAGTTTTTCATTATTGTATAATACCTTTAAGTCACTGAAAATGAGACTAACTTTTAGTGGTTCACAAGCAGAAATTTAGGAAAGTAAAATAATATATTTGATACAATTATTCTGCACTGCATATTAATGCCACAAAAATCAACAGTGATACATGATGGACTTAAAATAGCTGTTGGTTTTCTTTTTTATAAAATATTATATTTATATTAACATTTGGAAACAATGAATACAAGAAAGGGGTTAAAATAAAGAGTTACAACATTTTTATCATGATATAGCAGTTGAACTCACATCCTGCAGTCATGCTAACTAGACTCTGTTATCAATATGTCACGGCAGCAAGAGTGCTAAGGGTAATTGAAAAAAAAAGTTGTTAAGTTCAATGAAGGAAAATTGAAGCTATTAATAATGAAGCAACAGAATCTAAAATAAGAACAGATTAGAAACTAAAAGCTTCGCTTATTTTAGTAATATTGCAAGTTCTGTTCTTATTTTAGCTTCACTTATCTTAGTAATATTGCAAGTTCGTTTGAAGAACTTGCAATATTACTAAGATAAGCGAAGTTTTTAGTTTCTAATTTGTTCTTATTTTAGAGTCTTTAAGTCTTCTCAGTTTCTCTTTCACAACTTTCTTTTTTCTTTTTGTTTGGAGAGGGAGGTTCTTGCAACAGCATAAGTAGACATCAAAGGTTAATTAACAGTATTTGCTTATTTGAAGATAAAGATTTCAGAGTTCATTATTCTACACTTCATTCTGTATCACAAGATAGTGTTTGAATTGCATTCAGTTATTTAAACAAGCTATTTAGTTATGCATAATGATACACTTGCTATGAAGCTATGCAGGCAATATCTGTTTTCTATTCGTAAGGGTATAATAATTCCAAACTGATACCAGCTAACTGCTGGCTTTTGGAGGCCCCTAAGATGTGGTAGGCTTTCTATCAAACAATTTTAACAAACATCCTCTAAATTTATTTTTTTATGAATAAAGTACATTAGTTTATCTAAAGTTTTAAATACATGCCCAGCCCCATTACAGTATACTGGCAAAAGTTATTTATAAGCTGTTTCATGTATTGATATTAAAAAATATTTATGTATAAATATCCACTGTCCTGTAATAGCGAATAAGGAAATACCAGGATTGCTATATGCTGATGATTTAATGGTAGGATCTATAACAATTGTAGGATTACAAAGGGCAATAAATGAGGTGCAAAAATTTTGTGAGGAATGGGGAATAAAGATAAATATAAACAAGTCCAAGGTCATGGTTTTCAAAAAGGGATTTAAATTGAGAAAAGAGGAGAGGTGGGTATTAAATGGGAAAAGATTAGAAGTGGTCAAAGATTTTGAATACTTGGGAGTGAGGCTAAATAACAGAGGAGAGTGGGAGGCACATGGAAGAAAGATAGAAGCAAAAGGGAGAGCTGCAATGTCAGGAGTCAGAATTTGCAAATACAAGTTAGAGATGACAACCAAGTGGCTGGAAAGGATGTATGAGGCAGTAGTGGAATCAAAAATGCTTTATGCAGTAGAGATCTGGGGGGCCACAGATATAAACAAGAAGGTAGATCATATGTATAGAATGTTCTGCAAAGAATTATTGGGACTACCGAGATCGGCGCCAAGAGAAGTGGCCTTGGTAGAGCTTGGGAAAACAAGAAGGAAAGGAATAATAATGGAGAGAATAATAAAATTTTGGTATAAATGTTTGGTTAAAGAAGATGGAGAAATTTTAAAATTGTGTATGAAGCAACAAAAAAATCTAGAGAATGAAAACAGTTGGTGGGCAGGGGTTGGAAAAATTATGGAGAAAATAGGAATGGGAGATATATGGAAACTTGAAGAAAGAAATGAAAGTAATGTAGATAAACTAGTAAAGTGTAGGGTAGAAGACATAGAAAGGCAAGAGATATGGGGAAGTTTAGAAAACAAGAAATCATTACAATTCTACAAGCAAATAAAAAGAGGATGGGGGCGAGAACCATATGTGGATTATTGTAACAGACAGGAAAAAGAAGGACTAGCGTGGATGAGAACAGGAGCAATATTTTTAAGAGGGACAAGAAGCGGTAAAATAGGAATATGTGAAATGTGCGGTGAGAAAGAAAGTATAGAACATTATTTGACAGAATGTAAGGAATTAGCATTATGGAGGAAAAAGGTTTGGGAGAAAAAATGGGAAAAAATAGAGGGGAAAATGGTAGCCATAAAAATGTTAACAGTGAAAGAGGAAAGGAAGGTTAGAAGTATAGGTGAGTTTTTGAAGAAAGTAAGAGAAAAATGGGCAAGAAAAGTAAAGAGTGTAAATGAAGAAGGCAGAGTGGGGGAGAGGGACAATTAATTAATATAAGATGGAATAGATTGATCAGAGCTACCTGGGAGGCAAATGGCCTGGGTGCCATGCAAACCAAGGTAGCAATAAGGTTATGTAAAATTTGTATGTAGTTTAGGTTAGAGTAGGATAATTGTAAAAGTTATGTAAAAGAATTGGTACAAATAAAATTCATTCATTCATTCATTCATGTATAAATATCTTGTTGAAAAGAAATTGCAAATCCTGAAAAGGTTAGCTGGTGCTAAATGGGGCTGCTCAAGGAGAGTCCTTAACACAACATACAAAATGTATATTAAACCAAACCTCTTGTACTGTTCTGAAGCTTTAATAACAGCAGCAAATGCTAACATCAATAAACTTGAACAAATACAAAATCAGGCTCTTCGCCTAATCACTGGAGCAGTTAAATCCACACCTATTGATGCCATGCTTGCCTTAACACGGATCCCATCAATAACAACAAAAATAGAAGAACAAGCATTGTTCCAACACGAGAAAATGTTACGACTGCCAAACTCTAAATGGACAGAAGAGAACCTCCCCCATTCAATCCTTAAAACTCATAGTAGTTTCCTAGAAAAGGTAACACAGATTAAATCCAAATTGAACATTCCTAACACCAGAGAAAATCTACTTATAAGAGAAAATCCATTGGAATTATTGCAACCTACCTTCAATTTGGAATTAATACAGGAAATAAGTAAATCAGACACACCAAAAGAAATACAAAAACTTCTAGCTCTGGAAACAATCAATACTAGGTATCCCACAGAAGAATGGCTGCACATATATACTGATGGATCCTCGAAGGAAAACCTTACTGGAGCTGGAGTTACGTGTTCACTCTGTTGGCAGAGACACAACAAATTATGATGGAGAAATAGAGGCTATATACATTGCTCTCCGACAATTATTAAATCTTCCCTTAAATAAATTTAACAAGGCAGTAATTCTTTCAGATTCTAAAGCTGCAATTCAGGGAATATGTTCAAATACTACAAAGAAGTCAACAAAAATTAGAGAATGCTACAAAATGTTAACACAACTCCAAAAAGTTAATAAGACTGTTCATCTCCAATGGATTCCAGCACACTGTGGAGTCATGGGGAACGAAGCCGCAGACTCACTTCCAAAGAAAGGCACAACAATAAAACAAAAGTCTAAATTCAATTTCTCATATTCCTCAATAAAACGCTTGATCATAAAAAATTTTTGTCATTCATATCTACAAGAAATAGAAACAATTGCCAAAGATAAAAAATGGATTACACTACTTTCCAATCCAGATATAATCCCCCAGAGACCAAGGAAAACAGCGGTTGCAGCCTTCCGACTATTGACAAATCACGACTGCTTAGCAAGTCATCTCTACAGAATAGGTATCTCAGCCTCACCAATATGTGTCCTGTGTAACGATCCAGCAGAAATGAATGAAGAACACTTGAAGACCTGTGAAGCATTAAGATCAGAAGAAAGTACAGTTCAAAAGTATTGGAAAGCACGAATGCTAATGGCTTCATTGCCAGATGCAAGGCACTAGAAAACAACAACAACTTAAGCTTTCACAGCTGGTGTCCTGACTATTGGGTATGTTTATTTCTTTTGGGCTTATAGACCATGGTTTAGAAGGCATTGTAGATACCAATGTTTCGCCAAGCACAGTACTTGGTGAAACGTTGGTATCTACAATGCCTTCTAGTCCACGGCCTACAAACTCGAAAGAAATAAACATACCTAAAAAAGAGGTAGAACTGGAACTTAAAAATTCAATGCCACAACTGGGATTTGAACCACAGACCTTCCGCTTGCCGGGCGGACGCTCTAACCACTGAGCTATTGTGACAAACTGCCAGAATGGCATTAAATTCTCAAGCCAGTTCTAGCTCTTAAACTTTGCCCACACACGGCTTGTGTGTTTAAAAACACCAACAGTAAGTTTGTTGGCATAAATAAATAATAAATACCTAAAAAATATTTACTTAATGAAAAGTTGTTTTTGTTGTTTTCAACTCAACGGTTCAATTAAGTTATTAGTCTTCTTACACTCCAATACTTTTCATAATCCTTTTGTATATTGAGAACTGATGCACTTTTTGAAGATGATTATAGTCCATTTCGTGATTTAGATTGCATAGTGGACAAATTGGGGACTCATATTCCCATTCTATGTGAATGTTTAGCCATATAATCATCTCCTGTCAATGATCAAAAGGCTGCAAGGTAGGTCTGGTGTTACTTTTAAATTCTGGTAAGAACTCCCCATTTTTTCCTTGAGGTATTTTAACGTTATTGATTTTATTAAAATGGTATTGGTTTCTTATTAATTGTTTTTTAGAATCGCATATTAACTTTCTAGTTGGTCCATAGGTGAGAAGGCATCCCTTTTTTACTTATTGAGATATAAATACAAAAATCGGCTTTTCTTCCCCAGCATTTTAAACCTTAGAATATGTCCCCTGAATCTTGCATAACTCTATTCATAGAAATATCAAAACTTTTATGGCTGACCTTATTCAGTATTTCCTTGAAGTCTTTTATAAGCATTACAATCCTTCCTTGTGAATCTGCGTGGTCTGTGAGGACAAACTTAGCTTCCACTTCCCAAATGTCCAATTCACCAAGAGCCTGCCTAATAATTATTTCACTGGAAGCTCGAGCATTTAAGTCCTGTTGAAAAACAATTCATTAAATGAAAACTTGATGTGTTGGGCTCACATAACTTTCTCTACTTGCTGGTGCAAACTATTCCTACAAACACTTATTCTTCTTCCTTTCATAGAAGTTTGAAAACAGTGTTGTTGTAATTAATTTAATTTAAAAGGTGAGTTAATTAATAACACTGAACAACACTTACAACATTTCATAGAAGTTTGAAAACAGTGTTGTTGTAATTAATTTAATTTAAAAGGTGAGTTAATTAATAACACTGAACAACACTTACAACATATGTTGTAAGTGTTGTTCAGTGTTAATAATTAACTCACCTTTTAAATTAAATTAAAAAAACTTATTCTTCTATTTACTTCATGTTAATTGATATAAATAGTCGTAAAAATGGTTTTATTACATATTTTCTTGCAGGTACAGTGGAAGAAGGGGAGTGCACAAGGCTTAAAAGATAGTCAAATCTTTTAAGAGCTGGTTGCTATGCAGAGGGAGAGAGAGAGAGACAGAGAGAGAGAGAGAGAGGATTGGATGCAACTTGTATGCTTTAATGAGATGTACAATTTTTGTGTAGTAAGATTTTATGTATCTCTAAAGCTTTACCTCTTATGCAAAAGCCATTCAGAAAAAAAGAGGACTTCAGAGGCTATTCCCAGCCTTGCATTTAACTTTTATAACAAATCTTAATTTTTCTGTATCTTACACATTACCTATTTGCAAAAGTAATTCAGAATGAAGGAACTTCAGAGGCTATCAAGCTTTACATTTCATTTGTATGAAAATATCTTAAACATATGGTAATTTAATCAAAATCGCTAAGAGCTACGAGGGCTGATCAACAAAGACTGAGACTGATTTTTTTTCACAGATGTTTATTACTCCAATTCAATGTTTACATGATCTTTTTTAAAGTAGTCCCCTATTGCTTCAATGCACCTTTTATAGCGTCTCTGCTAGTCCTTGAACACGTGCTGCAGACCATTCTTTGTCAGGTCTTTGAGAATCGCCTTGAGCACTGCTTAAGAGTTCTCAAATTGAATACTCCTAAGCTTTGCCTTTAGCCATGGGAATAAAAAAGTCATAGGGTGCAAGATCGGGGCTATAAGGTGGATGTGGTACACAGTTAATGTTGAATCGAGCCAGAAACTGCTTGAGCTTATTTGCGACATGCGGCCGTGCACTGTCATGATGAAGTTGCCAACCAGTCTGAGAAAGTTCTGGTCGTTTCTTTGCATTGTGCTTCCTCAGTGCAGCCAATACTGACGTGTAGTATGATGCTGTAACAGTAGTGTGAGGGGGAACTGCATGCCAGTAAATCATTCCATTACAGTCAAAAAATGTGATCACCATCACTTTCCCTGCAGATGGAACAACTTTTGCCTTTTTAGGTGTTGGAGAACCTGGCGATTTCCACACTGTGCTGGCTTGTTTTCCTTCAGGATCATAATGATGCAGCCATGACTCATCTCCAGTGATAATCAATTTAAAAATGCATCCCCTCCATCAGCAAAGAGACACAGCACCGCATGGCTTGTCTCCATTTGCACAGCCTTTTGTTTGGGAGTCAACAGACGTGGCATCCGAGCACAAACTCGGGTCATATGGAGATGGTCATGCATAATGGTAAACACACTGCCATATGAAATTCTGAACACTTCACTGAGGTTATGTAATGTTATACGCCAATCCTCTCGGACAATCACAGCAGCTGTGTTGATGTTGACTTCAGTCACAGCAGAAGCCAAAACACCAGGCCCACCTTGCTTAACACTTACAAGTCTTCACTGTACGCTTGCTTCAGCTTTTCATAAGTTTTGGTGGCTGTATGGTTTAAACAAAAACAGAATTTGATTGCGCTGTACTGCTCCTCTCGCGTCACCTCCAGTGTCTGGTATGTGAAATGCACGAAGGGTCTACAAAATAGAGCATTACTACCAACCTACCAATACGAGAGTGCTGCTACCTACCGACATTATACATAAAAACTCACTCTTTTCAAATATTTATGTTACAGATATGAAACTATCACAGAAGCAAAAGGAAAAAATCAGTCTCAGTCTTTGATGATCAGCCCTCGTATTTTAGAGAAAATCAAAATTTTCATATAAAGGATAATTTTAGAGGTAATGTTGCCAAAGATGAGTTTAGGGATATGCCGTCTGAATAAACCACGCCAACTTCATACAGAAATACACTATATTCCCTGCAGAGGACAAAGAGGTTGGCAGTTATGAATTAGAGAGGAAGACTGGTAGTGGAAGTAAATGCAATCTAAAACTGAAACAGTGGAACAGAAGTGCAATCTAAATAGTGCAGTAATGTTAGTAGTAGTAGTAGTAGTTGTAGTAGTTGTAGTAGTAGTAGTGGTAGTATTAGCAGTAGTACTACTACCGCTCGCTACTTTTATTTCTTATACATTGCCAGCCTAAGCTCTATGGCATCATATTTGTGCTATATTGCATGGAGTGTAAGCAGGGAACTTTAAATCTGTATGTAAAAGTGAACTATATGCTATAGTGAGGTATGCTATTCTGAGATATTTTACTGTATTTTCCCAATAGTTTGTATTTGGATCAAACAACAGGAATGCAATTCGATTAGTTGATTTGTATTGACACCAAATATTACTGTTATTTGAAATATAAACTTACCTGAAGTATGTTTAAGGATGCAGCTATCTTCTCTTTTACATTCAAGAAATCAGCAAAACATAATGCTTCCACTGACTTTGAAGGCATGCCTAAAATGCCAAACACCTCCATCCAATGCTTGTCACTAAACATTTCACCTCTGACATACTTGAGACATGGAATAATTGCCTAAACAGAACAGTACGCTAATTTCAGTAAATAATTATTCTCCACCTGATATTTAGACAACTAAGACAACTAAGAACTACGAAGAAGATTAAACAATTTTAACTTACTAATTACCTTGTATTTCTCAATTTCTTGTAAAAGTCGAACTGTTAATGATGTGGTCTCCTTTGAAGTTTTCAACCTTTCTTCCCACTGCTGTAAAAACTCCTCAAATCTGTAGCTCTTGCTGCGAAATATTATCCATTCTTCTTTTGACATGCCTTCAATGCCTAAGAAAGTAAATATTTTTATCAGTACAAAAAATGTAATATTTAATTTTTCATACATCTATCATAAATCCTTTCCGTAAATTGGAAAGGTAGAATCAGACTAAAAGTTTTGATGCCAGAGCCAGGATTTGAATCACAGGTCTTCCAGTCTCTATTCAGTTGCTCTAACCATTGAGCTACCATGATAACATGTCAGCAAGACATTAAATTTTCCAATTAACTCACATATTTTTCCTTGGTAAGTCACAAGGAGATCTCAAATTCATATGAGATAATATACCCAAATAAAGACTTACAAAGTGTAAGTACTTTAAGTCTCAGACTTCATTTAATTGCCATATAAAGCTGAAGCTTTTCCTTAATGAGTTTTTTAGCAAATTACAGTTTTTCTGATAAACAGAGAGCTGGCCCGTTGTATCAACCCCCACCTGGAGGATCAGGTAGTTCTTACATCAAGGTTTTCTTCCTTTAGCCTTTGACAAGCCAATGCCTAACTGCAAGGCAGCAGTGTCTGTAACCCTAGACAAGGGGTCCTTACAAGTACTGACAGCTGGACCAGCTGAGCCTTGGTTACTACTCCTACCCCTCACTCTTTTTCAACCTGACTTGGGACAGGCTTCTTATAAAAAATGTAATCACACATGGCTCAGAGACTTGGCATTTGAAATCAAGAACACTAGCTAAATTAAACTCTACAGAAATGGATTTTTGGCCATGATCTGCAAGGATCTCAAGGATCTCAAGGAGAGATAAACTCAGAAATACAGTTTTAAGTGAAAGAATGAAAGTAAAAGGTTCATTGGTAGAAGAAATTAAAACAGAACACTTAAGAGGGTTTGGACATGTGAAAAGGATGGATGAGGACAGACTACTAAAGAAGACACATGAATGGACTCCAATGGGATGTAGGAAGAGGGGAAAACTTAAATTAACATGGAAACAAGGAATAACATTAACAATGAAAGAAAAGAGATTAGAAGATGAGTCCTGGGAAAACAGAGAAGAGCGGAGAAAAGTTATATGTAGTTCCTAAATGAGTACAGGAAGATGTCAAAGAGATTTTAAACCTGGAATAAATTAATAATAAAGTTTAAGCAAAAATTTTCATCTCTGGTGCAGTAGAATCTCGATAACTTGACCTAATGTGCACTTAGAGGCAGTCAAGTTACCAAAATCTCAAGTTTTATGGAATGAAGGGTCCATTATTCACAGCTCATATCATAATACTGAAAATTACATAAATAAATATCCTAACACAATATAGGAAACAAAAGTATAACATATTCTAAAATGTATTATGTATCCGTATGTCCCCCTTTCGTCTGGTTACAGAGTTATTTTTTTGATTACACAAACGACCTACCTTGCTAGGATCTGCGCAAATGACATCATGTAAATTGACAATGCAGGTAATGTCTGTTTCCCTCCTTGAAATAAATAAGACACTGCTGATAATGTGAGATGGTACTATAATTATGCACAGTCTGCAATGTTTATGTGCTACATGGAAGTAGGAAAGATAACCTGACATCTCTATGGTCTTATAATTACAACAGTGAACTCAATCAAACCACTGTGCAATTCATCATGTCTAAAAACACTTTTATACCACGTAAAGCAATAAACCTTCAAACCTTCCTAACAAGTGTTTATGCTATGTATTCACGTTATTAGCGACAAGCTAATAATGTGACAATGGTCTACCAGCTGCACATATTCTGAACATGTATCGAAGGTCAATATGCGATCAGCCCTTTTGTTACTGTGAGAATGTGGGAGGTTGTATGTGTATATTAATTTGAATTTACCTATACTATTTATACTGTATAGTAGATTATGGAAATCACTACGAACAAGTTTAATGATAAAAAATAAAAAACTAAAAAAAGGTCATTGAGTTATACAGTTAAGTTATCAGGACTCTACAGTATAACATGTCATCATTCCCAACTCTATTGGTAGTTTAGAATTTTGATAATCAATAAGAAAAAAACATACACTGTGTTTGAGTCCACTTGCAAAATTTTAAAATTATTTTGTTGTTTAACGACGCTGTCAATTGCCAGGATCACATCAGTGTCGCTGGGGTGCCGAAACTTCGTCCCACAGGAGTTTTTTTTACATGCCAGTAAAGCTACTGACATGGAGCTGTCATTTTTAAGCACACTTAAAAACCATCGACCTGGACCAGGTTTAAACCCGCGACCTTGGATCAGTAGGCCAGCGTCTAACCAACTGAGCCACCCAGACCGACGAGTCTACTTGCAGTGTGCAGGTACACTGTCTTTGAAGGTTTATAATTACTTATACTTTTACAATTTTCAATTGTTATTTAAAATCACTTGGATATTTATAGAAAAGCTGTGTTTTGAGATCACTACCCAATGGTGATAAAGCAACTCCACGGCTAAGGTATCAACACAGCAGATTTGATAAATTTTCCACCTAATAGTAGCTACTCATTTATTGCAGCTGATCATTAACCACATGTTTTAAAGCTATCACTGAATAGAAATTAATGTATTTATTAAAACACAAAATGACCTCAAATGCAGGTGCCCCCCTTTTTAAAACCTAATTTTACAACTTAGCAGTTCTGATTGATCATTTTGCTAAATATTTTCTGGTTATCAATATCATACTTTACAACGATGGCAACATAGGAGCATTATCAATGATGATGTGATGAATATAGCAATGATGGATGTAATTTTTTATCTTGACACTGCACTGTGCATTGTGGTTAACAGCTGTGATTGCAATTAGTGATAAAATACATGTCATGTATTTTAGTTCTGAATTTTGTGTATTGTGTTCTTCCTCTCAGGTAGGGAGTAATTAAATTCTTGGGTATTCCTCTTACACTTTATCAAATTTTTGAATATGTATATTGTGATTGACACAATCAAATGCTTTTGACAAATCAAAAAATAAGGCTGCAACCTTTTCATTGCTCTCTAACTTTATGGAAACCTGGTAAACAAACTGCAATTGCAGTTATTGTTGACAGATCTAACCTGCAGATACTTCAAGAGTTATTCGCTAGTTCCAAATATTTGTTTACCTTTGCTAAAATCATCAAATAGTGACCACATGTCTTCATGTTTCTTGATATCATTTTCTATTTCTTCAAAGATATAAAATCCATCAGGAGTTTCCATTCCAAAATGAGCACAGTCCTTTCTGCAATGTAAAATCACACATACATATACCATGCATTCTTAGACTGGCCAGACCACCCCGTAGCAGCAAGGTACCAGGCAACGACCGGTGCACTCTCCACCAGAGTTATGCATAAAGAACCAGCAAGTCACAGGTATGGAAGACTAACTACTGAAATAACTTGCACTAGGCTTACCTGCATCACATCAGATGTTGAAATTGATAATCTTCAATGCGAACACTTTCCCTATATCTCTGAAAAATTTTCTGGTTTACTCGCAGAGATTCATGTTGACTGATTGCCTGTATTTCTCTCATGATTTTGTTCTTTAATTCTTTTAACATGTGCAGATTTAATGCATGCACTTTATTCTTTAACATTCCCTATAAAGAAAAATTGTTGAGAAATTTAGCACAAGAGGTTGCCATTTGCAAGAATGTCAGCTTTCATGGCAATGAAACTTCTGAAACTTAAAAGTTCATGCTTTACAACCACAAGATTCTGTAAGTAGGGTTAATTATTGCAATTGATTTTGGCAGTCCATTCATAATGGCAATGTGTATCCACCTTAAACGTTCTTCACTGATGAAGCATGGCTTTATCTTCAAGGTCAGTTTCTATTCAGAACAACTGATACTGGGCTACTAAAAGTCATCACATTATTCATGAAGTTCCTCACTACATGTAGAATTATCAGTCTCATACTTATAACACAAAAGTTGATTAACACATTTATGTAAATTCTATTTTAAATATTTCTTTTCCACAACTAACAAGAAATGAAACATTTGTGGTTGGTTTCAGCAGGATTCAGCAATAGCACACACTGCTGCTAATTCTATGCATGAAGTTTGATGTGGATATGGTGACAGAATAATTAGTCAAGGATTGTGGCCACCTCATTCCCCTGACACATCTCCATGCCAACTATACACATTAAATCCGCACACGTAAAAAGAATTGAAGGACAAAATCACCAGAGAAACACAGGCAATCAACATGAACTTTTGCGAGTAAACCAGAATTGTTTTCAGAGATATAGGCAATGAAGGTCATCAATTTCATCCGTTGTGATGCAGGTAAGCCTAATGCAAGTTTGTACAGTAGTTAGTGTTCTGTACCCGTGCCTTGCTGGTCCTTTACGCATAACTCTGGCAGAGAGCATGTCGGTCTTTGCCTGGTCCCTTGCCACTGCAGGATCATTTGCCCAGTTTAAGAACACATGGTACTATACATAAAATAAAAGAGCACCTTTCAAAAAGAGCACTAACAATGGTTCTAAAGTAAGAACAAATTAGAAACTAAAAACTTCACTTATCTTAGTAATGTTGCAAGTTAACACTCAAACACTGACTTGAGCTTCGAGTTGACTCCAACTCATTCTCAAAGCTATACAAACAAATTCGTTACCAAAGCTACAATCCTTCATTTTTCTCTGAAAACAAAAAACATAAATACTGATGTTCACTTTAGAATCTTGTTGCTTCACTGTTAATAGCTTCAATTTCCTTAATTAACTAACAATGGTTTCTGCTACCATTTTCCTTTGAATTTTAAAATATCTGATTACAAAAAATTGTGTTCAGGCATATAACCTTATTCAACCACAGTAAAAGATAATGGTCTTTGTGTGTGTATCTGTTCTTTCTTTAATTTTATTTATTTACATTTCTAATTTCTTTCATTAGCCAATACTAGTTACACACTGCTAAAAACAATTACAGGGAAAAAATTTGAACATGTACATTGCTGCAGTAGCTGGCTTGAGGATGATAAATATGTGTATGCAGAGTGTTAAAACCTCTATTTAACAGTAGTGCACATCTCGTTCATTTGTCATATATTATAAAAATAAATGTATACAAATATTTACCACCTAAATACAGCAATGGATATGTTCAAATTCTTCCCCTCTAAGTGTTTTGTGCAGTGCAGAGCAGCTGCTCACTTCAGTATGCCATGAGTAAGCAAGAGGTAAACACATCTACTGCACAGCACATTGTCATTGTCATTTCCATCTTACAAAAGAAGACATCACAGCTTTGGAAATTTTAAGAAGACTCCATGCACAGTTTGGACAAGCAGCAGTTTTCAAGATTCAGATGTGTGAATGGCACTTTTTTTTTTTTTTGCAGGATGGGAAGTAGTGGAAAATGAGACCCAAAAGGAAATGTGCTTGCAACTGTTTTTTGGGGCTCTGTATGCATATTTTGGTAGATTTCCTGCAGGAACAAAGAACAAAGAATGCAGCCTATTACTACTGTACTTTGATAGAGACAAAGGCTGGATATCACAATATATAACTCCAAAACTGATCCGAGATGCAAGTCTTCTACATGACAATGCAAGGCCACAATCCGCTGTCTTAACATCGCAAAATCTGGAGGAAATGAATTGGTCATCTCTGGAACATCCTGCTTACAGACCAAATTTGTCACCCTGTGACTATAATTTATTTAAGCAACTGAAAGAAGAACTGAGAGAAATGTGGTTTGATGACAGTGCAGCAGCAGAGTAGTATGTGTGCAACATTCAGGACAACATAAAATAGTTATCAATTCAAAGGCAAAATATCTCTCGTGTTTTCAGCATAAGTTACCATATTGGTCTGAAAATAAGCAGCATGTGTAACAGAAACTGGCAGCAAGGCATTTTGTTATACAACAATGCAAACTTTTACCAGTATTTTATTGATGTTAATGTTGTACACCTCTACCAATACAGTTTTGTTAGCTTGTAATTCAATTTCAGCTGTATATCCATGACTATCAGTACTGATATCACTCTCATCATTTTCTTCATGAATATTGTTAAGAAAGTCTGACTTATGCTGTTATGCATGACCATTAAGAGCAAAAAGCATCATCAAGCCAAGGATACAGGTTATCAATAAACTTAGCTGCATGTTGGAAATATTGACTTGTGTAAACCACACTGCAATAACATGTGGGCTTATAAATATTCTGCTGTCCTAATACACACAATCATGTTTTCCATGGCTGTACACACATCTTATGTGTAAATACAAGAAAAAATTATGGTACTTGATACTTTATCTCCAGAGAAAAACATTTTAAAAGGTTCATCAAACAGTATGTACATAAAATTAATACAGTAATATTTAAAAAATGCTGAGATGTGCATGAATACCATATTTTACCTAAACTTTTTTATATCCTTCCAAGGAGTAAAATACCTTTTGTAATAAATAACATTTAACAGCCTTCACTTTTGTTTTTCCGTTATTTGTTTAATTTCAGACATTCTTATATAGATATATATATACAATAATGAAGGTAAAGGTACTCTTCTCCTCTCAATCAGTGCTCTACTTATGTTTGCACAAAACATTTTTTACTTCCTCCTTAAAATATAGTAATACAACTTATATGCAGTGGCAGCTGCACATGGTACAGACTACTTTACGATTTTTAAACACTATCCCTTATCCATTATATAACTCTACATAAAAGCTGCATAGCCAAGCCAGGTTCAACAAATACCAAGTGTAATACTGTGGTCAGAAGTTGGAAAAGTGAAGTGAAACAATACTTGAAAGATTGTTTAGCTGGAAACCTTCTTTCAAGAAACGTCAGGAGGTCCAATAATTTAGGGAACCTGGAAGGCCTTATACACTAAACACTGATGAACAGTGCATATGACAATTTAACATTTTATACCAGAATGTTTATCTTTAGGACTCATATTCATGTATGTGGCTTTCATGTAACTGTTTTCTTAACGGGCACCAGTTTTACAATGTGGCAGTTACATCACCTGACTTAAACCCCCATTTTGCAAGGGGGACCACACCTATCGTTGGTCAACGGGTCCATCGGACCTAGCCGGGAGGACTAAATAGATGATAGAAGAAACTACAGTTCAAAAGTATTGGAAAGCACGAATGCTAATGGCTTCATTGCCAGATGCAAGGCACTAGAAAACAACAACAACAACATTTTATACCATTCTGTGCTACTCTTCTCTCCACATATGTAATTATTTTTCCATCATTGTACGAATACTGTGGAGCTCTGTGATTAATGGGGTGCACACATCATACTTCAAAATGAATATGGAGCAACCATCATGATACCTACATCTGTAACTTTAACCTATTTTGACAAAATGTTCTGTACTTATATAGTGGAATCCAACCTTGGAACTTTCAAACCATGCTCTTATGGTTATTCTCAATCCTTTAATAGAAGTCTGCATAATTTGAAAAACTGTTCTAAGTCAGGTTGATCTATTATTTCCATCAAAATAATATATCTGAGTTTTTGAACTGAACAAAGTTTTAGACATTTACATTTTGGAACTCTGCAAATATTGTGAATTTCAAAGAGTCCTCCTAAAACACTTTTCTAAAAATCTAAACTATTCAATCAATACAGACAAAAATACAAAAACTGATGATAATGAAGTGCTTAAAACAGTGAAGCATATTAATAAATTGAAAAATATGTTGACATTTATAAACACATTTTCCTCTAACTTGTTTCAGTTTCAGTTTTATTCTGCCATTTGCAAAATTTTTACAAAGCATCGTCAAGTTTATATAAAATAGAAAACATATTTACATTATCTATTAATCATGTAATTTTACACAAGTTAGGAACATATATGCATGTTATTGATTAGGTAAGTAATTTTAAGTACAAAGCTGAGCAGATATAGATACCTAGAATTAATTAAATACCTAAAATTAATTTAAAACAAATTTCAGAAGATTAATGTTTTAAAACCAGGTTACGGCTCAAGATTTTGTTTCATTTTGTATTCTTCGATTGAGTAGAAAGCATTCTTAATCAGGTAAGTCTTTATTGTATTAATTTTCTTCACTTCTTCATGTAGTTCTTTGATTGGGTGAGGTAAATGATTGCATAGGTCGTTTGCAACACTTTCAATACTTTTGGAAGTTAATGATCCCCTTAGCCTATTTCTAAAGTAGTTCTGTTTTGTTCTCGTGTTATGCCCATGCATATTCCTGTTTTTTTCTTCAGTGTGATTTCTTATTGTGTGCTTAAGACATTCAAATATATATATAAGCATGGTACTGTGAGGATCTTTAGTTTTTTAAAGCTGCTTTTACACGATTGTTCCCTTTGCAGTTTTTCCATTATTCGAATTGCTTTTTTCTGTAGCCTACATATCCTCAGTATATTTTTCTTACCCGCTGCTCCCCATAAAATAATCCCATAATTTAGGTGTGAATGTACAAATACATAATAAACCTTTAGTATACTATCTTTATCCATAATTTGTGTTATCTGTTTCAATACATATATACCCTTATTGATTTTGTTACTAACCTTTTCTATAGGTTTGTGCCATTTTAAGCTATTGCCTATGACTATTCCTAAAAAATTTGTCCGTGTAACTTGGGAGATATTTTTATTTTGTATTGCTAATGTGATGTTACTTTGTGCCTTATTACTAATCGTAATTTGCATCCATTTGGTTTTGTTTGCATTAAGTACCATTCCTAATGTCTCTAAGTAAGTTCTAATTAGTTCTAACAAAGAGTTTGCTTTATCTTGTACTTCTGCTTCTGTCTTACCTGTTATCACTATTGTTGTGTCATCAGCGTACCCAATGGCCAAATCTCCTGCATCCTGTATTATTTTAAATAAGTGATTTATGTACAGGATGAATAGATATGGTCCCAGTTTTGAACCCTGAGGTACTCCATGTGTTATGCTTTTAAATGTTGATTTAATTTTTTTCAGTCGTTCCCCATTATTATGAATTACTTCAACACACTGCTCTCTATTTTGCAACTATGAACTTAACCATTCTAGCGGTATGCCTCTTATCCCGAAGTTTTCCAATTTTGACAATACATGTTTAATGTTCACACAGTTGAAAGCTTTTGATAGGTCAAGAAAAATTGTAATATTTAACACAGAACTAGTTTCAGAGAGGATCTTCTCCGTCATTCAGCTGTTCAATTGACTGATTCAACATCAGGTACCCAAGCTGAGCAGAACATTACTTCCACTTACTGGTGTTTTGCTCCTCACTGTAGCTTTTCTATCTGACCTTACCTTGGTCATCTCTTATTCTCTTCTGACCCCGATGCTATTAGGGTTCCCGAGGGCTAGGGAGTCTTTATTTTTCCAACCTTTCCATTTCTCTAATTTCTCTATAAAATCTTAACCCCTAACATGCTGACCTGCCATGGCATGTAACACGTCCTCTGATTGGTAATCCACCCGGTCAGGTCAGTGAGACCCATAAACCAATGTCAGGTGTGGTCCTACAGACATTCTGGGGGTTGTGAGAGAGAGAGATGTAACCGCTAAAACATAAAAATATGGTGCTCTCTAAAATGTGGTTATTATTACTGCTATTGTTCTCAAATATTAATATCAAATTATGAAATGTGACTCGAGGGGTAAAATGTTCCAGAGTTAAAATAGTCCCCCGTTCGGATCTCCGGGCGGGGACTACTTCTCCAGGACCAAAACATTATATTAAATAGAATATCTAACATCAGAATTCTTCAATGGATTCCAGGTCATCTCAATCAAGCAAAAAGATTACAGCTCAATAAAATTTTATTTGACTATAACATAGATATATTTTTCATAGAAGAAGCAAATCTAACAAACGATCAACTTAAATACTTCAATTTTACTGGATTTTTACTACTACTACTACTAAAAAATAGACTTGGAATATTAGTTGTAGTCAAAAATGATATTAAATCCACCTTTCAAATTGTTAAAGAAATGGATAACAGATAAATCTGAATTAATGAAGCTACATTTTAGGGATAAGAAAACACATCTTCATTTATACAGTATTTACAATTCTCCCAGGAATGAACTAGATCTCTCACTTATTGACCAACTAAACAAAACAATCATAATTGGGGATTTTAATGCCCATTTCAAAAGATGGGGTTATGAAAAACTGGATTTCACAGGGAAAATAGTGGAAGAATTTTTGAATACCACAACCTTTGAACTGAGTTATAATAAAGAAGATCCCACAACCTTCATACATTACTCTGGAGAAGGTAGTAACCCAGACCTCTTGTTAGATATAACAGATATTGTTTTAAAGATTAAAAAGCAAGTTATAGAAGACCCAAGTTCTGGTCACAGAGCAGTAATTGCTGATATAAAACTAGAGATAACAAATAACAGTCAAGGTCTTACAAATCTGTATTGGAACTTCAAAAAAGTAGATTGGAACAAATATAAAACTCAATTAGAACATAAATTTAAAGAACAAACAAACTCACAGCTGCATGATCAACCACCAGATCATGTGAACCAAAATTTCTGTAAAGTCATCCTAGAAACCACAAAAGAACATATACCTCGTGGAGCAATAAAAAATTTCAAACCCTTTTGGAAACCCCAGTTAGAAGAACTGAAAAAGCCAAGGGATATACCCAGAAATACAGCTGAACAAACCAAAAACATATCAGATACACAAATATGGTGAAAGAAATGTGCCTCACTAAAAAAAAAAATTAATACAGCTAAAAAGAATCACTTTAATAATTTCTTAGAAAAAATGGATTATACGGCAGCTGGTAACAAAGCTATAAGTTCATAAAAAATGTCAAGGACAGGAAAGAAAGCAACAGCACATCTATAGTACACAACAATAAAATATTAACAAATGATGCAGTCATAGCTGAAACATTCAATAAATATTATGCTAATTCACATAAAGTGAACATAAACAATTTAAGAATGATTTGAAACAAGAAAGAGAATGTGATCCTAACACTCAATACAATATCTTTTTTCAAAATTTGAATATGCAGAACTGAACATTACAATTAATAATCTAAAAAACAAAGTCTCCTAGACCAGATCACATACAGCCAGAGTTCATAAAAAACCTTGGCAAAACAGCAAAACAACAACTACTAAAACTCTACAATCTATCCTAGTACACTACTGTACCCGCTGAATGGCAAAAAGCAATAATTTTTCCACTCTTGAAGAAAGATCAAACAGAATTAGAAATAAAAAATTATAGACCAATAGCTCTTACTAACATAATAGCAAAAGTGATGGAAAGAATAGTGTAAAATAGGTTAAATTGGTTTCTGGAATCACAAAATTTAATTTCCCCATGTCAAGCTGGATTCAGAGAGCTCCACTCTACAAATGAACAAGTCTTGCTTCTCAGTCAAGAAATCAAAGACTCCTTCAATAGAAAAGAAGATAATGTATCAGTTTTTATTGATTTCCAAAGTGCATATGATTCTATATGCTGAACAAAACTACTAAAGAAAGTAAAAAAAAATTGGGATACAAGGTCCAATGTTTTCATGGCTATGTCATTTCCTAATGCTACGCTTCATTGCTACCAGATATGGAAGAAATATATCTAAATACAAACAAGTACACCGGGGTTTACCACAAGGCGCAGTGCTTTGCATTCCACTTTTTAATATATTTATTAACGATCTGCCACAACAAATACAGGAATCAGGTGTGAAGTGTGCCCAATTTGCTGATGACTTAGTAATGTTAACTTCAAAACCAAAAATCAAAAGTACAGAACTAGAAAAAACCATGCAACAATCCTTAACCATCCTACAAAAATGGACCAAAGAAAATTTAATGATTGTTAATACAACAAAATAAAAGTGCCAAATCTTTTCACTTAAAAAAAAAAAAAACAACAAATAAACCCAAAAAAACAAAAAACTAAAAAAAAAAAACCCAAAACAAAAAACCCAAAAAACAAAAAAAACAAAAAACCCAAAAAAACAAAAAACAAATAAACCCAAAAAAACAAAAAACAAAAAACAAAAAACAAAAAAACAAAAACAAAAAAACAAAAAACCCAAAACAAAAAACAAAAAACAAAAAAAACAAAAAACATAAAACCCAAATAAACCCAAAAAAACAAAAAAAACAAAAAACCCAAAAAACAAAAAAACAAAAAAGAAACAAAACAAAAACAAAAAAAAACAAACAAAAAAACAAAAAACCCAAAAAAAATAAAAAAACACAAAACACAACACACACACAAAAATAAAACTAAATCTTTAGGGTCAACAATTATCAGAGACAAAGGAAGCAAAGTATTTAGGAGTTACATTTGCTACCAGGGGTGTAAGGGGTAGTGATGCGCTTCCTATAGCCTCTCCTAACCAATTCCCATCCTCATCCTGCCTGTGGTGCACCCTGCTTTTAACAGATGAGGCTCTAGGGACCCAATCACAGCGGTATAACTGTTTCATCTAAAATGGAGGAAATGCCATTTACATATGTGCTGGCCTATCACAGCACAACAGCGTCCCTCAGAGGCACATGAGGGGAAGGTCGGTGGATCTAAATACCACCTATTTAGTCCTCCCGGCTAGGTCCGATGGACCCGTTGACCAACGATAGGTGTGGTCCCCCTTGCAAAATGGGGGTTGAAGTCGGGTGATGTAACTGCCACATTGTAAAACTGGTGCCCGTTAAGAAAACAGTTACATGAAAGCCACGTACATGAGTATGAGTCCTAAAGATAAACATTCCGGAGTTAAAACTGTCCCCCAATCGGATCTCCGGGTGGGGACATCTTTAGACAATTTTCATCACAACAATTCCAATACTTTAAGAATTCTACAATGGAATGCAGGAGGCATGTCCCAGCCTAAAAAACAAGAGCTAATGAAAATATTGTGACTTTTGGTGTGGGTGTAAAGTAAAGACGACAGATGTAGTCGAGATAAAGAAACACTTTTATTTCCGTAAACAGTAACTTGTACACTCGTTGCAACAGCAAGAAAGTCTTTTCCGATTCTCCAACAGCACGACTCCGAATTCGTAACACAAAGAACTAACTCTTCTCCGTCGGCACAACGCTTCACATCGTCTGTCCGTCTCCGTCGGCACGATTACTCAACCTTCACATACGTCTGACCGTTCTCCGTCGGCACTACTCAACGCTTCACATACGTCTGACTGACTCTTCTGTCGCACTTTACCGCTATTTATATCTCCCAGGCACTATTCTGGAAGCTTCAGGAACGTTCAGTTATTGCGGCGAGATATACAAAGTAGAAGATTCCAGTAGCCTCTATCCTTTTCTCTCTTTCGGCAAGCGCCCCAACAATGCGGCCATTCTCTGTCTCTTTCCTTCGGCTCCTTTGCGGTAGCGCCGACAATAATGCAATGGGTGACACTGCTGCTGTCGGCAATTAGATGCGGCGGGCGCGGTGACACTGCTCCCTCCTCAGAGCTGGTCGTCCCGACCAGCACTATCACTGCGGCATCTCCCTTGCGCCCCGGTGGACTAACCCATCGAACCTCTTCTCCAGGAGGCACGATCCTAGGTATCGCTGTTGGATAGTGTCCCTTGGTCCGGGTAGGACGATGTATGCCATCCTGCTTCGAAATTCTGCAACAGTACCGCCGGTCTTGGCGGTCCCTCATCCAGTTGCCCTTCTTCCTGGTGTGTTGACGGGCCATCCTGCGCACTTGGAAACGGCGCACTGGGTACCATGTCCGCCGACCTCTCTGGCGCACCTTCGCAGCCACTTTGCTTCCGATGGGTCCGGCAACAAACCCCACCACGACCGCGCGAGCGACTCGTGTTCACTCGTGCTCGGCACGGCCTCTCCTGTATCCTGCCGTCCACGATGATGTCCACCATTCTTCCGTTCACGGCACTATGCGTCAGGTGATTGGATGGCTCCGACGGTCCCCCCATGTCACACGCCAAGTCGGTTCTCGCGTGATGCTCGTTTGCTTGTGCGCTTCCCTGCTGATCGTCCTCCACGTCGTATCCTGGTTGGTTACGTACCCGACACACTCCTCCAGAGGATCCTCGACGGCGTCCCTGAACTGCCCCTTTGTCTTCCCCGAGACGTACACTTTCGTTATCTGAAACGGGCGCAACTGTCGCCTCGGCCACTAGGTGCATCCTCCCCGGGTCCGCGCTATTCCGTCTGCCCCTGGCATCCAGTACTTTGACGCTCTCGTCAACTCTTACTACCAGGGCGCTAAGACGTTCCCCGTCGTCCCCCACGACGTCCACATGCTGGCAGAGGTCTTCCACCTTTTCGCCGAGTTCTTCCACGTCTTCCGTCATGCCATTCAGTTCGCCGAGTTGTTCCACGACTTCCGTCACGCCAATCAGTTCGCCGAGTTGTTCCACGTCTTCCGTCACGCCAATCAGTTCGCCGAGTTGTTCCACGTCTTCCGTCACGCCAATCAGTTCACCGAGTTGTTTCGCGTCTTCCCTCACATCATCTGAAACGGGCGCAACTGTCGCCTCGGCCACTAGGTGCTCCCTCCCCGGCTCCGCGCTATTCCGTCTGCCCCTGGCATCCAGTACTTTGACGCTCTCGTCAACTCTTACTACCAGGGCGCCAAGACGTTCCCCGTCGTCCTCCACGACGTCCACGTGCTGGCAGAGGTCTACCACCTTTTCTCCGAGTTCTTCCACGTCTTCCGTCACGCCAATCAGTTCGCCATCAATTTTCACCGATAGCTCCGTCTTCATCTCTTTCAGCTCGGCAGCGAGGTTGTTGTTTGACGTTTCCATTTTGGCAGCGAGGTTGTCGTTTGCCGTCTTCATCTCATTCAGCTCGGCAACGAGGTTGTCGTTTCTCGTTTCCATTTTGGCAGCGAGGTTGTCGTTTGACGTTTCCATTTTGGCAGCGAGGTTGTCGTTTGCCGTCTTCATCTCTTTCAGCTCGGCAGCGAGGTTGTCGTATGACGTTTCCATTTTGGCAAATAATTCTTTCATCATCGTCATCATCCTGGTTTCCGAATCTCCCTCCATCTTGGTTCTAACGTTGCAACTTCTAACGACGATGTAACGAAACTAGAAGCAATTCGACGGATCCCACTTCTGACACCAGTGTGACTTTTGGTGTGGGTGTAAAGTAAAGACGACAGATGTAGTCGAGATAAAGAAACACTTTTATTTCCGTAAACAGTAACTTGTACACTCGTTGCAACAGCAAGAAAGTCTTTTCCGATTCTCCAACAGCACGACTCCGAATTCGTAACACAAAGAACTAACTCTTCTCCGTCGGCACAACGCTTCACATCGTCTGTCCGTCTCCGTCGGCACGATTACTCAACCTTCACATACGTCTGACCGTTCTCCGTCGGCACTACTCAACGCTTCACATGCGTCTGACTGACTCTTCTGTCGCACTTTACCGCTATTTATATCTCCCAGGCACTATTCTGGAAGCTTCAGGAACGTTCAGTTATTGCGGCGAGATATACAAAGTAGAAGATTCCAGTAGCCTCTATCCTTTTCTCTCTTTCGGCAAGCGCCCCAACAATGCGGCCATTCTCTGTCTCTTTCCTTCGGCTCCTTTGCGGTAGCGCCGACAATAATGCAATGGGTGACACTGCTGCTGTCGGCAATTAGATGCGGCGGGCGCGGTGACAATATTAAAACACCAAGATATAGATGTCTTCACAGTACAAGAAGCCAATATATCAGAAGAACAGGAAATATACTTTGAATCAGTACACTACACATATACTTCCAAAAGCTCGTCAAATAGCAAGTGGTATTCTTACAGGAATTAAAAGAAATATAAAAGCTACTATTCAAATCCAAAAAACAATGGAAGAACAAGATAAATCAGAAATAGTTAAAATTGAAGTATGGAAAAGTAACTACCACTATAGAATTTACGGTATCTACAATCCTCCAGGCAATACACTAGATCTAAATTCTATTCCCATAGAACCCAAAAGTATTTTAATAGGTGATTTTAATGCACACTCCCCTAGGTGGGGCTACAGAGATATAAATTCAGCAGGAAGAGTCATAGAAGACCTATTAAATTCATCAACAATGAAATTAATATTTAATCCAAATGATCCACCCACTTACCTTCATTATAATGGTTCGGGTACAAATCCTGATCTTCTGATGGTGTCATCTGACATAATTGACAATACAAAAAGAGAAATAATAGAAGACCCAGGTTCAGGCCACAGAATCACCATAAACTGCATAAGAGGTCTAATAAATAAAAGTAACAAACCAAAAATTAAAACTTCTTGGAATTTTAAAAAAGCAGATTGGTCCAGTTTCCAAAATGAGATAGAAGGGAAGTGTAATATACTGTTAGAATCAGAGTTCAAGTCAACAGATAAAATGAATAAAAAAATTTGTGTAATATTATTGACAGCAGCCAAGACACATATCCCCAAACGAAAGTTAAAGAAATATAGCTACTTTTGGTCTCTATCTTTATCTAAGTTAAAACACGAGAGAAATATAGCAAGAGTCAAAGCCGAAAGAACCAAGTGTCCAGAAGATGTACAAAACTGGAGAAGAAAAGCAGCCATTTTTAAGAAAGAATTAATTACAGCAAAGAGGGCCAGTTTCACAAATTTTGTAGAACATATTGTCACCGCGCCCGCCACATCTAATTGCCGACAACAGCAGTGTCACCCATCGCATTATTGTCGGCACTACCGCAAAGGAGCCGAAGGAAAGAGACAGAGCATGGCCGCATTGTTGGGGCGCTTGCCAAAAGAGAGAAAAGGATAGAGACTTCGAGAATCTTCCGCTTTGTATTTCACCGCAATAACTGAACTTTCCAGAATAGTGCCTGGGAGGTATAAATAGCGGTAAAGTGCGACAGAAGTGGGAGTCAGACGTATGTGAAGCGTTGAGTAGTCGTGCCGACGGAAAGGACAGACGTATGTGAAGCGTTGAGGAGTCGTGCCGACGGAGAAGGGACAGTTGTTGTGTTACGAGTTCGGAGCCGTGCTGTTGGTGAATTGGAAAAGACTTTGTTGCTGTTGCAACGAGTGTAAAAAGTTACTGTTTACGGAAATAAAAGTGTATCTTTATCTAGACTACATCTGTCTTCTTTACTTTACACTCCACCCAACCAAAGTCACAATATGGACTATAGGAAAGATGGAAATAAAATATACAAATTCCTTAATAAAACAAAATTATCATAAATACAACTGAACCATTAAAACATAATAACAAAGGCTTAACTACAGATAGGGAAATAGCAGAATCCCTTAACAAGTTTTATGCTCAGTCACAAAGAATATCCCAAGCATATAAAAAACAAGATAAAGCTATCCAAAAAACTATCAGAGAAACTAATAAGCCAAAAGATATACGAAATGATATTTTTATTCAGGATTTTAACGAAACAGAACTAGATTTAGCAATAGAACAATTACAGAACAAAAAATCTCCAGGACCTGACAAGATCCACCCAGAGTTTATTAAACACCTTGGCAGGAAAGGAAAAGAAATCCTACTTAAACTGTATAACACGTGTTGGAGAATGACTGTACCTTCCGACTGGAAAAAAGCCATTATCATCCCGATTTTAAAGAAAAACAAACCCTCAAACAATATTAATAATTTCAGACCAATATCTTTGACCAGTGTTATTGCAAAAGTGATGGAAAGAATGGTGGCATCTAGACTTAACTGGTCCCTAGAATATTACAACTTAATTAATAGTTCACAAACCGACCTCAGACAGAATCATAGTACAAGTGAAAATGTACTAAGCCAAGACATCAAGGAAGCTTTCAATAGAAAGGAGGATACCCTAGCAGTATTCATTGATTTTAAATCAGCATATGACTCAGTCTGGAGAAACAAATTAATTGAGAAGTTGCAATCAATAGCTGTGAAAAGTAATATGCTTAAATGGATAACTCAGTTTATTTCACAAAGATTTTGTGCCACAAAATATATTACATACATTTCCAAATATAAACAAACACACTGAGGACTTCCACCAGGTGCTGTTCTGAGCACAACACTCTTTAACATATATATAAATGACCTTCCATCAATAATAAGAACTTCAGAAACCAAAATTGCTTTATTTGCTGACGATGTAGTCATTTGGACTCCAGGCTCTCCAAAAAAACCTGAATTAATTAAAGACAGAATAGAAACAGCCCTAAACAAAGTACATTAATGGAGCTCCAAAAACCTCATGACTATCAATGTGGAAAAAACAAATTATGAATTATTTACACTAAAATACAAACCAGTTAATATTAATATAAATTATAATGGTAAACCACTCAAAGCAGTTGATGATGCCAAATACTTAGGCATCACTTTGGACAGAAAGCTAAGTTGGAAAAAACATATAACAAACACCTCAGAAAAGGTTGAAAAGAAACTGCAAATCCTGAAAAGGTTAGCTGGTGCTAAATGGGGCTGCTCAAGGAGAGTCCTTAACACAACATACAAAATGTATGTTAAACCAAACCTCTTGTACTGTTCTGAAGCTTTAATAACAGCAGCAAATGCTAACATCAATAAACTTGAACAAATACAAAATCAGGCTCTTCGCCTAATCACTGGAGCAGTTAAATCCACACCTATTGATGCCATGCTTGCCTTAACACGGACCCCATCAATAACAACAAAAATAGAAGAACAAGTATTGCTCCAACACGAGAAAATGTTACGACTGCCAAACTCTAAATGGACAGAAGAGAACCTCCCCCCTTCAATCCTTAAAACTCATAGTAGTTTCCTAGAAAAGGTAACACAGATTAAATCCAAATTGAACATTCCTAACACCAGAGAAAATCTACTTATAAGAGAAAATCCATTGGAATTATTGCAACCTACCTTCAATTTGGAATTAATAGAGGAAATAAGTAAATCAGACACACCAAAAGAAATACAAAACCTTCTAGCTCTGGAAACAATCAGTACTAGATATCCCACAGAAGAATGGCTGCACATATATACTGATGGATCCTCCACAGAAAACCTTACTGGAGCTGGAGTTACATGTTCACATTTTTCCTTTTATCATTCTGTTGGCAGAGACACAACAAATTATGATGGAGAAATAGAGGCTATTACATTGCTCTCCGACAATTATTAAATCTTCCCTTAAATAAATTTAACAAGGCAGTAATTCTTTCAGATTCTAAAGCTGCAATTCAGGGAATATTTTCAAATACTACAAAGAAGTCAACAAAAATTAGAGAATGCTACAAAATGTTAACACAACTCCAAAAAGTTAATAAGACTGTTCATCTCCAATGGATTCCAGCACACTGTGGAGTCATGGGGAATGAAGTTGCAGACTCACTTGCAAAGAAAGGCACAACAATAAAACAAAAGTCTAAATTCAATTTCTCATATTCCTCAATAAAATGCTTGATCATTAAAAAATTTTCTCATTCATACCTATAAGAAATAGAAACAAATGCCAAAGATAAAAAATGGATTACACTACTTTCCAACCCAGATATAATCCCCCAGAGACCAAGGAAAACAGTGGTTGCAGCCTTCCGACTATTGACAAATCATAACTGCTTAGCAAGTCATCTCTACAGAATAGGTATCTCAGCTTCACCAATATGTGTCCTGTGTAACGATACAGCAGAAATGAACGAAGACCACTTGAAGACCTGTGAAGCATTAAGATCAGAAGAAACTACAGTTCAAAAGTATTGGAAAGCACGAACGCTAATGGCTTCATTGCCAGATGCAAGGCACTAGAAAACAACAACAACATTTGATACCAAACTTACATGGACCAAACAAATAGAAAATGTAATGCAAAGTGCAGAAAGGCACCTTGCATTGTTAAAACGTCTAACAGGAATGAAGTGGGGATGTTCCAGAGCAACTCTTAACATGACATACAATGTATATATAAAACCATTATTTGCTTATTGCAGCAAAGTTCTTGTAACAGCAAATACAAAAAAATTCAAACCTTTCAAAATCAAAGTCTGAGACTAATTACAGGTGCTATCAAAACCACACCAATACCAGCTATGGAAATACTAACCAACCAATTCCCCATTGAATATGAAATAGAAAAAGCAGCTTTTATTCAACACGAAAAGTTGAAGAGACTCCCATTCAATACATGGAACAAGCGAAACTTTACACATACACTAAAGACTCAGAAGAGCTTAATTTTCAAAATTCAAGACATCAAGATGAATGTATACCTTCCTAAATCAAAGGAAAACTTCATATATAAAGCCAATCCGACACAAATATTAGACATCACATATTATTTGCAACGGACAGAAGAAGTTAAGAAAGGTGATATTCCAGCTAGTGTTCTAAAATTATTGGCATTAGAGACAATCCATACTAGATTTCCGGAACATGAATACCTTTGTGTTAGCATGACAAATGTATAATACTGCCAATAGGTGACCTTAGTAACCCTGGAAGACACTAACACCAGCATGTGGTGATTGTTTCCTACTCAATTCACCCAAGTCTCATTTCCTATTTCCTTCAGCACACAACATTGTGTTAGGCTTGAACCATTTCATTTAAGTGAAAATGAAATTCTGAGCGTGTTCCTACTATTTAGATCATGCAAGTGTAAATAATAGATAAACATACTTGAAACAAAACATTTAAACATTAGTTAAAGGTAAAATTACAGTTAATGTTTCCTGTAAACGAAATTAGATTAAGCATGCACTTATGAAGAAGGAAAGAAAAGAGAACATAAATAAATTATAGTTTTAAAAAACTAACAAAGACACGCTTTTATAGCAAAGCGAACTAAAAGGTAGAAAATAATTTCTAAGTATGAAGAGTTTGTTCCATAGTGATATAAAGACATCTAGTTCATTGTATTTCAAAATGTTGTAATACTTTTTTTTTTATACCAACAAATTTACCGTTGGTGTTTTTAAACACACAAGCCATGTGTGGGCAATGTTTGAGAGGTAGAACTGGAACTTAAAAATTCAATGCAAATTTTCAAATCAATCAGACGACTTTAAGTTGGTGAAAGTTATGTTAGATTGATAAATTTAACCAAATCACTGTTTATCCTGATGATCCGGGTCAGGAAATTAGGACAAAATTATGATACTGTATGATCTTTGGTCCTTGACATGTTTGCAAATGTTCGAGCCAATCAGACAACTCAAGTTGGTGAAAATTGTGCTACATTGATAAATTTAGCTAAGTCAAATTTTTATCCTGAAGATCCTGGTTAGGATATTAGGACAAAGTTATGATATCATTGTACTGTCTTCGGTCCGTGACATGTTTGCGTATTTTCAAGTAAATCAGACAACTCAAGTTGGTGAAAATTGCGCTAAATTGATAAATTTAGCCAAGTTACTGATGATCCTGTTCAGGACATTTGAACAAAGTCATGATATTATTGTATTGTCATCGGTCCTTGACATGTGTGCAAATTTTCAAGTCAATCAGATGAATAAGTAGGTGAAAACTATGTCAAAAGATTCTGTTACATTGATAAATTTAGCTAATTCATTTTTTTATCCCGATGATCCTGCACGCACGCACGCACACACGCACCCGCACCCACACGCCCACACCCCACCCACACCCACACCCACACACAAAATTAGACAAACCTGTAGAATATAGGAAATGGTGTCATCCAGCCCACATACCAATAATAAAAGAAATAAATCAGAATAAAACGTATGTACTGGAAATTTATACAGATGGCAGTAAAACAGAAGAAGGAGTTGGTTCTGGAGTAGCAATTTATCATCAGAACAAACTGAAATATCAGCTACAATATAAGTTAGATAAACAGTGCTCCAATAACCAAGCTGAACAATTTGCAGTGTTGAAAGCATTAGAAACTGTTGAAAATATTTACTTAACTGAAGAAGATAACAAAACTGCAGCGATATACACGGACAGTAGAGTCACATTACAATCATTGCATAACTACAAAATTCACAGTTACCTAACAGAAGCAATTAGAACAATGTTAAAAATTTTAGAAAAACAAAACTGGAATATAGAAATTGGGTGGGTAAAAGCACACATAGGGATACAAGGCAATGAAATTGCAGACCGACTAGCAAAGAGAGCAATTACTAACGAAGAGGAATGCAGCTATAATAGACTTCCAAAGAGTTTTGTTTGAAGAACGGTAAGACAAGAAAGTCTAAAACATTGGGAAAGTCAATGGCAAGAAACAACTAAAGGTCAGGAAACAAAGCAATACTTTCCTACTGTAGCAGACAGAATGAAGTTAAGGATAAATCTAACGGCAAACCTTACAACACTACTGACAGGACACGGAAGACTTAAAGCATACTACTATAGGTTCCACATCATAGAAGACCCAAGTTGTTCCTGTAATGGAGGAGAGCAAACAACAGACCATATATTATATGACTGCAGAAATCTAGAGGATAAAAAGAAGAACATTCAGAAGAAAAATAATTCAAAGAAGAGGAAAATGGCCACCAACTAAAGTCGAAATTGCTAAAAAAAGTTATTTTAAAGAATATGTTCAGTATGCCAATGCAATTGATCTAACGAAAAATAATTGGAAAAAAAAAACACACGCCACACGCCACACGCCACACCCCACACCCCACACCCCACACCCCACACCCCACACCCCACACCCCACACACCACACACCACACACCACACACCACACACCACACACCACACACCACACACCACACACCACACACCACACACCACACACCACACACCACACACCACACACCACACACCACACACCACACACCACACACCACACACCACACACCACACACCACACACCACACACCACACACCACACACCACACACCACACACCACACACCACACACCACACACCACACACCACACACCACACACCACACACCACACACCACACACCACACACCACACACCACACACCACACACCACACACCACACACCACACACCACACACCACACACCACACACCACACACCACACACCACACACCACACACCACACACCACACACCACACACACACACACACACACAATAATTTCAACTCAAAGCACACGAGCATGCAATCTTCCATAGCTTAATCATGGATTGACCAATATTCCACTAAAAAATAAGAATACAATGAAAAACTGGAGCATGTTAAACTTGTTGCGAATTTTAATGGATTTAAACCCAACTTCATAACCAGATTAATAAAAAACATAGAAAATGGAAAACTATTAAGGATGTTAACAAATTAAAAATTAGCGGTACCCAAGAAAGATATTGTTGTGTTGTTGGCTAATGCTAAATTTCTGACAATGAAGGCATTAGTCCTCTTGCTCTCCAATATTGAGTGTGCGCGCGCGTGCCTGTGCATGCATGCGTTCGCATGTGTGTGTGTGTGTGTGTGTGTGTGTGTGTATGCTATGAATTTGATAATACAATCATTCTTCTTTTTGCCTCCCAATATTTAGAAACTAGATCTTCTTGATTTTGGAGAATTTCACATACAATTAGGTGATCAATGTTCATCAAGTCATTTTTTTTACATAAACAGCACTGTGGGGAAGTCATTAATCCAATCTTGAATAAATGTCCACTCAGAAAATCATGGCTTGAGATTAATCTGAACATTGCAGCTGATGATTTTCTTGGTAGATCTGGAATTGTTTTAAGTTTATTTTGGAGATCCTTCGAATTAAGTTTTTCAGAAGAAGCAAGATATTCGTCATAATTTTTTGAGATGGTTTTTATTAACCTTTTAACGTTTCATAGGGGATATTTTGTTTTTTGTTGTTTGAGCAATTCTGGAACCCTTCTTGGCCAACATGTCTGCTTGATCATTTCCATAAATTCCACAGTGGGATGGGATCCTTTGGAAAACAATACGTTTATTTGAATTTTGGAGATGTTTAATCATACTATGAATTTCCTTTATTTTACCCATTTTAGAGTATTCAGTTGAAATAATAGCTTGAATAGCTGCTTTGGAATCTGATAAGGAGACTATGTTGAAAAACTTATTTGTCCAGGTGAACAGATTTTGTAAGGATGAATAAATTGCATCAATTTCTCCATCAAAACTTGTTAAGTAAATTCCAACATGCTTATAGAAAGAAAAAAAATTACAGGTAGCTTGGGGTGTAAGGGATAGTGATGTGCCTCTTATAACCTCTCCTATCCAAATCCCACCCTCTTCCTGCTTGTGGTGCACCCTGCTTTAACAGATGAGGCTCTGGGGACCGAGTCACAGGTGTATAACTGTTTCATCAAAATGGAGGAAACGCCATTTACACATTTACTACTGACTTGTCACGGCAGTAGAAACGTCCTTCATCTGGCAAATGAAGGAAAGGCTGGTGATATCTTAATGGTTTGCTAAGCCTGATCCGGTGGATCCGTAGACCAACGACAGGTGTGTTCCTTCCACATTATGAGGGTTGAGAAGGAATGATTCAACTGTCTAATTGTAAAAAGGAGGTGTCCATAAGAAACAGTTGAACCCTCCTCAATAAATAAATATTTCAATAGTAAACTTTATGGAATGTTCCTGTAGGTTCAATAATTTCAATGCATCTTGAGCTAATTTTTTTGGAACAATAGCAAAAATGTCATCTGTGTCTTGACCATATTTTAAACTTATATGGAAATGTCTGTGTAATATGTATCTCCAATTTGCTCATACATATGTTTGCTGGGGCTGCCTATGGCCAAACCTGATGTTTGCTGATAAAGCTTATTATTGAACATGGAAGTATTTTGTGTTATACATAATTCTATGAGTTGAGCATATTTTTCAATCTCTGATTTAGTTTCATAAAATACCTTGTCGAGAAAGCCAGTGATTTATTAATTTAGATACCTTTTTTGAGGGAATGCTGGTAAACAAAGAGCTAACATCATAGGATGCTAAAATATCATTTGTATGTAAAGTCACATTTTTAAAATTTATATTATTCAGGATAAAGACCAGCTAATGAATTTTGACATACCAATCATAGACAATGTCTTACAACTAGCCAATAGGAAGAACAGCAGATCAGGTAATGAGAGAAGGGGTAGGCAGTTATCTGATGTTGAATTAGTCGACCAAACAGCTGAATGATGAAGAGGATCCTCTCTGAAACTAGTGCTGTGTTAAATATTATTATAAGTAAATTGGAGCAAAATGTGTCTCTAAATATTGATATACTTTTCAATTTACAGACAAAACTGTTTACATTTACATTTTAAGATCCAGGAAAAATTGCACACTACCTTACAGCTTTTGAAAACTACTGCATGTCTTATTTTCATTGTCTTGTGTATGTCTGGACCTATTTTGGACACTTATACATTAGAATATAGTGCACCATTTTACTTAATGTTCTTCATTGTACACAATTATTCATTGTTATATAACATACATATGAAAGAAAAAATGAAATAAAACACAAACAACAGAACAATTAAAAGTAGAAGCATTAATGACAAAATTCTCAAAGTGCTGTATGGCTTTTACAAATTTAAGTAAGCTGCTCTATCTGAAAGAAACATTACAAACCAGGTAGTTGTAAAAGAAGTCACCTACATTATATTGGGTTATGTAAAAAAGAAAAAAAATAATAAAAGAATGAACAACTAATTATTATTTAGTAATGCCAACAAACTTACTGTTGGTGTTTTTAAACATACAAGCCATGTGTGGGCAATGTTTGGGAGGTATAACTGTAACTTAAAAATTCAATGCTACAGCTGGGATTTGAACCACAGACCCTCTGCTTACCAGGCAGGAGCTCTAACCATTAAGCTACTGTGACAACCTGTGGAGAATTATGTCATTCTGGCAGGTTGTCACAGTAATTTAATGGTTAGAGCACCTGCCTGGTAAGCGAAGGGTCTGTGGTTCAAATCCCAGCTGTGGCATTGAATTGTTAAGTTCCAGTTCTACCTCTCCAAAGAACAACTGTTTATCACAAAGTTTCAGCAACAGCTGATCATATTGTGCATTCTATACAGACTTACAGAAATTTTTCTCTCATTTCTCGTAGCATTTCCCATTCCTGCCGCTTTTCTTGGAGCACTTTTAAGCTTTTGGTAAGGATCTCAGGTCCAGAATCTTGAAGGCTTGTCTCTCTGGGCTTCAGCTGTTCCCAGCGTAGATGGAATTTCTCAATTTCATTCAACAAATTCTCAGATTGGGTCATCAAGTTACTTTTGATACCCTCAACCTGAAATATTATTTTATAATTTAAAGTCTTTCTTAGGTTCTAAGTGAAAAATGATATTAAATATCTATTTCTTCTATATTAAAAGTCTCTAGTTGGTGATACACCACACTGGAATACACAGTAAGAATATAGCAAATGAATGAGATATTTTACAAAGGGACCCAAGTCACTATTTTATGCATTCCACCCAAAAATTCGATGTTGAAATTTCACCAGAAATGTATGTTTTGAGACCCCCTGAATCCAAAAAAAGTATTTTTAGAAAAAGATCCATGTGTGTGTGTCTATGTGTCAGTCTGTGTGTCAGTCTGTGGACAGCATAACTCAAAAACGAAAAGCCGGTTAAAAACCTAAGTTGGTATTTAAGTTCAATGTCCTTCAAGGATGAGACACGAAGATTTTGAAGAAAATAGACCCACCCTAAACTACCCTTTACATGGAATATTTTTCGAAAATTTTTATTTTCTTGAAAATGGCTCTAACAATTTTGATTAAAATGTCATGTTTGAGACATTTTTATGGCAAATGAAATGTATATCTTGAATTTTCTGGCTATAACCCCTGTTGTCGTATTTACTCTGAATGACTTTTGCATAACTGGTAAATTGTTATGAGATAGACCAAATCATACTATACAAAAAATGTTGTTGTTGTTAGCTAATGCTGGATTTCTGACAATGAAGTCATTAATCCTCCCGCTCTACAACATTTTTCACTCATAGAGCAATAGCAGTATAGTAACCGATTTTTAGAGAGCACCATATTTTTATGTTTTGGCGGTCACATCGCTCTCTCACAACCCCCAGAATGTCTGGAGGACCACACCTGTCGTTGGTTTACGGGTCTCACCGACCTGACCGGGAGAGTTATCAAAATAAATTCACCGACCATATCCTCTGATTACCAATCAGAGTATGTATTACATGCCATGACAGGTCAGCATGTTACGGGTTAAGATTTTATAGAGAAATGGAGAAGTTGGAAAAATAAAGACTCCCTAGCCCTCAGGAACCCTAATAGCATCGGGGTCGGAAGAGAACAAGAGATGACCAAGGTAAGGTCAGATAGAAAAGTTACAGTGAGGAGCAAAACACCAGTAAGTGGAAGTAATGTTCTGCTCAGCTTGGGTACCTTGTGGTGGCCATTCACATATCCCCTAGACGGAGACCCCTGAGTAAGCTTCTTTTTTGTATGATAGATAAATGATAACTTCAAATTTCCGAATTTTGTCTGAATTCTGTCAGGTGCATCCAACCAAATTCATGATGTAACAAAATTAGGGAATTCATCGAAACCAATGCCGCTAATGAGCCACTATTTCAAAATATATGATATAGGGATCTGATATTTTTACAAGATTTTTTTTTTCAGAGATATTTATTCTTTTATTCATCCTTTTAGAACATACACATGTTGTTGGATATATCAGATTACATGAATTGCTAAAGTAACTGTCTTAACCCTTTCACTGCTAAGACCGAGTTAACTCGGTGGTAAAATGTTGCTGCTGTCTTGCTAAAGACGAGTATACTCGGTTGGGCATCACGCCATTTTCTAATGGCCGTAACTTTCGAGTCACTTAAGTTAAAGCAGGCCCACGTGCACTGACTTCTTCTGCCATCTCTTGGCTATACGCTGACACTAGTTGCTGTGCAGTCTCTGGTGTTGTATGACATCTGCAGGGTTTTATAGTAAACTGTGCACAAGTCACATGTTAGCTGCGGGAAATTACCGCATGCCACTGCCAGTTGGGCTAAGATGGCGTCATTCCGTGCCGGGCACATGTTTACTGACAAGGAACTTTTAGATATTTTTACAACTTTAGAATCAGATGAAGAGTTTGATTTCCCGTCTGGTGAATCCGGAAGTGAAGGTGAACGTGAAACCGAAAAAGAACTAGTTCGTGATATTACAGGTCCATCACATTCTTGTAAAAGACCACGAGTGCAAACTCCTTTGTTTCGGTGGAAAGACGATGCGTATGTGCCGCGAATCCATCCATTTGATGACAGTGTTGCAGGAATCACAGCTGGGACTTTGAGTAGTGCTTCGGAGGCATCAGACTATTTCTGTCATTTTTTTAGTGTAGATGTAATGCAGAAAATAGTGGAGGAGACAAACAGTTTCTACTCGTTTATGACAAATGTGGTTCCACCCTCCCCATCCTCTCGTCTTCAAAAGTGGTATGACACTAATGTGGATGAAATGTATGTGTTCTTAGCACTGACAATGCTCATGCCAAGAGTAAAAAAACTTTCTAGGGAAGAGTATCTTGATCTACTGATCCTCTGATTGAAACTCCTCAGTTCCGCAATTACATGTCACGGGACAGGTATTTGTTGTTACTTCGCACCCTTCATTTCTGCGACAACAATACACAATCGACGGGTGACCGATTATATAAACTAAAAATGATTATAGATCACCTTCGGCATAAGTTCGGTGTTACAAGAGGAGGGAATCCAGGTATATGTGCTTCCAGTGTCATGTGGCATTGTGCGTTGTTCCCTGTTTTGAGAGGTACCACACCCTCCTTCACTATTAGAGTTAAGGGGTGAAAAAAAAAAAAACAATACTCTTGTGTATTTTGTAATAGTTTTCTACAAGAAACTGTGATAGTTAACTTCAAATTTCTTTGTAAGAAAGACTATAAGGGAAGTCTACCTTATTCGTATCAGTGCTTTATACATTCTAATCAGTGGCGTGAAGCAAATAATTATAAAACAAAGGATAAAATATTCCTCACATATTCTGCTGAATGGAGTGGATATACACACCAGAAAAGGTAAGGTTATAGCATGAAATGTTATTACCTTGTTCTTAAATATAGAACTTATTTAGAAATATGACATTGAAATTGTTGGCAAAAAAATTCAGCACAGGAACTATGTGTATATCACCAATGTGATAGCAGTGAAAGGGTTAATGGTAAAAAATCTTCAAAATCACAATTGCAGATATTCATCTATGTCATAAAAAGCCCTCTCAATTAAGTAATTTTTTAAGCATTTATTAAACTTGGAACCAGTTGATTGTTTAATTGTGGTTGGCAGCTTATTGTATAAGCATGCATTCTTTCTGAATTGGCTACTGTGTTTTAATATTCCACAAATTCTTTGGAATAACATTAATAAAAACTGAAGACATATAAGCTCAGAGTTCCTTTGTATTTAAACCTTCATACTCTCTTTTTAGAATAATGGAAATATGGGAAACAAAAATTATCCTAGCAGCCATTCTTGGCCTGAAGATGAAATATTATAACACATTTCCTTCTGAACACAAATCGATGCCAAGAATCAATAATTCACCTCAGTAAATAGCTGCAAAAGTAAAATATCCATGTGACAAAGCCTAAGTCATATTAACATTACAGCATATTAAAAATAATTGAAAGAGTTAAGGTTCCATGTAGAGTAGGGCATCAGAATCAATGTGTAGTGCACACACATATCATTCCTTTCTTGCACAAGGTACATATACATTAATCTCAACTATAATGAAATATACTGAAGACCCTAAGCTGCAAAGCTTAGCCAACTACAAAGTGTAGACAAGGGATGTTTTTTATAGCAGAGGAGCGCAGCACTTGCGGCCAATGCGAAGCAGTGGGAAAGCATAGTTGAAACATCAGTGTAGCCAAAGCACAATGATTGCCAACAACTACTTATAAACTTATTGATCCTTAACGTAGCTCTTTCCCCCTGACATACTGTACTGGGTTATCATAATCATACAAAGCCAGTATTATTGAAAGCACCTTCCAGTGAGTGAATGTATGGGATTTAAGGGCCTGTCGATGAGGTCATTTGGGCCTGTAGCACCTTCATATTATTAAACTGAATATATATCCAATGATGAAGATCTTAACCATTATTCAAACCAGCTTTGATTGCAGTTAATCATGTGTTCTTAGAGATCAAACTACACAAGTTAGGCTAAGCTGTTACACGTACACAGCAATTTCTAAAAATAGAGACTTAGTTGAGATGACCACTCCACTCCTTTTCTTTGATAAGCAAGCTTACTTATATAGCAGAAACTAGAGTCATTTTAAGAGGGAAGAAAGCAAGTGGTTACCAATGCAAGTACCAAAGATCGCTAAATGAGGGAACCGCTAGTTTGGCGATCATTGGGTTCCTGCTACACTGCTTCGGCTAGGCTTTGATTTTGCTACAGAAGGTCGCAACTGCTTCACTCCTCCTCTTATCAAAACATCCCTCAGCTACGCTGTGGGGCGTAGGACCCTCAATGTTGTTAATAAATTGCCAGCTGTGAAAATGATCCTCTTTTGCATAGGTGACGCCTGCTTGAAAATACGCTAGTTATAACGGTTCTTCTTTAGAAAGAGTCCCGTAGCACTTGCCGGCCAAATTCTAGACGAAATTCTCACGAAACTCTCACGGGACACTTTCTAAAGAATATCCGTCATAACTGCATATAATTGTGCCAAAACGTGTTTTATGATGCTCAATATATGTATTCCTCAGAGCTGAATAACAAAGTGTTGTATTTGCGTCAGAATAGCTTCCTTTTCACAACACCGGAGTTTACTTAAGTTTTTTCATTAAATCTTAAATTTGAGAACTATACACGTACAGCATAAAAACAGAACTTAATCTCAAAGTTTAGTGTATTGGACCTTTCCCTTTTGGCTTTCTTACTTTTCTTCATTAGAACTACTGGGACTAACGATGCATGCAGATTTTGTGGCAAACGTTTAACAGGATTACTGTTTGAAAGGAAAATAGGCAGGATATGAACCACCATATTTGAATCAGAACTCTTATGTATTGATTACGTGCTGCTTTGTCGAGAAGCTTGTAACAGGACTTTGCCACATCATATAGAGCAAAGACAATACTTTGAAACTACCGCGGCACTATTTTCTACTCTCGGGATAAAAGCTAACTTACAAAAAATGTAGATCTTGCTAAAATACACAACTTATGTCTCAATGAATTTTCTTGCAGGGTTAACCATTTTGGAGATATTCCTTGTTATGTGTGTGAGTTTAAGAAAACTTAAAATTTTCGTGAAATGGATCATCGTTCTTCATTTTTTTATATGGTAAGTGTGCAAAGAGAAGAGAATCTCAAAGCTTCAAAAGATGTGACTATCACTCAAAGCCTTCTGTATTCTAACTTCCCCCTTGCACCTACAAGGAAATAAGCAATAAGATAATTTCCACAAATGTTTATCTCAACTAAGACGAAGAAGATATAGGAATAAGAATTTGTACAAATAGTTTGTACAAGAGTAGAGAAAGTCATGTGAGTGCAGCACATCAGATTTTTATAATTTGGAATTTTATCCCTTTTAGAAAAATTGGATATTCTTTAGAGTCCCGTGAGAGTTTCGTGAGAATTTCGTCTAAGTCTCACTCGGAAGTGTGAGCAAATTCTTACGAAAGTTGCAGAAGTTATAGTGTTAATTCAGCGCTGCCAACAGCACTATTTTTCCATTAATTTGTTGCCAATCTTCAATTTGAATATTTTAGCAGGACCCGGCAGTATGCTAGTGAACTTGTTAGGAGCAAGTTGTGAGGGTGCAATGAATCGCTTCATTAGCATAGTAGATTTAGCACCATTGTGTTATAATGAGGAAGAATGTATACAATTCCTCTACGACGAGGGCCTGCTGAAAACCCGAATGCTATGCAGGAAATGTGATGCCGTGCTACACTCCATAACAAAAATTAATTAGTGTTAATTCAGCATTTCCGGTGGAGTTTTTTAGTGGGTAGTGCCCTAGGGTGAAGCCTATAGTACCACCTCTGTGCCATCCCAGTGCATGGGACACCGTAAATAGATTTTTTCTCCACTCGAAAATAAAAAAAAAAAAAAAAAAAAAAAACAAGCCAACATTTCATGGACCCAGACCCAAGGCAATAACGGTGTTACACAATAATGCATGCAACAATAGTATAGAGTCGCACTAGCAATATATCTGTGTGGGCAATAACGATAATGTACACAATAATTGTATGGAGTTGCGCTGGCGGTGTAGATTAGCCGATGCGCACGTGAGTGTTTAGTGTGTTGGCAACAAAAACTAGTGTGGTTGAAAAAAGCAATGTTGGCAAACATGCAAATCATTTGCTAGTGACATGGCGCAACTTAGTGGCGATTCTGCCTACGACTGTCGGCGCATGTGTAGTAAGTAGCTTCGGACTTAGAATTTGGCCGGCAAGTGCTACGGGACTCTTTCTAAAGAAGAGCCGAAAAATTTAGCAAAGTTTGTATTATATTATTATTATTATTATTATTATTATTATTATTATTATTTATTTATTCCAATAAACTTACTGTTGGTGCTTTTAAACTGTACCAACAGCAAGTTTGTTTGTTGGCATAAATAAATAATAATTACCATCTGAAGATTATTTAATCCCAGGACATACAGTACTTAGGATAATAAGTCACCATTAGGGTAACTGTCTTGGATGTGAGCCTGCCTTTGTGGTTTACCAGGAAAAATACAGATTGGTTTGAGTTTTCAATGTCATTCTGGCTGGTTGTCATGGTAGTTTAATGTTTAAAGAACCCACCTGGTAAGTGGAAGGTCTGTGGTTCAAATCCCAGCTGTGGCATTGAATTTTTCAGCTCCAATTCTACCTATGTATGTTATATTTATTTTGAGGAACCAAAGTTGTTCCATGTTACTTAAAAATGTTTGTAATATTTTTACTAGCCCAAGGATTTACTTAAACTTTTTAAAAATACAATCATCTTTTATTTTCTTGAGAGTAGAAACTTCTTTAACAGCCTTTTGATATTTAAATTTCTCTATCTTTCTATGTATAAAATCTGTATTAAAACCATTAATTACCAGTGTTGTTAATGTGTTTGTATTCCATTTTGAATTCTTCCTTATTAAGGGGTATATTTATTAACCTGTAAATTAAATTATTAAACACAGCAAATTTGTGTGGAAAAGAATTAAAACTTTTATTTTTTATGTAATTATCAAGAAAATTACTAAGATAAGTGAAGCTTTTAATCTCTAAATAATTGTTATATTTAAGCTTTGTATTGCTTCACCATCAACAAGCTTCAGTTTTTTATTGAAATACATTTATATCTGCAATGTTTAGTTACTTCAATATTCATGAGTGACTTCTGTTTTATTTAAATTTTCAAAGCATTGTAATTTTTCCTCTAGCTTTTTTAACAGGTATCCTAAACAGTGTTTTAAAGAGCTTGATGAAGTTGAGCATACTACTATTTATGATGCACTTTACCAGGTGGAACAAAAGGATGAGCAAGACATACATCTTAGAAGAATGATAAAGGTGAAGGATGTGGAACAACACAAAAAAGGAAAGAATGTGGTAAGCTGGAAGAAAAGTAATTAAAATACCATATTCTTCTTCACAGCCAAAAAATTAAGATGCATCATTAATCATTTTCCACATTGTATGATGTAATAGATGAATAACACATCCAAAAATTGTTTTTGGAAAGTAAAAGCCCACAGGATAGGCACAGTAAACATCCTTGTAGCTTCAAGAAATTTTGAAATGATCTACTAACAATTTTATTCATAACCACATCTGTTCACTCCCAGTAAAACAGGCACATTACGCTCCTGGAGTAGTAAAGTATCTGTTGCTTGAACTTCCTCTGTCCAAAATGTACAACTATTTCAAGCTAAGTACACTGACATCACAATTACCTTCTATTATGCAAACTACTCCAAAGAAAATTTCAATCTATGATTTGGAAAGCCATAGGTTGACACATACTACTTTTGTGAGGAAAAGAAAAACTGAATAAAGAGCAATGCTCTTAATTAAGAAAAAATTGAAGCTGTTAACAGTAAAGTAACAGAATCTAAAATAAGAACAAATTAGAAACTAAAAACTTCACTTATCTTAGTAATATTGCAAGATCTTCCACAGCTGACAAGTTTCAAGTTGTATCCAACTTAGTTTTAAAGCTATACTATAATTACCGAAGCTCAATTTAAAAAATTTGTTGCCAACCTCTGAAAATAAAAATCTATAAATAAAATATATTGGTGGTAAATCAAAATTCATAACGCAGTTCTTGTTTATTAAAACAAATATCTTTTCCCAAACCATTAAATCTATAGGTCCATTTAATTGTTTTAATAATTTAACCTCTGGATTAATTTCATGATTAAATGGACCTATAGATTTGATAGTTTGGGAAAAGATATTCATTTTGAAAAAAAATGAATTTTCAAATACCACCAATAGATTGTATTAATAGGTTTTTGTTTTCAAAGGTTGGCAACAGATTTTTTTAAATTGAGCATTGGTAACTATGGTAACCTGTTTGTACAGCTTTGAAAATAAGTTGGATACAACTTGAAACATGTCAGCTCAGGAAGATCTTGCAATATTACTAAGATAAGTGAAGCTTTTAGTTTCTAATTTGTTCTTATTTTAGATTTTAGCAATGCTCTTTGTGATGGAAGCACGAAAGCAGCAGCTGCCAAATTTATGGTCACCAAACAAGATCTAAATTGTTCTAAAATGTAATGAATATGTCTCAAAAACTGTGCAAAGAATCTCATAAGTCCTTGGCTTGGTCTTTGACTTCATGCAGAACTTGCAGCTGCCTAAAATTCCTGTCCAGGGGTGTTTTACTTAAAGCAGCTAAACATCAACACATTTTGTATTTACAACAGTGAGGGCTGTACTAGTGCATTATTATAGTTATCAAGGAGGAACATTAAGGACCCTTCTATTTGATTATATCACAAAATATTTGACCTGATATTGAAGAGCTTCATTTATTTGCTAGCAACTGTCTGGTCCAAAATAAAAATCACATCTTGTGCCAGTTCTGCCTTGACTTACCAATTCTGGGAGCTTTAAGAATATCATTCAGTTTTTTCCAATTAGAGGCCACTCATATCTGTCTTGTGGTACAAAATCTGCAGTAATAAAATGCCCAATGAGAAGACCTGATCACATATATACTCTGAAAGAGTTTTGTGAACTTATTTGTAACTCTTCAAGCAAACCTCCTAGTACAGTTATACCAGGCGTGGGCAAAATTGGCTCAAAAGGGCCACTCCACTGAAATGCATTCTTGCCTCACTACAATGGCCATCCCTCCCCTTCACTGCTGCTTAGCTTCTGACACACCTCATTCAATGACAAGTACGACTTCATTGGGAGGTCTGTTTCATGAAGAGTGATAGAGAGAATTTGTTGTAAGTTACAAAAACTGGAAGTTTTCTGTTTAATATGTGGATTTCAATTTGCAAATATAAAGTGTTACAATGCGAAGCTTTGGAACCCCTAGTTAGAAGAACTGAAAAAGCAAAGGGATATATAGCTAATAATACAGCTGGACAAACAAAAAACATATTTGATACACAAATATGGCAAAAGAAATGTGTCTCACAAAAAAAAAGAAATTAATACAGTAAAACAAATCACTTTAATAATTTCTTAGAAAAAATGGATTATAGGACAGATGGTAACAAAGCCCATAACTTCATAAAAAAGGTCAAGGACCAGAAAGAAAAAAATAGCACACATATCATACACAACAATAAAATATTAACAAATCATACAGTCATAGCTGAAACATTCAATAAATGTTATGCTAATTCACATAAAGTTAACGTAAACAATTTACGAAAGATTTGAAACAAGAGAATGTGATCTTGACACTAAACACAATATCTTTTTTCAAACTTTTAATATGCAAGAACTGAACATTGCAATTAATAATCTAAAAAACAAAAAGTCTCCTGAACCGGATCACATACAGCCAGAGTTCATAAAAAACCTTGGAAAAACTCATAAAAAAAACCTTGGAAAAGCAGCAAAACAACTCTAAAACTGTACAATCTATCCTGAATACCACTGTACCTGCCAACTGGCAAAAAGCAATAAATGTTCCACTCTTGAAGAAAGATAAAACAGCTTCAGAAACAAAAAATTATAGACCAATAACTCTTACTAGCGTAATAGCAAAAGTGATGGAAAGAATGGTGTCGAATAGGTTCCTAGAATCACAAAATTTGATTTCTCCAAGATTCAGAGAACTCCACTCTACAAATGAACAAGTCTTACTTCTTAGTCAAGAAATCAAAGACTCCTTCAATAGAAAAGAAGATAATGTATCAGTTTTTATTGATTTCCAAACTGTATATGATTCTATATCCAGAACAAAACTACTAAAAAAAGTAAAAAAAGAATAGGGTATATGAAGTCCAATCTTTTTATGGCTATGTCATTTCCTAACTCAACGCTTTATTGCTAACAGAAATGGAAGGAATATATCGAAATATAAACAAGTACACCGTGGCTTACCACTAGGTGCAGTGCTCAGCAGAGCACTTTCTAATGTAATGTAATGTAATTTATTGCGCCAGTTTATCAATTTTACATTGACTTTGGACATGTCAGTTATACATACAGTTATACAATTTTACAAATACAAATTATTTGCAAATATAACAAATTTACATACTGATAAATTCATAAATTATGTTGCCATAAATAAAATAATAACACATTTACAGTTCATTTAAATCATACAAGGCTTTGTCTATTAAATATTTTTTTGGCTTACATTTAAATAGTCTTTTTGAGCTGACAACAGATTTTAATTGTGTTGGTAACTTGTTGAACATCTTTATTCCTCTTATGCTAACATCTTTCTCTGTGATGCCCTTATTAACATTTTGTCTGTGGAAATCAGAGTTGTTTCGTGTGTTATGGTCATGTATTTGATTATTTCTTGTTAAGTTTCGCTTTTCTATTACATATAATATAGTCCTATAAACATACAGAGAGAAAATGGTGAATGTTTTTTTATTGATAAAAGTATCCCTGCATGATTACCTTGGTTTTAATTTGTACATGAGTCTAATGCATCTTTTTTGAAGAATAAATATTCTTTCCAAGTGTCTTTTAGCAGAACAGCCCCACATTTCTATCCCATACATCATGTGGGAATATATGCAGCCAAAATAAATAAGTTTCAAGATATATATATCTCCATACGTCCGAAAATGACTTAATAGGAAAACTGATTTGCTGATGGTACTACAAATGTGGTTAATATGCTCTACCCATTTTAATTGATTGTCTACTACTATGCCTAAAAATTTCCTCGATAGTGTTACCCTGTATTTGTAAGCTCAGATTCAAGATATTTTTATTTGATGTGTTAAATTGGATCATTTTTGTTTTTCCCATATTACATTTAAGGTTGATAGCCTCGAAGTAGTACAATCTTGGAAGCAGAGTTGTTAATTAATGATCTGCCACAACAAATATAAGAATCAGGTGTGAAGAATGCACTATTTGCTGATGACTTAGTAATGTGGACTTCAAAACCAAAAACCAAACGTACAGAACTAGAAAAAACCATGCAACAATCCTTAAACAACATACAAGAGTGGACTGAAGAAAATTTAATGACTGTTAATACAACAAAATCAAACTACCAAATCTTTTCACTCAGAAAAAAAAACAACTAAAAACAAAACTAAATTTTGAGGGTCAACAATTACCAGAGACAAAGGAAGAAAAATATTTATGAGTTACATTTGATACCAAACTTACATGGACCAAACAAATAGAACATGTAATACAAAAAGCAGAAAGGCACCTTTCACTGTTAAAACGTCTAACAGCAATAAAGTGGGGATGTTCTAGAGCAACCCCCAACACGACATACAGGGTATATATAAAGCCATTATTTACTTACTGCAACGAACTTCTTATTACAGCAAATACAAAAAAAAAAAGAAATTCAAATCATTCAAAACCAAAGTCTGAGCCTAATTATGTTGTTAGCTAGTGCTGGATTTCTGACAATGAAGTCATTAATCCTCTTGCTCTCCAATATAAAGAGAGCAATAGCCGTAATAGTAACCACTTTTTAGAGAGCACCATATTTTTATGTTTTGGCAGTCACATTGCTCTCTCACAACACCCAGAATGTCTGGAGGACCACACCTGTCGTTGGCACCGACCTGACCGGGAGAGTTATCAAAATAAACTCATCGACCATATCCTCTGATTACCAATCAGAGGACGTATTACATGCCATGACAGGTCAGCATGTTAGGGGTTAAGGTTTTATAGAGAAATTAGAGAAATGGAGAGATTGGAAAAATAAAGACTCCCTAGCCCTCAGGAACCCTAATAGCGTCGGGGTCAGAAGAAAACAAGAGATGACCAAGGTAAGGTCAGATAGAAAACTTACAGTGAGGGGCAAAACACCAGTAAGTGGAAGTAATGTTCTGCTCAGCTTGGGTACCTTGTGGTCGCTATTCACATATCCCCTAGACGGAGAACCCTGAGTCACTGAGACTAATTATAGGTGCTATCGAAACCACATCAATATCAGCTATGGAAATACTAACCAACCAATACCCCATTGAATATGAAATAAGAAATAGCAGCTCTTATTCAACACGAAAAGTTGATCAGACTCCCATTCAATGCATGGAACAAGAGAAATTTTACACATACACTAAAGACTCAGGAGAGCTTTCTTTCCAAAATTCAAGACATCAAGAAGAATGTAGACCTTCCTAATTCAAAGGAAAACTTCATATATAAAGTCAATCGGACATAAACATTAGACATCACATATTATTTACACCTGACAGAAGAAGTTAAGAAAAGTTCTATTCCAACTAGTGTTCTAAAATTATTGGCATTAGAGACAATCCATACTAGATTTCCAGAACATGAATGGCTCCATATTTATACTGATGGATCACTGATATCAAACCGTATTGGAGCAGGGGCTGGAGCCACTTGTCACCTCTCTTCCTATTACAAATTATTAAGTTATGGAACTACTAACTTTGATGGAGAAATTGAAGCAATTCAAATGGCCCTACAAAATCTTTTATATAGAGTTTCACATTTTCAGCAAGCAGTTATTCTCTCAGATTCCAGAGCAGCAATTATAGTAATTACTTCCAAGTTGTCACCAAAAAACCAAACAATTATAGAATGTTGGAAAATCCTTACCCATCTAACAGCACTTCAAAAACACCTAGTCTTCCAATGGATACCAGCTCACTGTGGACTGAGTGGTAATGAGAAAGCTGATTTTCTTGCAAAAAAGGGTACCAGCGGTGTACAAAAATCTATAGTTAATCTACCATTTTATGCAGCTAAAAGATTAGTCAACTCTGAATTCAAAAAAATTATTGGAAAATATTACTATGAAAAATCAAAGAATAAAAGATGGGAACTACCAAACATTCAAACAGTAATTCCTGAGTATCCTCAAAAAATTGCAGTTGCAACCTTCAGGTTGATTACAGGACATGATTGTCTGGCAAAACATTATACAGAATTGGGATATATTCTTCACCACTCTGTCGTCTATGTCATCTGCAAGAGGAAATGGTCCAAGACACCTTCAAATATGCCCAGTCACTTCTAGCGCCCCAACCATCAGTGAAAAACATTGGAGAGCAAGAGGATTAATGACTTCATTGTCAAAAGTCCAGCATTTGCTAACAACAACAACAACAAGAACAACAACAACAATGTGAAGCCCCACTTTGATAAGAAGCATAAAGCAAAGTTGTTGATCTCAAAGGTATTCATTTACAATTTCAAAATATACTTTCTGAATACTTATATTTGTGAACATATAACAGGGACAATATGATTTCACTTTTTAGGGGTTTACTTTCTTATTGGTTTATTTAAATAAGCTACTGTACTTCATGTTTTGAAGTTTGAATATAATATTAAGTTTGAAACCAAACCATTTATGTTGATCAAATAGTTTCAAAATACTTTTAAGGCTAAACAGCAATGGAACTTGACTACTTTATTTATTGTGAAAGAGAAACAATTTAGTACATTAAACACAAGGCAGCACAAGAATATTATGTGCATAAGATAAAGGAAGTTTATAAACTTGAAGTTCATGTAATCTAATTTAAACCAAAAAGGTAAGTCAATTAATAACACTACATAACACTTACTTATATTTCACCAGAACATGTTTGAAAGGCTTGACTTTCCTTCATTATCAACTGGACATTGACTGTTTCTCCCTGGTGTGGATGGCGATGTTTTCTCTGAGGTTTACTCTGGTGGTGGTTCAAGGAACTTGTTAAAGACATCTTTCTCTGGGATGTCAAAATGGAATACCCTGTTTCTATTTTTCAACATGAAAATTTGTTCCTATTTTTGTTCCTGCTTTTGTTTTCCTGTTACGTGTTTTAAAATTCCTAAACATCCAGGAAAAAAGCATAAAGTTCACTGTGGAATTGGAAAGTGATGAGAAACAACCATTTTTGGATTTACAAACAATCAAAAACAAAAATAGAATAAACTTCGGCATTCACAGAAAACCAACACAAACGGACAATTACATAAAAGCTCAAAGTTACAATCCAAGAAGTTACAAACAGGCAATCCTCAATAGCTTAACACATAGATTGGTGAACATCCCGCTTGCAACAGAAGAATACAAAGCAGAATATTGCAAAATAATTGAAATAGCATAAAAAACTGGCTCTTGCAAATCATTAGTAGACAAAAAAGTGAAACAAGCAGAAACAAAAAAGTTGCTAAAAGAAACTACAACACTCACAACACCAGAAACAAAGGTTTCCAAAGAACAGAACATTCAGCTAGCACCAGTTAACCACTACTTCATAAAAAAATCTACTGAACTCAAACATCTCAGCCAATAAAAAATCTGGCATTTACCAAATTGAATGCAGTGACTGTAATAAAGTGTACATAGGAAAAACCAAAAAAAAATTTAGAAATAAGATCCAAGGAACACTTTAGAAACATAAAAAACAAACAGTTGGAAAAATCAGCAGTTGCCAACCACTTTTGGACAGAAAATCACAACATAAAGCCAGAACCGAAGCTCCTAAAACACGTAATGGGAAACAAGAGCTGTCCACATGGAACAAATTTTCATTTTGAAAAATAGAAACAGAGTACTCAATTTTGACATCTCCGAGAAAGATATCTTCAGCAAGTTCCTTGAACCACCACACCAGGGAGAAACAGTCGATGTCCGGTTGATAATGAAGGAAAGTCAAACCTTTGAAACATGTTCCAGTAAAATATAAGTGTTGTATAGTGTCATTAATTGACTCACCTTTTAGGTTTAAATTGATTGTTACAACACTGTTTTCAAACTTCCAAAGAAAGAAGATAATCATGTAATTTGCCTAATAACAGCAGATGGCTTTTGTTATTGTATGTAAAATATGTTTAACATAAACAAAATAATAACAGCATAGAAATGATTACTACTGCACAGGTGGAATGAAGCTACCACTGCACTTATATCAAAACAGCCTTCATCACTCAGCAAGAGAATGTAGAATGAATAAGGCAAGTTCACTACCTCTTTTCTTGTGCCCATGCCTGAGTTACACTCATTGATGAAGAGAAATGCGTAAAAATGTTGGATTTCAAAGCATGGTGGCTTCTTAAATATAGAAGAAATGTTGTTGTTGTTGTTTTCTAGTGCCTTGCATCTGGCAATGAAGCCATTAGCATTCGTGCTTTCCAATACTTTTGGACAGTAGTTTCTTCTGATCTTAATGCTTCACAGGTCTTCAAGTGGTCTTCATTCATTAATGCTGGATCGTTACACAGGACACATATTGGTGAAGCTGAGATACCTATTCTGTAGAGATGACTTGCTAAGCAGTCGTGATTTGTCAGTAGTCGGAAGGCTGCAACCGCTGTTTTCCTTGGTCTCTGGGGGATTATATCTGGGTTGGAAAGTAGTGTAATCCATTTTTTATCTTTGGCAATCTAATCTCTTTAGAAACAAGTTGTTGTTAGCTAATGCTGGATTTCTGACAATGAAGTCATTAATCCTCTTGCTCTCCAATATTTTTCACTGATGGATGGGGCATTAGAAGTGGCCGGGCATATTTGAAGATGGTCTCGATCCATTTCCTCTTGCAGATCACATAGAGGACAGACTTTAGAAACAAGTAGACATCCTTGAGATAACAGGAGAAGCATTTACCTTCTCTCTAGAGCATCTCCCTTTATTGCTTAGTTGCTGCATCCTCCTACTGCAGCCAAGGCCACAGAGGAGTACAGGATGGGGGTGGAAGAGGTCAGCGCATCAACTCCTCCAACCATAAGGTGATTACTTGACCTTTCAGAATGCTACATTTCCATCAAGGTAGCTACTCAGTTGGCATCATGAGGCACCCTCGATCACACCTCTCAGCAGGGAAAAACCTGCACGCCATTACTGGAGATCAAACTTGGGTCCCACACACTAGTGGCAGGCAGGCTACCACAGTGCTACGCAGGCCATCACAGCAGAACCATATACCATTTCAAAAATTCCACTATTTTGAGTATGTGTCAGTGAGAGCAAGTGAATACATTGATGGAAACGTACTTCCTAATACGTTTGTAATCAAGAAGAATAACGATATTGTGCTTTATCAAGGTCTTCTATACTTTAAAGAAAGTTCCAATAAAGAAATAAACAACTGGGGATTTAAAGAAAATATGCTGAAAGAAAAAGAAAATGTATAAAGTATTTCCTTGGTACAATTTGTCACAAAACTGTGCCAGTCATGTGTGCTTTTGCAAGATAATATATTGGCACTCTGAATTTGCTTGGCTACTACTCAACTACTTAGTACTAAAAGGGTTAAGAAAATATGAATGATACCTGTTTTGTGATGAGATACTGGTGATTATCCAACATTGTCTGGAAATTATCCCATCTAGAAGCCATTTGATCTAACTTCTCCACTCTCTCTTTAGTCCAGCTTGCCAATGTCCTATTTTTCTTTTTGGCTTCTTCAAACACTTCAAGCATCTTTAAAATGAAAGCAGCATAAGTGTTACAAATTTACAGGTTACTTAATTGATTTTCCACAAATGCTAGTTAGTTTAAGGTTGGAAAGGTACAATCAAACTCAAAAATTGAAAGTCATAACTGGGATTTGAACCACAGATCTTCAGCGGTGCATGTCATTGTTCTAACCAAATGAGCTAGCATAGAAACATGTGAGTATAACATTACATTTTCCAATTGACTCACATTTTTTCTGTTAAGTCAGGAGGAGTTCTCACACACATTTTGAGATAGCATACCCCAACAGCAGCTTACAACCCCTAGTTTTATGCTTCATACTTAACCATTATTAGGTTAATCAATGATAATTAATTGTTCTTCCATATATGCTGTGTGTAGCGTAAAAGACTAAAATATGACCGAAGATCTATTGTTCAAATCATGATTGTGGCATTGAAGTTTTCATCTGATTCCGTCTTTCCAAATTTACATATTAAAACATCTATAATGCAGCATATTTCTTTTACTTCTTTATCAAAATAAGTTTTACAAAGAGAGAAATTCCAGAAGTCTATGGGCATGTTTCTTTCTATGGATATATAATCTTAATTTAGATTTTATATTGTACACTAAGTGTATATCTACAAATAAATGTTGAATGAAGTCTTTTTGTTAAATACCTGATTACCCTCCCCTTATGTAGGACTTACATTTCCTAGGACTTACATTTCCTAGGACTTACAAGCCAGTGCATAGGGTCAGACGCCTGTTGGGGAGCACAGGAACCTATGGACTGGACAGACTGAAGACCTGGAAGCCGGTGGTCACCCAAGCACCAGGTATGATGAGGAAGAGGATGATATGAAATGCAGGCGAAATGGATGATTGGAAAGATGATAGTGGAGCAATTGGTGGAATGAGTGGCAGGGGAAACCAGAGAACCCAGCAAAAACCCGCCCTGATGCCACTTAGTCCACCACGAACACCACATATGGGTCCCTGGGATCGAACCTGGGTTGCCTAGGTGGTAGGTGAATGCTCTAACCGCTCAGCCACAGTGCTGCCCTTGAATGAAGTCCATGGATAAAACTGATTAAAACATATAATTAATTCCTTGTTATTTTTATGATTCAAGTTACCACACAGCTGTATAAAAGCATCAACATGTATGGTTGGGTATTTTCATTGTAATTTGGAAGTTATTTCTCACTTTCTCAGAGTAACAAAACATAGATAAATAATTATGATTCCACTACATTTTTGTAAGTTTTATATAGAATGATGTATAAACAATTTCAAGATAACACATGTGAGTCGGTTTAGTGACAATGTAAATGATACAGTGTCAGTAAACTGACTCACATACGCTATCTTTACCTCATTATGATCCTAAGTATGTAGTACTTGCCGCTTCATTTTTATCTATGACAGTCTATTGCTGTTACCAAAAAATGAGAAAGAATCATAAAGAAACTATAAAAATAAAATTAGTTTCTACATTAACTTTTATGTGCTGAAATGTTTAAATGCATCCAAATTTACACACTCTCATTACCATTATAAATTAAAAGAAACAGAGGGCATAGTATATCCTTGGTATTTTCTCATATCAAAAAGCTTAATAATATGCTTTGTTTTATGAAACTATAACTAATATCACTCATGAGCGTCGGCAGACTTTTTTCCAGGGGGGGGGGGGGGGGGGGGGGTTGGCCACATGATGGAAGTTTGCAATCAGATATTATTAATTCATTATTTTATTGTCAAAATTTATATTTGTTGCAGATAATCGTATTGACTTATGCTAAATAACAATTGTTCTTAATTAAAATAATAGTTTAATAGTCAGTAATTGATTGCACATTAAGTTCACCAACTTCCAAGGGGGGGCCGCGGCCCCCATTTGCCCCCCGTTTGCGACGCCCATGATATCACTAAACTTAACTAGTTCTAAGCAGTAATATTACAATGCCTAGAGGGTTGAACTCAATGCCATGGTTGGTATTTGAATTACAGATCTTTGGTTTTGAGTACCAAATACCTGTGAGCTATTATGTCAAGATGCATGTGTATACCTTTTGTGAACACAATGAGGAAACAAGTTATTGACAAAGATGCAATATAAATCAAGTTACGTGAAGTTTTAATTGCTAATATTCATTAATATTTGTTGATTTCTTGGGTGATTTAACCCGTTTGAGTCATATAACTGTACTAACATAAGTTAGCAATTTAAACTGCATATGAGCACAGCTTAAAAACATAAATTGGTCAACAAAACTGCATATCAACAAATATAATAAATATTTAGAGACTAAGCTTCATTTATCTTTGGTTTGAATTGTAAATATTAATGATAAATGCAACCCTGTGACACAACAGGCCATCCGGGCCAAGGCCTCTGCCTGACTGCTGTGTTCCTCACTGCCCACCACAAGTGTCATGAGAGGGGTGCAGTGCTGGAGATGGAACGTCGTCAGTGCCCTGGTCCCTCCAGGCCAGTTATGCAGCCTTCTCAACGAGGGGCCTCTACTTTTCAATTAAGTAGCTTCTCAATTGGCTCCTCAGGGACCTAATGAGACTGAGTGCACCCTGGACCAGGTCCCCAATAGGAGAAAATCCCCACATCAGTACCAGGAATTGAACCCGGTTTTCCCACTTGGTAAGCAGCAGTGCTACCACCATGCTAAGGAGACAACCATATTAATGATAAGTGAAGATTAATCTCTAAATATTAATTATATTTGCTGATTTATATTCCTTCACTGTTAATAGTTTGTTTTTTCATTGAAAACAACATATATTTGCATTTTTAACTAAAGGGTTGCATTCACAGGATCTCTATCTCTTTAGAAGACTGATGAACAGAAAAACCAGTACTGCTGATACCATGAGAGTACGTAAAAAGGATATGTTGTCTAATGTACCTCATAAAAAAGTGAAGATGGCGAGTAGGAATCATCATCTAAATCAGTGGTGTCAAGATCACAGGCAGCTTAGGGCTCTACTGGGGAAATGCTGCAACCAGCAGGCCAAACATGACATAATACATATCAACACTAGAGGTGTTATCATCTGACACCTGTTTACTTGCAGCTTGGTTGTGTCCATGGATAAAATCTGTCTTAGAGTGCGTACACCTTATGCATTTTTCCCATCAGAATTGCCTACAAGGTTACACAGCACAGATACAAGTTGGATCTACAAAGGGGAACAGTTCTTCTCACCCGTAAATAGAAAACTACTTGGCGTAGTTATTCAAGTTGATTAAAATAGTAAAATGGTTGCAACTTTCTGATGATTAGGATGAATTACAGGTGTTATTAAATCTACCCTAGCCCTTGGGTTAGCATTCTCATACTATGAAGTACACCATTCATGCACATACTCGTGCATCTATCTTAAAGATACATGTTTTCATTATTTTTCAATCCCAGATATAAAAATGTCAAGATCAATTTTCTAATGAATGAATGGACGGACGGATGGATAAGACAGATAAGAGACAGACAGACAGGCAGACAAACAAATAAATAAATAAATAAATAAAATAATAAATAAATAATAAAATAAATAAGTAAATAAGAGAATAACTAAACAGTATTAATAACAGTGCTTTTAATACGAACTTGTATCAGGTATATCTGTTGTTGTTGGCTAATGCTGGATTTCTGACAATGAAGGCATTATACCTCTTGCTCTTCAATATTTTTCACTGATGGATGGGGTGCTAGAAAGGGCTTGGATTATCTTCAAATAAGTGAAATAACACAAAACTATTACTAACAGGGATTGATGATTTCCTCCAAAACTAAATGAAAGAACAAAAGTTATTTATTTATGCCAACAAACTTACTGTTGGTGTTTTTAAACACACAGTTTCTGATGTGAGACTGCCTTTGTGGTTTACCAGGAGAAATACAAACTGGTTTGAGAATTCAATGCCATTCTGGCAGGTTGTAACAGTAGCTCAATGGTTAGAGTACCCACCTGGTAAAGAGAAGGTCTGTGGTTCAAATCCCAGTTGTGGCAATGAATTTTTAAGTTCCAGTTCTACCTCTCAAACTTTGCCCACACATGGCTTGTGTGTTTAAAAACACCAACAGTAAGTTTGTTGGCACAAATAAATAATAATTACCATCTGAAGGTTATTTAATCCTGAGACATAAAGTACTTACAATAGTAAGTCACCATTGAGGTAATTGCCTCTGATGTGAGACTGCCTTTGTGGTTTACCAGGAGAAATACGATTGAGAATTCAATGCCATTCTGGCAGGTTGTCACAGTAGCTCAATGGTTAGAGCGCCTGCCTGGTAAGCGGAAGGTCTGTGGTTCAAATCCCAGCTGTGGCACTGAATTTTTAAGTTTCAGTTCTACCTCTCACACATATAAGTTGTTTGGAAACATGTCCTTAGAGATATATATTTTAGTGTTAAGCGTTTGCATAAAGAATTTAAGACAATCTTACTGAAAACCTAAGTAAAATACCATATGTTATACATTTTGTAGGATCACTTGGCATATTTTTGAATTCACACACTTTTCAAAATTTGGCTCAAAAACATTACAAAGACAGATTCTAAGACTGGATGCCAAATTGATATCGGAGAGTGTTTCTGTGACGAGTTTTCAGGAGCTTCATTATAGAGAAACCCTGTTCACAAAGGTGGGTAACACCACACATTGTCATAATTTTTGCTGTGTTGGGAATCAAATTTGGGAAACGCCAGCTGTCAAGTTTCTGGTAGAATTCGAACAGTGCGTCTGAGCATGAACTGTCAAATTTCTCTTGAGGCAACAATCTCAATGTACTTCTATCAGCTCCAGCTGAACAGCTGCATTATTTACTTTATCTACATTCATAATGTCTTTGTATGTTGTATCTTTTAAACGCAAGATACTGGTTGCATATTAGGCACTGAATACTAATTTTGCGTAGGAACTGTTTTTCACATTTGAAACAGGCAAATCCAAATGACAACCTAGTGCCTATACGTGGTTAGTGTTAAAGCACAATTGTCAAACATAAGTTAACTGAGTTTTTAACATTCTGAGTGCTACACTCTTTCCTTTTCTGTAAAAGAGATAGGTACTATCCTAGTAGTGTTATATGCTAACAGCCATACACACTAAATTTTGATTTAATGGACCTCCAATTAATGGACTTTGAATTTAATGGAACAAATTTGACTAATGTAGCAAACATGGTTTGAAGAAAGAAACCATTCAGGCAAAAAAGTTTTAAAAAGCAAAAGCAATTGTAATTTGGCAGATGGGAGTGGCTCTTGCAGATTATGCCTTGGTTTGCACTAGAACAACAGCACCTCCCCCACCACAACTTGTTTGGAATTTCAACATCATTTAGAAACCAGTATGAAGGAGCATTTTAGAAATATTAATACAAAACAGATTGATAAATCAGCTGTGGCGATCATTTTTGGTCATTTAATCATGAAATAAATCCAGAGGTTATATTAAAACAATTAAATGAACCTATAGATTTAATGGTTTGGGAAAAGATTCATTTTGTAAAACAGGAACTGTGTTATGAATTTTGAAATACCATTAGATTGTATTTATAGGTTTTTGTTTTCAGAGGTTGGCAGCAAATAGATCTTTTGAGTAGAGCGCCATTAGCTATGGCAATTTGTTTGGATAGCTTTGAGAATGAGTTGGATGCAACTTGAAACTAGTTAGTAATTAAAGAACTTACAATATTGCTAAGATAAGTGAAGCTTTTAGTTTCTAATTTGTTCTTATTTTATAGCTTTGTGTATCACAATTATATCATTTATTCACCTGTTATATGAAACCTTTTTCTTTGTTTCTCGTAACTTCATTTGTTAGTTTATTTATGGCACTGAGTTCACTTACAATCTACACATTTAAATGTCGCAAAGAAGTACCTCAGGAGTTATCTTCATGATGGCTGCGTGCTTTGTGTTTGCCTCACCAATCTCTTCTACAGTTTGTGGTTGCTTAGACAGCAGTTCAATGGACTCTGTAGTGAACTTTTCTAAAGTGCTAATATCTCTTACAATGGATGTCTGTAATGAGTTAACCAGTGTGTCCCAATAACGACGATTATGTAACTCTATCTCAGCTCTTACTGGCAGGAAGCTCACTGAGAAGCAGTCAAGTTTTTCCTCCATGCTATCAACAAAAAAATAAAAAACAAAATGTATCATCAGTGGGCAGAACATTATCTATACATTTGCTCCAAAAGGACACTAAGGAAAATGGCAATGAAACTTCTACTTACAATTTTGGCTATATTAATGCAATACTTCTTCAGTATTCTGGCAGAAATCATATTAAAACATTACCTATAGCAGCTACAGTTTGTTCACCAGACTTAGAACTAAAGAAGTTCACATTTGACAGAAATTAGGTTCACATCTTGGTTCCCTGCCTGACTGAAAGTTATCATCACAGTTTTCCCTAGCTCCAAAGGTGAATGCTAGGATGATGAGGACTTTACAATGAAAAGATGATAGTAGAAAAGCAATGATGCTATGATAAATAGTGCACAAGGAAAGCTTAAGGTCTTGTAACGGGGGAACAAAAAGCTTGGGAACCAACTGCACAGTGTTTTGTCTGTCCACATCCTCAGCACTTGTTGCCATCTGCTGCTATCTCAGAAAGGCACAAATGAAACCATACTAAAACTACTTTTAAAGGCTTTACTTACCAATTTAATTTAAAAGGTGAGTCAATTAATAACACTAAACAACACTTACATTATAATTTTCCGGAACACGTTTCGGAGGTTAACTTTCCTCCATTATCAACCAGACAATAACTGGGTTTCCATTGTATTTCATGGCATGGATGGTGATGCTTCTTCTGATGTTTCTTCTGGTAATGGTTCAAGGAACTTGCTGAAAATATCTTTCTGAGGAATATCGAAATTAAATACTCAGTTTCTATTTTTTAAAACGAAGATTTGTTCCCATGAGGACAGTTCTTGTTTTCCAGTTATGTGTTTGAGAAGTTTCGGTTCTGGCTTTATGTCATGATTTTTTGTCCAAAAGTGAAAGGTAACTGCTGATTTTCCTAATTGTTTACTCTTGATGTTCCTAACGTGTTCCTTGGAACCAATTTCTAAATTTCTTTTGGTTTTTCCTATATATACTTCATTACAATCACTGCATTCAATTTGGTATATGCAGCATTTTTTGTTAGGTGGAATAGCATCTTTGATGTTTGAAAGTAGCAGGTTTTTTATGGAGTAATGGTTTACTGGTCCTAGCTGAATGTTGTATTCCTTGAACACTTTTTTAAATTTATCAACACTGTTTTCAAACTTCTATGAAAGGAAGATATTTACTTACCAACTTTATGAAAGGAGATGCTAAAACCATAGGGGTGTCAGGTTACTACCTCTCCAAATTCTGTGTCGGTCTGGGTGGCTCAGTTGGTTAGACGCTGGTCTACTGATCCTAAGGCCGTGAGTTCAAATCCAGCCCAGACCGATGGTTTTTAAGTGTGCTTAAAAATGACAGCTCCATGTCAGTAGATTTACTGTCATGTAAAAGAACTCCTGCAGGACAAAATACTGTCACACCGGCAACACTAATGTGATCCTGGCAACTGACAGCGTCGTTAAACAACAAAATAATTTTTTTTAAAAATTTGTCTCTTCTACACACAATAGCTATATCGTCTGCAAATTGTGCAATACACTGGTTATCAGATTTGGGCAAGTCATGTGTGTAGTATAGACTGTATACAGAAAGGGTCCCTGGATGCTTCCATGAGGAACTCCTGCATTAGTAAAACCTAAGCTTTCTGACATAGGACTGTACATCTTTGTAAACTATAGAATACTAGCTGTACCCTGCCACACTTTGCTGTGGCACATTATGGTTGCATGGATGAGAAATGAGGAACAAAACAAAGCATACATTTCAAAAAAGTTTAATTTTGCAATACTCGTGGGTATACAGTATTTTTTGTTTTTCCATTGCTTGTGTAGATATAAAGGCTATCTGGTTTGCCAACATGGGAACACGCAATATACAATTATCCATGTAAGATGCATGTAAATCTAAACCACACAATTCTGAAGACTGACCTTGAGCTTTATTGATTGTGATTGCAAACACCAATCAAATTGGAAATAGTAATCTTTTAAACTTAAATGGTGTATTGGTCGAGATCATGGGAATTGGAGGAATGAGAACATCTTCACCTTTAAAAGGCTCAGTTAATATCGTTGCTTCCACTACATTGTTCATAAATTTCTTAACTATGAGCCTTGTACCGTCACAGAGTTTTGGCTGATTAACATTACGCAACATGATAATTGGCACACCTATTTTCAATTTTAATGTGTGTGGTGGCATTTCTGGCAGATCAAGAGAGTTAAAAAACTGTGATGGGTAATTAACCACTTCATCTGCTTCCACAATGGTGGCTATTGATTTTTATATAATTTCCTCACTTTGAATGCTGGATTCTATAAAATTATTACGTTGATAGACATCTTTCTTCTTCGTGGCAAGGACAGCTATTTCACTGATCCAGTCGTGATTCCTATAATCAATCTGAATATTGGGAAATACTTTTTTGATAAGTTCTTCTTTCGATTTAATTTAAAAGGTGAGTCAACTAATAACACTAAACAACACTTGCATTTATAATTTTCCGGAACGCATTTCAGCGGTTAACTTTCCTCCATTATCAACCGGACAGTGACTGGGTTTCCATGGAGTGGATGGCAATGCTTCTTCTGATGTTTCCTCTGGTAACGGTTCAAGGAACTTGCTGAAAATATCTTTCTGGGGAATGTCGAAATTAAATACTCGGTTTCTGTTTTTTAAAATGAAGATTTGTTCCCATGTGGACAGCTCTTGTTTACCGGTTATGTGTTTGAGGAGTTTCAGTTCTGGCTTTATGTCATGATTTTTTGTCCAAAAGTGAAAGGCAACTGCTGATTTTTCCAATTGTTTGCTCATGATGGTCCTAACGTGCTCCTTGGATCTAATTTCTAAATTTCTTTTGGTTTTTCCTATATATACTTCATTACAATCACTGCATTCAATTTAGTATATGCAGTATTTTTTGTTAGGTGGAATAGCATCTTTGATGTTTGAAAGCAGCAGGTTTTTTATGGAGTAATGGTTTACTGGTGCTAGCTGAATGTTGTATTCCTTGAACACTTTTTTGAATTTATCAAAGGCCCATGGATGATATGTGAATTTTTTGAATGTCATTTTTGTTTCTGCTGCTGTGAGAGTAGTAGTTTCTTTTAGTAATTTTTTCTTTTCTACTTGTTTTATTATTTTATCTATTAATTCTTTGGGGAAGCCAAAAATTATTAGGAAATGATATTCGTCTTGTCTCATCTATTGGCAGATGTCCATTTGCAATGTCTATAGTAACTGTCATGAGAATACCTTGGCTGACTTATTATCTCCTGTGAGCAATATCAATGCATTCCCGAATGGTTGAACATTTCCGCGCAAATCTTGTAATGACTGATCCATAGCTTCAAGCAATTTTTAATGTACCATCATGCCTTCATCCCAAACATTGACTTTATATTTTTGTAATACTTCTCCCATACCAGGCACTTTCGAAAGGTGGGAGTCACGATGCTTTGTATGTTCAATGGTAACTTCAGAGCTGAATCAGCAGTCTTTCCACCTGTTAACAATGTTAGAGTTATTCCAGACAAAGCAAGAGCTAAGGCTATGTCATTTTTTTGATCGAATCAATCTCATAAGAAAGGTTTTTGCGGTACCTCCTGGTGCAAGAAGGTCCCCCCAACTCTGTCATTTATCATTTGCATTATGCGATCATAAATGCCATTCTGTTCACGCGTTAATTAGGGAATGTTTGATTGGACATACGACTGGAGATCACTGGTGCTGGCCAGCCTCAGCACCAATGTTTCATACATACGTCTTACAGATGATCAATAGGTTGTACCACATTGCCATACACTCTCCCTTTATACGCAATTATCTATTTAACGGTGCATTTAATTAAAAGAGTTATTGCAATTTTTTGTTAGTTTAAATCCATTCTCTCACCTCCTTCAGTCTGGCGGATTATTTCACTTCCATGCTGTATAGAACTCTTGTATAACAATATAAATATTTTGTATATTTTTTATATCTGAACAAAAATCTATGGTGAAAAATAAAACTCACCTAGGTAACTTTGCTATATCTTGTCCCCAGGTCTTTGAAGCTCTGAAATTGAGATCCCATGCATCAGCAGTTTTCAAATACTCTTCAGCCAGTTGATCTAAATTGACAGATCCTAAAGCAACTCTATCCAACCAACGTGCTTTTATTCCTTCCAAACGTCCAAACAGCTCTTCAGCTTTTGCAAAAAGGTGACCAAATCTGTGTGCATTCCTGTTAAAAGTAATATATATGTTACCACATGTTTCTTTAATGTGTCTAATGAAAAGGCTAGCTAAATTCTTCAAAACTTAGTAAAATAGTTGTTTGATTTGAGCTTGGAATATGATTGATTCATAAAATATTCTTTCTTCTGGGAAGAATTTGAGCTGATAATTGAACATTCATTTTCTAAACTTGAAAATCACAGCATCCAAAATTCCATTGAACTATTATTTATTTACGCCAACAAGCTTACTGCTGGTGTTTTTAAACACACAAGCTGTGCCCACACATGGCTTATGTGTTTAAAAACACCAGCAGTAAGCTTGTTGGAATAAATAAATAATAATTACCATCTAAAGGTTACTTAAACCCGGGACATAAAGTACTTACAATTGTAAGTCGCCCTTGGGGTGTTTATCTCTGATGTGAGGTTGCCTTGTGGTCTAACCGGGAAAAATACGAATCAGCTGGGGAATTTAATGTTGTACTGGCAAGTTGGCCATGGTAGCTTGGTGGTTAAAGCAACCGCTCAATAAGTGGAAGATCCGTGGTTCAAATCCCGGCTATGGCATTGAATTTTTCAGTCCTGATTCCACTTCCATTTAACTATTGACAAAGTCAAGGTTTTACAGTTTACGGTTAACTGAGGAAGATAGATTGATGCCCTTCGATGTTAAATACCTTTTTACAGGTGTACAACAAACTAATGAACACATTGACATATGGTAAATTACATTAAATTGCATTAACCCCGAATGAAACCAAAGAGTACAAAAGGATAAAATGTCTTACAATTTAAGGAGAAATTCTACAACCAGGCCTACCATTGAGCAATCTATAAATCTTTGTTGGCTGATTTATGCAGAGGCTCATTGGAAATCAAAATGACAAGTTTTTCACAGATCTTCCAAACCTGGCTCCGTTAGTTGAAACTTCTGTTATTGTTTTGAGAATACACTTATTAGAAGTATAAAAAATGTTAATTGTACAAGAGAGGAATCTTAAATTTATAGTGAAAACATAAGATGTATGCATAGAGTATACCTTTATTCACTGTGAGAATTTTCTTTCAAATTCACAAAATAATGCTGTTATATACAGAGAATACACAAAATAAGTAAAAATATTATGTATATATTGTAACAAAATTACAAATTCTACTGCAGTTACTTCTCTATCACTTTACTATCTCCTACAACTTTACCACAAATACATAGTTTCCTTCTCATTGTTAACACAGTCTACAGTCTTTCGGGCTATCACAGCTTACAATTTTGACTCCTCATAACCTTGCTAAGTCCTTTTAGTGCCTTTCCTCACATCCTCTGTCTCCTGCATTAATTACAATGAAATCACTCACAACGCTCATTGAATCTCCTTATGATGCCCAGCTGTCTTGCAGTCCAAGACACACTGACTCATATGTATAACTGTAACTCTAAAAGCTCACTTACTCTGGTTTCCTTGTGTACTGGGGATGATGTCACATGGACCTTTCTTGAGTTACATACACACATGCACGCCCACACCCACGCCCATGCCCACGCACATGCACGCACCAGAAATGATGCAGCTAGAAGGCTCATGAATGTTCTCAACACTCCTTTTGTTTCTGCTGCTTTGATTGTTGACAGTCACGTATACAAACGTCATGCAAGGCAGCCTAACCTTAAACATCTTGGCCTGCTTGCTGGTGGTGCCAAGCAGCTCGGTCCCATTTGTCCGCTGTTGTGTGCCAAGCCTCATGTTACACTATGTATGTGCATATTATATATATGTACACACACCCACATGCATGCACACATACATACACACACAAAACTTAAGATTAGTTTCTAAAGCATTCAAAAAACCTCTTGCACATTGTAAAAGATTTGAGGATTATCTTACCCAGTTATTTTCTTTTCCATAAGGAACAGAGCTTTTATTTTATTCGAGATGTTCAGATTAATATACCATAAGCAAGTGTAATTTATACATAATTGTAATTCTAAATTGTACATAAGAGAATTATATCATTTTTAGTGTTTTTGGTTACAGATGCTTTCTAAAATGGATATTACATAATATTCCATAATACATAGTTTATACCTGTTGTAACATACTTAATACAACTTAAGTGTTCATCAATTGTGATTTCCAAAAATTTTGTAAAGAGACATACTGTATGATTTCATTAACATATACAGTTTTTTATCCTAGTGATTTACTATATCTATTGGACAATGTAAAGCACACTGAGCAAAATGTTTTCATTTAGTACTAGTTTATTTGTAGTTTACCATTTTGCCATGATTATCATATTTTCTAAATAAGAGTTAGCTTTGATTAAATTAAAATTATTAAGTAAATACTGCACAGAAGTGGCATCTGAAATAACAGGTACTAAAGTTCACATTGAAAACTTATAAGTAATTGTTTTTGGTATATACAGATCACCTAACTCAAAACTAGCTGACTTCCTTATGCATATAGAAGACTTTCTAAAAATAATTCTTAATAAAGATTGTAAAATAATAATCATGGAAGATCTCAATGTTGAATTTGGAAACAAGGGTTTAACAGATATATTCGATAGCTTTAATCTTAAAGATGTAGCGATAGGCCCTACACGAATCACTGATCAATCACATAGTGCAATAGACCATATAATAACAAATCTAAATTCACCACCATAAATAAAGATTTTCGTATATCAGATCATACAGCACAAATTATTGACGTATATAACTGCTGTATAAACACCCCAAAACCTCAATGTATGTATGTTAGGGATACAAGTGCCTCAAAACTGTGAAAGCTAAAGGAAAGTCTAGCACAAGAAAAGTGGTCTAAGGTGTATTCAGCAGCATCCACAGATGAAAAATGGAAATTATTTTTTAATACATTTAACAAACATCTTGATGTAGCATGTCCAAAATTAAAAAGAGCAAAAAGATCTTGTCAATACAGAAGGTAAGGCTTTCTCCAGAAACAATTGCAATTCATGAAAAAATGAAGGATAATTATGAATTTATAAAAATGACCAAGTTAGATAGTTACAAGACCCTCTATAACAAATACAAAACAATACACAGTCATTAAAAAATTTTAAAAAACAAAAAAAACAGAAGTAGAAAGAAAATTCAAGTAACAGTACTAAAGAAATGTGGACATACAGATATACATACAAGATATATACATATAGATATATATCTATACATATATACAAATACTAAAATAGTAAATAATAAATAAAACTGTCAAATCAACTAATAATGAAACAAGGAATATTAAACTAAATGTAAATGGGCATCACATTGAGAATCCTAATGACATATATAACATAACTGAATGGTAGGGGAGTTGCTGCCGAGAAGCGAGAGGAGACGGACGTGTGTGACGAGCGCTAGTGGAGAGGAGAAGTTTACGTATGGGAGTGCAGTTGGAAGTTTATAGGGCCAGAATAGGCCTATTTAAGGGTGGAGGACGTAAATTGGGAACAAAGAAAACGGGAGAGTTAAATGCAACGATAGAGTGGTTTGTGTTGGTGATAATCGCCTTGTTAATAATCGGAGGAGTGGAAATGAACCCAGGACCGGAAATGGAGCAAGTTATGGAAATGTTGAAGAATATAGTAGAGGAAATGTCAGCTTTCAAAGGAATGGAGAAGAGAATTGAAGATAAAATAATTAAGGAACTCGACAGAATAAGATCTGTATGGGCAAGCTTTGAACAGGAGGTGAGCAAGGAATTTGCAGTATGCGATAGAAGAAAGTCACAGCTGGAGAGAGCCGAGGAAAGGACAAGGAAAACAGACATTATAATATTTGCAGTGGAGGAAACAAGAGAGAAAAGAGTTTGGGAGCAAGTGGAAGATATTTTTACAGATAAATTGGAAATAAGGCTAGGTGGCTGGGAAATACTCGACACATTTAGAGTGGGAAAAAGAGGCACGAACCCAAGACCGATAATAGTTAAGTTGGCAACAGTGAAAGTAAAATGGGCAGTGTTAAACTGCGCCAAAAAATTAAAAGGCATGAGATTATTTTTGGATCAAGATTATGGAAAAGAAGAAAGAGAAATAAGAAGCGTATTAATAGGGGAGATGAAACAGGCAAGAGGTATAGTAGAGGTGACAAGACATATGTATGAGGACTAGATCTTTGGATAAATGATAGGAAACAGGACATCCGCCAGCTAAACGGACGTGAATCAGCAGAAACCTTGAGAAGCGGGCAACAGGAAGTTGAAATCCGAGGAAGGAAGATGAGTGAAGCAAACAGCCGCGATCGCGAAGCAAGAAGAGAGATGGTGACGTCACCAGGAGATAATGCAGATTCTAGGCCTAGGTGATGTGATAGGTGTGGTTGAGACTTGGTTGTCAGAGGAATTTATTGTGGAAGTAAATGAATTCGAGTTCTATGGGAAAGGTGGAGTGAAGAAAAGTGAAAGAGGGCGATTGTCAGGTGGAGTAGGGCTATTTGTTAGAAAGGGTATCAAAGTGAAAGTCTGTAGCAATTTGGGAGGGAGCTCAGTGTTGTGGTGTGTACTAAGTGGAATAGGGGGAAAAGAGGAGATATGTGTTGCAGTGGTATATAACCTGCCAAGTGCCTCAGATTTTTATAATCCAAACGTACTTTATTTGATAAGACATGATATGGAAGAGTTATCTAACAGATTCTCAGGTAGTTGCTTTATGATAATGGGGGACTTTAATGCCAGAGTAGGGTTAAGCCAAATAAAGCTAACGGATCCAGAATACGAGTTAATTAGGGGAGAGAAGTGGATGGAAAGAATTAGGAGTAAAGACAAAATAACAAATGGTGAAGGAAGGAAGTTGATCGAATTTTGTGAAGAATTGAATATGGTGATGCGTAATGGGTGAGACAGAATATTAGAAGACCCCAAAAGAAAACCGTTCATGTGAATGTTTGTTAAAAGTGTAATTCGTTTTTTGATGTTGGTATGAGATAGTTAAATGACGAAAACATGTTAATAAGGTTCATTGTTACGAACAACTAAGTTTGCCCAAAGACGTCATAAATCTTTCCATATTTGATTTGAATATATATGTATAAATATTAGAATTGTATGTGTTCCATAATAAAAGTAGGGGAGGATGATTAGGGATCGCTTCCCTAACGAGAAAGAACTATTTGATGGACGCATGCGCGGATGTATATGAAAAAGGCGGTGTCACGTCAAATGACGCCAAAAACTGTTCACTCGGTGTGTATGTTCGAGCTGAAGAGACATATTTATGTAGTGTGAACATGGAACGTTCACCAAACTTTCATCAAGCATAAGTTCCACTAAGTGAAAAAGTGGAAAGGTTTTTAAGCATTTGGAATGGTGCTGAGAGGAATTAGTTAATGTAAAGTATCGATGAAGTGTTAATAAAATATTACATTGTGGTGAAGAAACATTGTGTGATATTTCATTCCATCCGTTACCACGACCTAGATAGAAAAGGAGTCTCATAGCACAGCACATTCCGTAATAATAATAGCAAAAACAGCACCATGGGGTAAAGGGGAAAGATGAAATGGGTGAATATACTTGTGTTAATTATAACGGCCAGAGTGTGGTCGATTATATATTATATTCAATAGACTTAGATATAAACCTAGAGGATTTTGAAGTTTTGAATGTGATATGTTTGAGTAATCATTTCCCAATAAGAGCAAGTTTTAAAAGTACATATAAAAAAGAACTAAAACAAGAGCATAAAAGAGGTGTCAAAATTAGAAAATACAAATGGAGGGGGGAGGAGGAGATAGAACTGTTTTTGAAGGAGTTAGAATCAGAGATAGGAGTGAGAAGAGAGGAAGAGGTAGAAAAAGCTTTAAGAGAAAGGAAAATGGAGGAAGCAGTTTTAAAGCTAGAAATGTTAGTCAAGTATGCAGGTGCAAGGATGAAAGTGAAAGATTGTATGCATAGGAATCAGAAGGGATGGTTTGATGAGGAATGTAAGAGGGAAAAATGAAGAGTCTTAGGGGAATTGAAAAGGTGGAGGCAGGAAGAAGGACAGAAGGAAAAGGAGGAGTTTTTGATTGCAAGGTGGGAATACAGAAATTTACTGGAAGTAAAGAGGAGAGAATGGGCAGGGAAAATGAGTAAAAAGGTATATGAGGCAGCAATAGCAAAGGATAATAAGACAATATGGGCTATGGTAAAAAGAATGTATAAGGTTAAAGCAAGAGAAAATAATATAAGTGCAGAAGAATGGTTCAAGTATTTTAGAAACTTGATTGGAGGGGAACACACATTATGGGTGATGGAAAATACTAATTATGTTGAGCAATTAGATAAGCAGATAGAAGTAGAGAAAGTAAAGGAACAAATTAAAAGATTAAAAAAGGGAAAAGCCTGTGGTATTGATGGGATACCAGGGGAGTTCTGGACAGCTTGGTGTTTAAACGGAAACCGATTGAAATTGCTGGTCAAGATACTAAATGCAATTTTTGATGGGGGTAAGGTACCTAAGAGTTGGAGAACAGCAATAGTGGTGCCAATTTTTAAGAATAAAGGGGAGGTGAATAACCCAGCTAACTACAGGGGGATTAGATTATTGTCAGTGTTAGGTAAAGTGTTTACAGGAGTCTTGGCTGACAGAGTACAAAACTGGGCAGAGGAGGAGGGGAAAGTATCTGAGCTACAGACGGGTTTCAGGAAAAATAAGAGTGTAATAGATAATATCTTTGTAATAATCTCAATGGTAAATAAATACTTAGCAAACAAAAGGGGAAGATTGTACATGTTATTTGTGGACTTTGAAAAAGCTTTTGATACAATAAATAGGGAGGCTTTATGGTCTAAATTGAGTATGAAAGGAATGAGTAAGAAGTGCTTAAGAACAATTCAAAGAATATATGAGACAAACGACTTTTGTGTTAGGCTCGGCAATAATGTAATGATGAAGGAAATTAAAAATTGTATAGGTTTAAGACAAGGATGTAAGTTAAGCTAAATATTATTTAATTTGTTTATTGATGATATTTTAGAGGAAATTAAGTTGGAAAATGGTCTCCCCCCAATAATTAGTAATGAGGAAATACCAGGGTTACTATTTGCAGACAATTTGGTTGCAGGGTCAATAACCACGGTCGGACTGAACAAAGTAATTGGGGCAATAGAAAGGTTCTGTATCAAGTGCTGTCTTAGGGTTAATAATGGGTGGGATTCCTAATACTGTAAATAATATTGGGGATAATTGCAAAAATGCAGATAGAGTCAAAGTATTAGAAACCATTGGTCTCTTCGATACAGATGAAACAGAAGTAGATAGTATAATAAGCCAATTCAAACACAACAGTGCAGTTGGTTGGGATGATATTATACCACTAATGCTTAAAACTTGTAAACACTTGCCATTAAAAGTACTTGCATACCTAATAAACTCTTCAATGGAAAATGCAACATTTCCAGATCTGTTAAAAAACAGTATTGTACGACTAATATCTAAAAAAGGAAATGAGGAATTAATGGTAAACTATAGACCAATAACATTAACTTCTATAATTGCTAAACTTTTTGAAAAGATAATATATAAAAGGCTCATAGGTTTCTTTAAATCAAAGGGTGTATTAAATAAATATCAGCATGGTTTTTGTAACGGATTATCAACAGTTATAGCTGTATCTGAACTTATACATGAGGTGCTAAGAAATATTGAGCAAAATGAAAAATCTGTCAGGTTATTCCTAGATTTATCCAAAGTTTTGACAGTGTATTCCATGAGCTCTTTTTGGTGGAACTTACTAGATATGCCAAAGAGGTAAGATGCACGATCTCCTCCGTTCCTACTTGCAAAATCGGAGCCAATGCACTGAAATATACTGGAAAAATGGAACCTGCTTGAGTAAATGTAAATCTAAATATGATGAAGTTAAAACAGGAGTGCTGCAAGGTTCAATTTTAGGTCCTCTTCTATTCCTCATATACGTAAATGATATGCCTCTGTCTCCAGATTATAAGCTCATTTCTTATGCAGATGATACAGCATTTGTATGCTCGAACCAAGACTTAAATCAACTTGAAATTAAAGCAACGTCATCTCTCTTAAAAATATCTGACTACCTGAAAGCTGCATAGCTTAAACTCAATGTTGATAAAACAAAATATATTCTTATTTATTTATGCCAACAAACTTACTGTTGGTGTTTTCAAACACACAAGCTGTGTGTGGGCAAAGTTTAAGGTTATTTAATCCTGGGGCATAAAGTACTTACAATAGTAAGTCACCATTGGGGTAATTTGTCTCTGATGTGAGACTGCCTTTGTGGTTTACCAGGAGAAATACGAACTGGTTTGAGAATTTAATGCCATTCTGGCACTTTCTCACAATAGCTCAATGGTTAGAGCAGCTGCCTGGTAAGCGGAAGGTCTGTGGTTCAAATCCCAGTTGTGGCATTGAATTTTTAAGTTCCAGTTCTACCTCTTAAACTTTGCCCACACACGGCTTGTGTGTTTGAAAACACCAACAGTAAGTTTGTTGGCATAAATAAATAATAATTACCATCTGAAGGTTATTTAATCCTGGGCCATAAAGTACTTACAATAGTAAGTCACCATTGGGGTAATTTGTCTCTGATGTGAGACTGCCTTTGTGGTTTACCAGGAGAAATACGAACTGGTTTGAGAATTTAATGCCATTCTGGCAGTTTGTCACAATTGATGTCCTGAATTTTGGAAAGTAAGCTCTCCTGAGTCTTTAGTGTATGTGTAAAATTCCTCTTGTTCCATGTATTGAATGGGAGTCTGATCAACTTTTCGTGTTGAGTAAGAGCTGCTTTTTCTATTTCATATTCAATGGGGTATTGGTTGGTTAGTATTTCCATAGCTGGTATTGGTGTGGTTTTGATAGCACCTGTAATTAGTCCCAGAATTTGGTTTTGAAAGATTTGAACTTTTTTTGTATTTGCTGTTATAAGAACTTCACTGCAGTAAGTAAATAATGACTTTATATATACATTGTATGTTGTGTTAAGAGTTGCTCTGGAACATCCCCACTTTATTCCTGTTAGACATTTTAACAGTGAAAGGCACCTTTCTGTTCTTTGTATTACATTTTCTAGTTTTTTGATCCATGTAAGTTTGGTATCAAATGTAACTCCTAAATACTTTGCTTCCTTTGTTTCTGGTTGTTGTTACCTTCAAAATTTAGTTTTATTTTTAGTGGTGTTTTTCTTAGTGAAAAGATTTGGTAGTTTGATTTTGTTGTATTAAGTCATTAAATTTTCTTTGGTCCACTTTTGTAGGTTGGTTAAGGATTGTTGCATACTTTTTGGTTTTGAAGTCCACATTACTAAGTCATCAGCAAATAGTGCACACTTCACACCTGATTCTTGTATTTGTTGTGGAAGATCGTTAATAAACATATTAAAAGGTGTTGTGCTGAGCACTGCACCTTTTGGTAAGCCATGGTGTACTTGTTTGTATTTAGATATATTTCTTCCAGATCTGGTAGTAATAAAGTGTTGTGTTAGGAAATGACATAGTCATGAAAACATTGAACCTTGTATCCCAATTTTTTTACTTTCTTTAGTAGTTTTGTTCTGCATATAAAATCATATATGCTTAAGGTGTATATATAATTTAAAAAGTTGTCACTCTGTTAGAGAAGTGTTTAAAAAGGAAGCTATCTTAACAGCAGTATTATTATATGTTTATAAGCTTACATTATTAGTTAAAAGGGGGGACAACAGAACTAGTCAAAATAAAGAACATTATGCTTATAATACCAGGGGTATAAATAACTATCATAGGTATGCACAACAAAAGTTGCAACAAGCAGAGATCCTTACATCAGAGGTGCCATGCTATTTAATAAACTTCCTGAAAGCATCAAATCTACTCAAGGGAATTCCTTTAAGAACAAGTTAAAAAACTATCTAGTAAGTAAAAGCCTGTATAGAATTGAAGAATTTGTAGGTAGAGCTTAGTGTAAGTGATATTTCATACATGTGCAAATAAATATAGAAGCAGTGCTAGCGTAAATGATCTTGGACTCTTGCAAATAACTGTAGATTGTGCATAGTGTAAGCAATCTCATACATTTGTAAATAATAAATATATACTCATTGGAAATGTAAATACTTATTTAAGAATTCTATTTGTATAAAAAATCAAGACTAATTTGTGAGTAAATTAGAAATTATTTGTAAAGTGAATTCTGACAAAGCGTGAAACATGTGTATATATGTCTATCTTATTTAAACGAGCAATTCTTGTATATATATATATATATTTATTCCGCGCAACTTGGAAACGGCTCTAACTATTTTGATCAAATTTTGTATTCAGATAGAGTTTTGCCTTTTAAGTTCATCTATTCTTCTTCTACATGGTTTAGGCTATGCAGCCCGTTCCGGCGAAGTCATTACTGGAGTCCATCTTCTGCGGGGTCGGCCAACATCTCGTGCTCCTCTTGGATTATATAAAAAGGTCGTTTTAGGTATCCTTTCTTCACTCATCCTTATTAAATGTTCTGTCCATTTCTTGTTATTTATTTTGATTTTGTCTACCAGTTTATAAATATTTAGTTCTTCTCTTATTGACTCATTTCTTATTCTATCTGCTCTTCACAAGCTCATCTATATAGGTGTAATTCCCGAAAAAACGCGATTTTACCTAAAAAATAACATTTTTTTATTCCCACTTCCACAGTACAATTCTTGTATATATATTCCCGGCATTTCAGAAACTGCTCTAAAGATTTGGTTAAATTTTTGTATACACGCATATTACATTCACACTGTTTTCTCCTCTTACGTTTAGGTAACACACTCACATCTCTTTCTCTACTCACTCTTCTATAAACAATTTTCCATAAAAAGTGTGATTTTGCACCAAAAAACACTTTTATCCACACTTTTAAAGTAAGTCAAACCATGTTCTGTATGGTTGAAACAGAAGTGCTATTACATTCACACTGTTTTCTCCTCTCACTATTAGGTGATACATTCACATCTCTTTTTCTACTCACTCTTCTACAAATAAGTCATGCAAATTTCTGTATGTTTGAAATAGAGATGTTGCATATTACATTTACAGCGGTTTCTCTACTCACTTTTAGGTAACACATTCACATCTCTTTCCCTACTCAGTCTTCTATAAACAATTTTCCATAAGAAACGTGATGTTGAACCAAAAAACACTTTTATCCCCACTTTTAAAATAAGTCATACCATGTTCTGTATGTTTGAAACAAAAGTGCTATTACATTCACACTGTCTTCTCCTCTCACTTTTAAGTAACACATTAACATCTCTTTCTCTACTCACTCTTCTGTAAACGATTTTCCATAAAAAATGTGATTTTGCACCGAAAAACACTTTTATCCCCACTTTTAAAGTAAGTCAAACCATGTTATGTATGTTTGAAACAGAAGTGCTATTACATTCACATTGTTTTCTCCTCTCACTATTAGGTGATGCATTCACATCTCTTTCTCTACTCACTCTTCTACAAATAAGACATGCAATTTTCTGTATGTTTGAAATAGAGATGTTGCATATTACATTCACAGTGTTTTCTCTACTTACTTTTACGTAACACATTCACATCTCTTTCTCTACTCAGTCTTCTATAAACAATGTTCCATAAAAAACATGATTTTGTACCAAAAACATTTTATCCCCACTTTTAAAATAAGTGATACCATGTTCTGTATGTTTGAAACAGAAGTGCTATTACATTCACACTGTTTTCTCCTCTAACTTTTAAGTAACACATTCACATCTCTTTCTATACTCACTCTTCTGTAAACGATTTTCCATAAAAAATGTGATTTTGCACCGAAAAACACTTTTATCCCCACTTTTAAAGTAAGTCAAACCATGTTCTGTATCAAAGTTCTAAGGCTTTCACGGCCGGTGTCAATACTAGATGCAATAATATTAACCGGGCTTGTGGGCCGTGGTCTATTGGGTTCCTTCTTCTTCCCAAACGTTTCGTCTGCGACTACGGCAGACATCTTCTCCTTGTAGTACTCCACTGGTACAAGTCCAGCCCACTGGCCACCCGGACCAATCACAACGTACTTCCCCTCCAGCTGCCGACATAAATACCGCACCTCTGGTGGTGACCAGCACAGTCGGTGCTGAGATCTCCACTAGGAAACTTCGACCTCGCCGCCACTGAAGATGTCTGCCATAGTCGCAGACGAAACGTTTGGGAAGAAGAAGGAACCCAATAGACCACGGCCCACAAGCCCGGTTAATATTATTGCATCTAGCATGTTCTGTATGTTTGAAACAGAAGTGCTATTACATTCACATTGTTTTCTCCTCTCACTATTAGGTGATATATTCACATCTCTTTCTCTACTCACTCTTCTACAAATAAGACATGCAATTTTCTGTATGTTTGAAATAGAGATGTTACATATTACATTCACAGTGTTTTCTCTACTCACTTTTACGTAACCCATTCACATCTCTTTCTCTACTCAGTCTTCTATAAACAATGTTCCATAAAAAACATGATTTTGTACCAAAAACATTTTATCCCCACTTTTAAAATAAGTGATACCATGTTCTGTATGTTTGAAACAGAAGTGCTATTACATTCACACTGTTTTCTCCTCTAACTTTTAAGTAACACATTCACATCTCTTTCTCTACTCACTCTTCTGTAAACGATTTTCCATAAAAAATGTGATTTTGCACCGAAAAACACTTTTATCCCCACTTTTAAAGTAAGTCAAACCATGTTCTGTATTCTACAAGAGTCTTCCGGGCTGATTTGCCGTGGTCTGCTGGAGTAACTTGGTCCAGACGTTCCGTCCACTACTGCGGTGGACATCATCAGTGGCGTGGTCGAAGTCTTCTTGGTGAAGGTACAGTTGTGTCTGAGGCGTTGACTGACACAACTGTACCTTCACCAAGAAGACTTCGACCACGCCACTGATGATGTCCACCGCAGTAGTGGACGAAACGTCTGGACCAAGTTACTCCAGCAGACCACGGCAAATCAGCCCGGAAGACTCTTGTAGAATTTCAAACACCGGCCGTGAAAGCCTACGCCTACTCATGTTCTGTATGTTTGAAACAGAAGTGCTATTACATTCACATTGTTTTCTCCTCTCACTATTAGGTGATATATTCACATCTCTTTCTCTACTCACTCTTCTACAAATAAGACATGCAATTTTCTGTATGTTTGAAATAGAGATGTTGCATATTACATTCACAGTGTTTTCTCTACTCACTTCTACGTAACACATTCACATCTCTTTCTCTACTCAGTCTTCTATAAACAATGTTCCATAAAAAAACATGATTTTTTACCAAAAACATTTTATCCCCACTTTTAAAATAAGTGATACCATGTTCTGTATGTTTGAAACAGAAGTGCTATTACATTCACACTGTTTTCTCCTCTCACGTTTAGGTAACACATTCACATCTCTTTCACTACTCACTCTTCTGTAAACAATTTTCCATAAAAAGCATGATTTATACCGAAAAACACTTTTATCCCCACTTTTAAAATAAGTCAAACCATGTTCTGTATGGTTGAAACAGAAGTGCTATTACATTCACAGTGTTTTCTCTACTCACTTTTAGGTAACACATTCACATCTCTTTCTCTACTCAGTCTTCTATAAACAATGTTCCTAAAAAAACATGATTTTGTACCAAAAGCATTTTATCCCCACTTTTAAAATAAGTCATACTATGTCCTGTATGTTTGAAACAGAAGTGCTATTACATTCACACTATTTTCTCCTCTCATGTTTAGGTAACACACTCACATCTCTTTCTCTACTCACTCTTCTGTAAACAATTTTCCATAAAAAGCATGATTTATGCAGAAAAACACTTTTATCTCCACTTTTAAAATAAGTCAAACCATGTTATGTATGGTTGAAACAGAAGTGCTATTACATTCACACTGTTTTCTCCCCTCACTTTTAGGTAACACATTCACATCTCTTTCTCTACTCATTCTTCTACAAGTAAGTCATGCAATTTTCTGTATGTTTGAAATAGAGATGCTGCATATTACATTCACAGTGGTTTCTCTACTTACTTTTAGCTATCACATTTACATGTTCTCTACTCACCTTTATATACATAATTTTCCATAAAAAGCGTGATTTGGCACCAAAAAGCACTTTTATTCCCACTTTTAAAATTAGTCATACCATGTTCTGTATGTTTTAAATAGAAATGCTATTACATTCACACTGTTTTCTCCTCTCAGTATTAGGTAACACATTCACATCTCTTTCTCTACTCACTCTTTTACAAATAAGTTATGCAATTTTCTATATGTTTGAAATAGAGATGCTGCATATTACATTCACAGAGGTTTCTCTTCTTACTTTTAGCTATCACATTTACATGTTCTCTACTCACCTTTATATAAATAATTTTCCATAAAAAACATGATTTTGCACCAAAAGGCACTTTTATCCCCACTTTTAAAATGAGTCATACCATGTTCTGTATGTTTTAAATAGAAATGCTATTACACTCACACTGTTTTCTCCTCTCAGTATTAGGTAACACATCCACATCTCTTTCTCTACTCACTCTTCTACAAAGAAGTCATGCAATTTTCTGTATGTTTGAAATAGAAATGCTACATATTATATTCATATTGTTTTCTCTACTCACTCTTAGGTAACACATTCACATCTCTCTCTACTCACTCTTCTACAAATAAGTCATACTATTTCATGCATATTTGAAATAGAAATGCTACGTATTACATTCATACTGTTTTCTCTACTTGCTTTTGGGTAACACATTCATAACTGTTTCTCTACTCGCTCTTCTACAAATAAGTCATACAATTTTGTGTATGTTTGAAATAGGAATGCTGCATATTACATTCACAGTGTTTACTATACTCACTTTTAGGCAACAACATTCACATCTCTTTCTCCACCCACTCTTTTACGAACAATTCATATCATCTATACAATTTGGTTGTTTATATATATATCCAACTGTTAAGCTCGAAAACCGCTTAACCGATCACCGCAAAATTCGGCACGTATATGTATTTTTTATTGGGAAATGTTTTATGGCAACAGTTTTACTACACAATATATTACTTTCAAATGGTTTTCTACTGACTTTTCTTTTACGTAGCGCATTCATGTATCCTCTGTTTGCCCTTCAACATACAATTTATATAATATTCTAGGATTGAAATATAAATGCAGCGTATTACATTCACACGATTTCCTCTACTAATTCTTCCTTTACGACACACAGTCAGTCTTCTTTCACTATTCACCCTTCAACATATAATTCAGACAATTTGCTATATGCTTGAAACAAATACAACATATTACATACATACTACTTTCTCTACTCACTTTTATTTTACGTAACAATTCACATGTTATTCCCTATGGTTTCTCAACTTCATACATACCAACGCCTATACATATCTTATGTTGAAAAGTGTTTAATTCCAAAACAGGTTGACCGATCGCCATGAAAAGTGACATATCTAATTTTTTTCATGGCGAAGGTTTTTATGCAATCCATTTTACCACGCAATGTATTACGTTCACATGGTTTTCTCTATTTCCTTTTCTTTTACATAACATACTACTCCCTCTTCTACAAGCAATCCATATATTTTTCCATACACTTGAAATATAAGTGCAACGTATAACATTTACATGGTTTTTCTACTAATTTTTCTTTAGTAAAACACAATCACATTTCTTTCACTACTCCCACTTCGACGAACAATTACGAACAATTCATACAATTTCCTTTATGTTTGAAACATGAATGCGTGGTACATTCACATGGCTTTATCAACCAGCTTTTCTTCCTGTAGTATTTGTTATTCTTCGACACTGCTTTTGCTTAGTGTTGATCCGGTGTTTTAATAAAAAATAAAGAAATAGTTAAAAAAGTAAAGTAATCACAATTGGTGTCAAGAGTGCGACGAAAAGCACGATATGGAACAGTTGATGAAACAAATGTTAGCCAAGATGGACATAATGGGAAATGAAATTAATTCCGGAATGCGGCAGAGGAAACAAGTATGAAAACTGAATTGGAAAAATGTAAACTACGGAATAGAAAATATGGGAACAAAAATGGAAGCCAAATTGAAAATGTAAACTCCGAAGCGGAAAAGATGAAGACGGGAATTCCAATATGAAGACAGGTCTATCGGAGAATACCAACGAGCAACTGGCCAGGGTTAAGGAAGCCATGGAAGAACTCGACGGAAGTATAAAGGACCTTGGCCAACATGTTAACGTCCTGGAGCAAAGAACTGAACTCCATAATGGAACAAATGCTCGAGGAAAACCTCAAACTGGGTGGACATCTACGGGGAGGCCTGCTTTCAGCAGTACACGTTTTACATCTGAAATGATGGTGTTTATGAAATATTTTATGTATTTCTATATCTCTTGTATCTCGGACATTACTCTTAACAATTGCGACAAGCAGTTTTATTTACTTAATGTTTTGCCTTTCAGGTTTATCTAAACAAGTATCTTCTCCCACAAAAAAACAAGATTTCACAAAAACAGAGGCGAAAAACGCCGAGCGAAGCTCTGTCGCCCAGGTACTGTAACCTGATATATCCAACAACATGTATATGTTCTAAAAGGATGAATAATAAAGAATTATGTGAGAGCACCCCACTTACTTCATAGGCTTCTATTTTGAGAGTAATGCAGAATGATGAAGTACATAAATCCCTTGCTCAAGTGCATTTCTATAATTATAGTGTTTTGAACATCAATTCCTTCCAAAGTTCCCTTTATGAATGCATAAAGCACATTTAATGCAAATTTGTTTTTTTCTAAACAAATTTTTATTAGAAAGTAGTCCAGTTGAAAAGGAGGTTTTGCACACATCCTGTATTGGAATAATATTAACCATAAATACAACATGGAAAATACCACATCATTGCAAATTAGCCTGTTAAATAAGACTTGCTTCAATGTTCATCTACAGTTAAATAATTGTAACAAATGACATTAAGTATACATGTATTTCTAGGATGAGCAATAAACTGATATGGACTGCACATCAGTGGCGGCTCACAGTCAAAATTTTAGGGTAGGCAAAGTGTAACAATAACAACAATAATACAGTAGAACCCCGTTTATCCGAAATAAAGGGGGCGAAGTCATGCCAGATAACACAAACAATATATTGTTTGATTATTTAATAAGTGCAGAGTGAATGAGTGTGACTTACGGACAAATTATTGCCAAAACCAAAATGAATGAAGAAATTGAAAAATTGACTGTAGCATCGTGTTAAATAGCTAAAACACTTCTCTTTTCATTGTCAGTGTGCTGCAAAAACGAACTTTGTAACAGTTCACTAATTAAGTTGGTCATACTGGTATTACAATACACTGGTATTATAACACACAGTAAAATACAAACACAACCCGCTAATCTGTAAGTATTTACAGGCAAAAGGTATTTATTTCCCATCAACACATAAAACAAAACCAGAATGCACAATAATACTAGCACAGTATGACAACAAAATGATTTGCATCTCTGAGATCTTCGTTCATGGAGTATGGCTGTTTGAGCCAGCTAGGTGTCCTGAGTGCTGGCAGATGCATCTACGCATGCTTGGAGTACGTATACAGACGGAATATTTCCTTATCCATGTTCAAGGACCTCGTACTGAGGAAAGGGGCCGAGCCGGCACAGGTTAAACTCGCCGGCTCTCCACTACCCAGGTTCCATGCGTATCATTTCTGTTGCACGTTTCAAACACGCAGCGCAGTTTTGATGAATCGGAATTAAAATTCTAGGATTTGACCATGTGATGGGCATTATAAACAAGAAAACTTTTCTTGAACTACAATTTAGGGAAAATGACAGTTCAAATAATAAAATGCAGAATCATAGCTAAAGATTATTTGTTGATGTATTACAGTAGGACAGGCAATGCTTCCTTTCCAAAATTCAAGAGATCAAGAAGAATGTAAACCTTCCGAATTCAAAGGAAAACTTCATATATAAAGTCAATCCAACACAAACATTAAGCATCACATATCATTTACACCTGACAGAAGAAGTTCAGAAAAGTGATACTGCAACTTATGTTCTAAAATTATTGCCATTAGAGACAATTCACACTAGATTTCCAGAACATGAATTGGCTACATATTTATACTGATGGATCACTGATATCAAACCAAGATGGAGCAGGGACTGGAGTCATGTGGCAACTCTTTTCCTATTACAAATGTTTAGGTTATTGTACTACAAACTTCGATGGAGAAATTTAAGCAATTCAAATAGCTATCCAAAATCTTTTGTATAGAATCTCACATTTTCATTAAGCAGTTATTCTCTCAGATTCCAGGGCAGCAATTTTAGCAATTATTTTCAAGTTGTCACCCAAAAACCAAGCTACTACAGGATGCTGGAAAATCCTTACCTACTTAATAGCACTTCAAAAACACCTAGTCTACCAATGGATACCAGCTCACTGTGGACTCAGTGATAACAGCCCTTATAGTAAACAATAACAAAATCACTGACACACTGCAATTGCAGACAGCTTTAATAATTTCTTCATAAACATAGCCACAAATCTGAACTTAAATAATGCAAACACAGGAAATGCAATTAAAATGAAAAACAATGCTTTTGCTGGGAGAACATTTACTGGTTTCATCCCCATTCCCACCATCTCTGATGAGATACTGGCTACTATTAATTCAATGAAACTGAAAGACAGTGATGATGATGATGATGATGATGATGATGATGATGATGAAATATTGAGCAGAATAATTAAAAGCACTGCTAAAGCAATAACGATCCCTCTAGCTTATTTATGTACTCTATCACTATAATATGGAATATTTCCTGATCGGCTAAAGTTCTCAATTGTAAAACCTTTATCTAAAAAAGGAGAAAAGACCAAAATAGATAACTATCAACAAATATCTCTACTACCCACATTCTCTAAGATTTTTGAACGAATTATGTATAACCAGCTATACCAGTACCTAGAATCAAATAATATTCTAGTCCCAGAACAGTTTGGATTTAGAAAGGAAATATCAATCGATAATGCTATCTATAAATTCACTAATGGGTTATTAGAATTATGAAATGAAAGAAAACATGTGAACGGGATATTCTGCGACTTATCTAAGGCTTTTGATTGTGTAGACCACCCAAATCCTGCTAGAAAAATTAAAATATTATGGCGTTCAGCGAACTCCATTAAAATGATTTCACTCATACTTAGCAAACAAGATGCCACAAGTAAAAATATTGGAACCATATTCAAATATAGTTATAAAACAAAGAGTTCCACAAGGTTATATTTTAGGACCACTACTTTTCTTAGTTTTTATAAATGATCTAGCACCAAGCTTAAACAACTTGGCACAAGTATTTCTATTTGCTGATGATACAACACTATTAATTTTGCATAATAATTTAGACTTAAAGAAACCTCACATCACGTAACAACATTAGTGCAATTAGGAAATAATGAAGCTATTAACAGTGAAGCAACAAGAATCTAAAGTAAGAACAAATTAGAAACTAAAAGCTTCACTTATCTTAGTAATATTGCAAGTTCTTTGGTGCTGACACTGTTTCGAGTTGACATCCAACTCATTCTCAAGGATATACCAATAGCTATACCAATAGCTTTGAGAATGAGTTGGATGTCAATGCGAAACAGTGTCAGCACCAAAGAACTTGCAATATTACAAGGATAAGTGAAGCTTTTAGTTTCTAATTTGTTCTTACTTTAGAACATTAATGCAATCTTGGTTCAATGCAAATGGTATGAAACTAAATGTTGATAAAACAAATATTGTAAATTTTACTACCATCAGTGCTGCACAGCATAACTTTGCAATCAACATAAATGGAAACTCTGCTCAACATTCAAATGCTTCTAAATTTTTAGGTATACAAATCGACAAGCACCTAAATTGGAAGACCTATATAGATGAAATTATCCCCAAACTGAGCTCCGCATGCTATGCATTACGATTTCTGTCCTCCTTCAGTGATGCTCACACATTCAAATTAGCCTACTTTGCATACTTCCACTCGGTAATGAAATATGGCATACTCTTTGGGGGAGGTTCAACAAACTCAAAGAGAATTTTCATCTTACAAAAGAAGGCACTCAGAATTATATCACGCTCTCATGCAAGAACATCGTGTAGAAGCATTTTAAAAAATTTAGAAATATTACCCTTTCCGGAGAATACATATATTCGCTGATTACTTTTTACATAAAAAATAAAAATTACTTCACTACTAATTCTGACATCTACAATATCAATACAAGATCTAGATCTGAACTCCATACACCATCAACTAACCTCAGATGTGTCCAAAAAGGAGTGCATTACCAATACATAAAAATATTTAATATGCTACCTAATGAGTTGAGGACCTGTAATGATAAAGTATTCAAAATTAAGCTAAAGGAATATCTTCTTAAGCATTCGTGCTATAGCATTATTGAATTTAATAACATCCAATGTAATCATTAGATTATCTATGTGCTATGTAATTATATTGTAAATATTGTATAACATTATTTATTTATGCCAACAAACTTACTATTGGTGATTTTAAACACACAAGCCGTGTGTGGGCAATGTTTGAGGGGTAAAATTGGAACTTAAAAATTCAGTGCCACAGCTGGGATTTGAACCACAGACCCTCCGCTTACTAGGCAGGCGCTCTAGCCATTAAGGTACTGTGACAACCTGCCAGAATGACATTGAATTCTCAAACCAGTTTTTATTTCTCCTGGTAAACCACAAAGGCAGTTTAAATTACAAGTGAGAAATTACAATTAGCTGACAGAATTGGGATATATTCTTCACCACTCTGTCCTCTATGTGATCTGCAAGAGGAAATGGATCAAAACTACCTTCAAATATGCCTGGCTACTTCTAGTGGCCTATCCATAGGTGAAAAATATTAGAGAGCAAGAGGATTAATGACTTCATCATCAGAAATACAGCATTAGCTAACAACAACAACAACAACAATCGGCATTATTAATTTGTTAGAACTAAATTCCAGTAAACATGGAAGGTCAAGGCAGGGTATTTGGTTGTGTTCTCAAGAATTTACTGTGTTTGTTTATGTACTGATCTAGGGAAAATGACACCCACACAATCTGCTGTGTTGCCAGCTTAATTTTGAGAAAACTAAAATATCTCTGTAGGAAATGGTCAGAGACAAAAACGTAAGATACAAAATGTGTTCCAAATATCGAGATCTATTACTGGTTTAAATTAATGTAATGACTTTCCTTCAACCTGCTATATGTGGGAGGAACAATTGGAAACTGCACTCTTAACTCCTGTTGCATAAAAAATATTTGTATTTGTATGATAAACTATTTGCATGCTTTGTAGAACCAAAAGTGAAAACAAAAGTGTAACCAACGAAGATCTGAAGCTCTGGGTTTTGTTTTGAGGATTTAAAATTTTTAATTATCTGTTTCTGCTTTTGGACATATTTATCACCTTGTTTCATATCTGGCTAGTGCCACTGCTTTTTACCATTGTATATTTTTCTTGTTGCTAGTATTTTTATTTTTTGAGTGAAATTTATATCTGGCTATTGCCATGAATCTTTTAAGGGTGCTGATGACCTAGAAGTTGAGCGCCCTTAAACCAAATCAAATCAAATCTGGGTTTTGCAAATTTCAAAAAACTATTTATCTGTTAGAGTAAATTTTAGAGCATCCTCTGCTTGTGTCTCCGACTTCAAAAAAAAATCCCATAAAATTAAAAGCAGGAAGATAACACAATTCATTTCCTGAGCATTCATAAAAGAAGAAAATGAAAAAGACAAGATAGCAGAAAGTTTTTTGGAAACAGCCAGAGAGGTGACTGTCAAAGTATCCCCTTTGCTGTGTTTATTGTTCTGATCAGAGTCATTACAAGTGCGAAATGAGAGCAAAAAGGACCTTAGCTTTTGTTGGGGAGAAACATCTACAAACTGTTGCACAATCTATTAGTGCACTGAGCCATTAGTATACTATTACTCCACTATTAGTATGGGTGGATCTATTTTTCCTAAATTATTTGTTGTACTGCGAGAGAATACTGGCAGTTTCAGGCCTGAAGGTATACACTTAGGGCCAAAAATATAATTGTGAAGGGAACAAAAGATGAAAAAACCATTGAACTCCTATAGATTCTGCTGGTAACCATGGGAAACTTCAATCTTTGAATAAGTTTTTGTTCTTGCAGTGCAAATCTCTTCATCAGTATAAAATTGAAGTTTTGATATCTAATGAGAACATTAATTTCAAGGTTCTTCAATGACACAATACTTTAAAACTGCAGTCATTTATTCAGTACTAAATATCATTTCTGTGGTTCTGGGACATGGTTTGCACCAGATATACAATGGAACGATCCTCCGAGTTCATTGTACCTGCTAAATTCTGTCTCCAAACAAGTGTGAGAATATGTGAAGAGGAGTGTGAAAATGATGCAATTATTTGTTATGCACGATGTCAAACAAACTTGTGTTTTAATCACTTCTGCCTCGCTTTCATCCCTACAAGACACCGGCATCCGCAACGCTGAACTGCAGGTAAGGGATGTCGAACTCCTGATGTTCCACTGCTTTGACCAGACATTATCTAGGTTTGATTTTGGGTGCTTCAAGTTGAAAACAGCAGATCTTTTTTTGTAACATAAGCCTCTTAAAGCACAAAGATGACTGTCGAGGTGTATGCAATCGGGACAATTATTGATTTTTTCCAATTTTTGGGAAAATATTCTGCCTGTACACACTTGTAAGTTTGTGTTATGAATACTTGTGTGTGCATGTGTGTCAGAACAATCAATTATCATTCACTGGTCTTATACATGTGAGACAGAATATTGTAAGACCCCAAAAGGAAATCATTTATGTAAATATTTATTGGAAATGTAATTTATTTTTGGTGTTGATACGAATTAGTTGAGCAACAAAAACGTGTTGCTATTGTTCATTGTTACAAAAAATTAAGTTTGTTTAAAAATACCATAAATGTTAAGTTCCACATTTAAATTTAATATGTATAAATTAAAAAATTATATATATTTAATATTAAAAGCGAAGGGAGAATAGCTAAAGATCGCTTCCCTAACAATACAGGAACTATTTGATGAACGCATATGCGGATGTGTACAACAAAGATAGCATCATGTAAAGTGGCGCTGGAATTCTTAATAGCATCTGTATGTTTGAGATGTGAAGACGTGTTTCTATAACGTGCATGGATGTGAGTAGAAAAGACTTTAGAAAGGTGGAAAGACTATCAATACAATGTAAATAGGTGCAACAAAAGATAATTCAATTGTAACGACGAAAAAAGTGTTAATAAAGTGATTTATAGTGAAGTTACTTCGAGTGTTTATTCACTCCATCTAGTACCATGCCCTGAGAGAAAAAGAGTCTCATTGCTCAATCCGAAGCAATTTTAATTATAAAAACAGCACCACATGTAAACCATATTAAGAAGCTTAAAAGCCTGGGACCTAACTATAGTCTGATTTTTAAAAGCAGATACATGTCAAATGCCAGCTTCTCCACATGGAGAGCTGCAGTGTTGTCAATAAACAGATAGCGATAACCCTCAATACTCGAGACATATCTCGCTTATCTCACGGCAGCGAAAACATGCAGATGTAATCTATATTAGCCTACTATCAAAGCAAAGGTAATTTGTTCTCAATACGAATAAAGTAATCTGAATTCACTGTGTTTTTTCGTCTTTACAGGTTAGGCTAACAACACACTATGCAAGTGAACATCCAAACAAGTTCCGTTCCTCGCCCAGCTTAGCAATAACTGACCTGAGCAGTAAACCATTTATCAGTGCGGCTAATGTGGCAACCTTTGTTTACATTTCCATAGCAACAACCTTCCCCTCTTACCCTTAACCCCCCTTGCTTGACTGCTGCCATGTATCTTCTTTTAAAAATCAGACTATAATTACAATTGAAGTTGCCATTGGGGTATGTGGTCTCGAATTTGAGATTTCCTTGTGGCCTACTAGGAAAATGTGAATCAGTTGGGGAATTTAATGCTGTAACAGCATGTTCCCATGGTGGCTCAGTGATTAAAAGCAGCCATGGATAGAGCGGAAGATCCACGGTTCAAATCCTGGCTATGGGATTGAATTTTTTAGTTCTGATTCTACCTTTCAAATGTACCTATACTGCTCGCAAAAGTTAAAGGCATGTGAACGCTGGCCAATGCTCAAGGGGAGCACTGTTGCCAAGTGTAGTGCGTGTGCTGGCAGAGGTTCTGTACATAAGGCGCATGAGATGCGTGTACCACATTCGGCAGCGCTGGTAGGAGGGGCAAGCATCAGATTCGCCGGAGTCTGTAGTACGGCCCACCTCCACATGCCTTTAACTTTTGCGAAGATTATACTTACATAGTTACATTATATAGTTATATTTAATTTCCCCATGTCAAGCTGGATTCAGAGAGTTCCACACTACAAATGAACAAGTCTTACTTCTCAGTCAAGAAATCAAAGACTCCTTCAATAGAAAAGAAGATAATTTATCAGTTTTTATTGATTTCCAAAGTGCATATGATTCTATATGCAGAACAAAACTACTAAAGAAAGTAAAAATAATAGGGATGCAAGGTCCAATGTTTTCATGGCTATGTCATTTCCTAACACAACGCTTTATTGCAACCAGATATGGAAAATATATATATATATATATATATATATATATATATATATATAAATACAAACAAGTACACCGTGGCTTACCACAAGGCGCAGTGTTCAGCACAACACTTTTTAATATATTTATTAACGATCTACCACAACAAATACAAGAATCAGGTGTGAAGTGTGCACTATTTTCTGATGACTTAGTAATGTGGACTTCAAAACCAAAAAACAAAAGTACAGTACTAGAAAAAACCATGCAACAATTCTTAACCAACTTACAAAGGTGGACCAAAGAAAATTTAATAATTGTTAATACAACAAAATCAAACGAAAATTTAATAACTGTTAATACAACAAAATCAAACTACCAAATCTTTTCACTAAGAAAAAAGCCACTAAAAATAAAACTAAATTTTGAAGGTAACAACAACCAGAAACAAAGGAAGCAAAGTATTTAGGAGTTACATTTGATACTAAACATACATGGACCAAACAACTAGAAAATTTAATACAAGGAGCAGAGAGGTGCCTTTCAGTGTTAAAATGTCTAACAGGAATAAAGTGGGGATGTTCCAGAGCAACTCTTAACACAACATACACTGTATATATAAAGCCACTATTTACTTACTGCAGTGAAGTTCTTGTAACAGCAAGCACAAAAAAGATTCAAATCTTTCAAAACCAAAGTCTGAGATTAATTACAGGTGCTATCAAAACCACACCAATAGCAGCTATGGAAATACTAACCAACCAATACCCCATTGAATATGAAATAGAAAAAGCGGCTCTTATTCAACACGAAAAGTTGATCAGACTCCCATTCAATACATGGCACAAGAGAAATTTTACACATACACTAAAGACTCAGAAGAGCTTTCTTTCCAAAATTCAAGACATCAAGAAGAATGTATACCTTCCTAATTCAAAGGAAAACTTCATATCTAAAGTCCATCCGACACAAACATTAGACATCACATATTATTTACACCTGACAGAAGAAGTTAAGAAAAGTGATACTCCAACTAGTGTTCTAAAATTATTGGCATTAGAGACAATCCATACTAGATTTCCAGAACACGAATGGCTCCATATTTATACTGATGGATCATTGATATCAAACCAAGAAGGAGCAGGTGCTGGAGTCACATGTCACCTCTTTTCCTATTGCAAATCTTTAAGTTATGGAACTACTAACTTTGATGGAGAAATTGAAGCAATTCGAATGGCCCTACAAAATCTTTTGTACAGAATTTCACATTTTCAGCAAGCAGTTACTCTCTCAGATTCCAGGGCAGCAATTAAGCAATTACTTCCAAGTTGTCTCCAAAAAACCAAACAATTATAGAATGTTGGAAAATCCTTACCCAGCTAACAGCACTTCAAAAACAGCTAGTCTTCCAATGGATACCAGCTCACTGTGCATTGAGTGGTAATGAGAAAGCTGATTTTCTTGCAAAAAAGGGTACCGGCAATGTGCAGAAATCAATAGTTAATCTACCATTTTATGCAGCTAAAAGATTAGTCAACTCTGAATTCAAAAAAATTATTGCAAAATATTACTATGAAAAATCAAAAAATAAAAGATGGGAACTACCAAACATTCAAACAGTAATTCCTGAGTATCCTCGAAAAACAGCAGTTGCAACCTTCAGGTTGATTACAGGATATGATTGTCTGGCAAAACATTTAAACAGAATTGGGATATATTCTTCACCACTCTGTTCTCTGTGTGATCTGCAGGAGGAAATAGATCGAGATCACCTTCAAATGTGCCCGGCCACTGCTAGTGCCCCATCCATCAGTGAGGGATGTTGGAGAGCAAGAGGATTAATGACTTCATTGTCAGAAATCCAGCATTAGCTAACAACAACAGTTACATAGTTATTAGTGTAAATGGTGTACATGTTCATTAATTAACCAAAATTCTTCCAAAATTATTAAATTACTCCCATCTTTAATCTGCCGTAAAGAAGAATATTTTTCTTTGTTTAACCATGTAGGTTACATTGGATAGTGAAATTGTGCTCAAATCCATACAGCTTTGAGTTACCCAATATTTGTCTTCAGAGAGTAAGCAAAAATCCTAGGAAAAGACATAGATACTTAGCTCAATAAATTAGCTTAACCAAGATTTGAATTTGATACCTCTTAAATGTGAAGCTGCAATACTGCAAACACAGGATAGACATAGGTAAAATAATGTTCTTTGCAGCTTTGTAGCATTGCTTTTGAAATGCTTTTATTTTTATTCTTTACTTTATTCAAATTTATAAAGAAATAGAAATTTGGTTTACCTATCTATGATGGTTGAGAATAGGCCTTCACTTGTTTCACTGACACCTCGGAAATTGTTTGGTATGGCCAGGAATCTTTTCAGTTGAGCATAGTACTTTGTTCTTATCTCTTCCATTGGAGGATTGAACTGCAATTTCTGTTGCCTATAAAGTGAATTAATGCATAGTTACTTAATTAAACAATATAATCTTACAAAAATATAGACATATAGATACAAAGTTTGAGAGGTAGAACTGGAACTTAAATGCCACAACTGGGATTTGTACCACAGACCTTCCACTTACCGGGCAGCTGCTCTACCACTGAGCTATTGTGACAAACTGCCAGAATGGCATTAAATTCTCAAACCAGTTCGTATTTCTCCTGTTCCAGTTCTACCTCTCAAACTTTGCCCACACACGGCTTGTGTGTTTAAAAACACCAACAGTAAGTTTGTTGGCATAAATAAATAATATAGATACAAGTTAATTCAGCTTTTCAATATCCATGTTTTCAGATATGTGCATGCCATTTATATTTAAATGAATGATTATATCAGTACACATAAAATCAGTATGTTTGCATATTTTGACCCCATTTTATAATTCTTCCTTCTGAATGTCGGTGCTGTCTTTTTATAATATGATGCTTTGCATGCGTTGGGCTATGAGATTCTTTTACTACCCCAGGTCATGGTATGAGTGAAATGAACGAACACAGGATGTAACTTTACTATAACACTTTTATTTGCACCTTTCTCTTTTGCAATATTACACTCGTTACATTTAAATTAACTTTTGTCACACATGAATATACTTCCTTGATAGTCTTTTCAAGTTATTAATTATTTTAGATCACTTTTAGTGTCCACATCTACGCGTGTCACAAAACGTGTCTTTTCTTTCCGGAGACTGGGACACTATTAAGAAAAGGTTGTCGCCTCTTTGCATAATGCGTTTGTATTCATACGCATATGCATTTATTTCCCGCGAAGCACACTTTGAAACTCTCCTACACGCTAAATCGTTCCTGTAATGTTAGGGAAGTGATCTTTATCTATCCTCCCTACACTTTTAACATTAAATATATATGGTTCTTACATTTATACATATTAAATTTGAACATGTTACTTACATTTATGACATTTTTAAACAACTCTTTTTTATAACAATTGAGAAAATGGCAATACATTTTCAGTACTCAACAAATCCTTACCAGCATGAAAAATAAACTATATTTTCGACAAATATTTACATAAATGTTTTTTTTTCAGGGTCTAACCATATATTCTGTCTCACATGCCCCTTGTTTTGTTATCACATATATTCACAATCTTGAAACACAATACAACATTTCTCCCTATTCCTTTGATACAATTTTTCACTTTGTACAACAACCTTTTTCTTTTACAGCCTTGTTTGCTGTATATTTTTGTCTTTTGTTTTGGCATGACACAGTAGGCCTTTATAATTTTAACATATTTAGTTATTACACAACACAATACCAAGAATATTCCCTTAGTTTTTACATTTGACATTGACACAAATATTATTTAAGTGTTTCATGATTTATTATGTGCCCTTCGACTTATGTTCTTTGTTAAGAGGAGAGAGAAACAGGATAGATACAAATCTTGAGCTAATTGTTATGATCATACTTATGACTATTTTATTCAGTTCTTTGCCTTCTTTGTCTTGCAAGCTTATTATGTGTAGGCAGGTAGTTTATTCAGTTCTTTAACTTTGATGTTAATAATGATACTATTATGACATTGGGTTCTTATTCACTATTGTTTAGTTCGTTGACATTTCTTTAAGCTCAACATTGGCCATATCCATCTTAATCTGTGGGCATTGTTTTTCTCTATGGTTTTTTCCTCTTTACTAATTGTCATCTCTTTGTCTCTTATCTCTATAAGAGAAACCTTCTATATTTATAATTTTTCTGCAACTATATTATTTTTCTTCTTAATTACTCCTTGACACCCTTGTATCAAACATATATTCTCTTCGTCGCCACAATTGATTTCTTCTTATTTTTGTCCTTGACATCCTTATGTCAAAAACATATTTTCTTCATCGCTATAATTCATTTCTTTTATGACAATCAGTATTCTCATCTGCCTTTGTTGACCATGCTTTTGGTGTTCATTATAGCCAATGACTATGTTGATTTCCTTTCCTGTTGTAGCTTCCAACCTATACATGATTTTCTATAAGAAACCCATTAAATCTTATTGTTTTTCCTCATTTCTACTGTTCCTGCCTCACATATTTCTTGGCAAAGACTATTTGGTCCTTTCTTTATATGATTTTAATTTGTTTTTATGGTATCTTCCTATCAACTTGCCATTTAGATTCTGTACCGCATATGTGTGGTCACCCAGCTGTTTCATTATAACCAGTGGTCAAGTGTACAGTAGCTCCATTTTTCCAGCTCTTTTTTCAGATGCCTTGGATGCTTTGTACCTTTTTAGGAGCACCTTTTCTCCAATTTGTGGGGACCATTTCCTGATGTACCTTTTCACTTTATTTCTTCCCTTTTTCAGCTTTTTGCTGCAGTCTCCTGAATGCCAGTTGACATTTCTCCTTTTCTGTTAATTCCCTTTGGGCAGCCATTGTGGTGTCAATGTCAATTGTTGTTGTTGTTGTTGTTGTTTTCTAGTGCCTTGCATCTGGCAATGAAGCCATTAGCATTCTCAATGTCAATTGTATGTGGCTTTCATGTAACTGTTTTCTTAACGGGCACCAGTTTTACAATGTGGCAGTTACATCACCCGACTTAAACCCCCATTTTGCAAGGGGGACCACACCTATCGTTGGTCAACGGGTCCATCGGACCTAGCCGGGAGGACTAAATAGGTGGTATTTAGATCCACCGACTTTCCCCTCATGTGCCTCTGAGGGACGCTGTTGTGCTGTGATAGGCCAGCACATATGTAAATGACATTTCCTCCATTTTAGATGAAACAGTTATACTGCTGTAATTCGGTTCCCAGAGCCTCATCTGTTAAAAGCAGGGTGCACTACGGGCAGGATGAGGATGAGAATTGGGTAGGAAAGGCTATAGGAGGCACATCACTACCCCTTACTACCCCTCAATGTCAATTGTCAACCGCTTAGGTTTTGTGTTGGTCATCAATTCAATTGGGACAAACTTAGTCGTGGTAATTTTCCTGGGTATTAGTGGTGATTGTTGTTTCTATGTTCTGTGCAGTGTCCGCTCTGTTTAGCACGTTTTCATTTACTTCCTGCTGTCTTATGTTGTCAGTGTTCCATTGGTTTCTGCCCCTTTGGTGTGAACCCCTGTTGTTTGATGGTCTTTGACTGTTCAAGTATTCTCGACAGAATCGTATGTGATTTACTTGATGGGTGTGGTCTCCTGGTCTCCCACGATCATACCTATGTGTTCGGTACCTCGATTCATCCCTTGGTATCGTGCCGTGGTACCACTGCCTCGTGTTCTCCATTCTTTCGCCATGACGGAGTGGTTGTGGGAAATGGTGTGCCCCTCTTCCGCTGTCATGGGTGCTCCTAGTGTTTCTATCTTCCCTCTCGCTCTGGTTGTTTGTGGTTGTGCTTCTATTTAAGGGGAGAAGGTACCTTCTATCTCCGCCATGTTAAATTTGACATTTTCAATGTACCTTTTCTGAAGAACTATGAATAATACAGCAATGATTTTTCTATCACATATACTTACACTATTGGGCAATAAAACGACATTTTTGTGAGTATGTAGCATTAAAAATGTAACTGTAATAACTTTTTAAAATAATACTTTTTTGGCATGTTGAAAAGAAAAAAAAAATTATCAGTTTCCTCGATAATAACATCTAAGTGTTGAAAAAATGTCAGTTTATAGATATGTGTCAGGGAAACAGTCTGTAAAAATTTCATTGCTCTAGGTTAAGTAGCTTCAAAGAAAAGGTACATAAGGCTTACAAAAACAAAAGTTACCAGAAAATGAGTTGAAAGTTTTACAGTGCTCACAGTCTATTAAAACATTCCTGCCCCACACTCAGTGTTGTCATGATCTTCTCTACTCCCCTTCTTGTGCCTTCTCTTCTGTCTAGCACATTTATAGATGTCTTCTGCCTCAATGTCAGCCCATGTAACATGATATTGGTCCATTTCTGTAAAAAAAATTTAACATATTCCTCCCCGGAGTAGTACCTAGATGTTGCAGCACTTTCACTCGACCTACGTTTCCACTATTGAATGTCAGCACTGCATCATAATATCTAATATCGTTTTCATAGTCATTTTCTGTAGCTTTACTAATGCAAAATTGATGCTGAGCAGCACATGCATTATATTTCAGTAATAGTTTTGCCACTAATCTATATCTGGCAGTAATATCTTCAAAGCATATTACACAATCGCTTGCATTACAATATTTACGTTTGATGAATGCATTTATGCTTTCTGAAAGTAGATCAACATCAATGATTATATTTTCACCACTGCTTGCAGAGTCTTCTGTCTCTTCACTCATGTCATTAGGGGAGGAGAATAATATTCCTCTTGAAGAACTAGAGCTAGCAGTACTTTTGTTTGGAACAACACAATCATGTGGAGTTGAATCGCCTAACCTAGCACTTTGATCATCATTAGGTGTTGTACAGTTTTCAAGTCCTGAGTTATTTTCAGTTTTCATTATTTATATTCGCCTTTTTCTTCCTACCAGGCCCTCCAGACCTTTTTCTGAACACTTCAGCAGAAGATCTAGCCATTTTTCTCATTCAATAACAAAACACACATTTATAACCATAGGGTGCCAAAAAATAAGTGAAAGAGCAAGAACAAGCCAGTTTGCCAATAGCTAAAAGTGTAAAATGCATAAGAAACTATCCCTAAACATAAAATATCTGAGAAAGTTCTAAGAGAAGCCAGAGAGTGAAAAGGGGGCATGACCTGCTCTGCAGCATGTGATTTAAACCCACTTTTAGGCCCTTTAAAACGTTTCTGGTGCAAAACAAATTCATATTCATATAAAACACACTTCAAACTGAAAATGAGTAAAAAAACAAAAAATGATATTTTCACCATTTTTAAGGTACCTTCTCCCCTTAAGATCGGTGAGTTTAGGTGACCGTTTCTATGTCTTTGCTCATTAGGCCGAGCATTTTGTGTTTCGGAGGCTGCTAGCAGTTCTATCATGTCAGCAAAATCTACTGGCCTTGCAACAATTAACCCTGTTCTCACTGTGTCTGGGAAGTGTCTTGTTATGCTAGTGATTAACTCTGCCTCCGACAGGTTAGGGTCTAATAGCTTTCCTTTGTTAGCTACCTTCATAAAATAGTCGACTAGTGATAATCCTTTGGTCAGATCATATCTTCCTGTCGCTAACTCTACCCTTGTCTGGTTTTGCTTAGCTGGACCCCAATATTTTGATAGGAATAGGTTCCTAAATGAGCTATACGATTCATGACCAGCTAGTGTTAACCTTAGCCATTCTAATGCTTTGTTTTTTAAGCTTTTCTTGACTATCATCATCCTAAGCTCATTTGGTATTCTTTTCACTTTAAAATACTCTTCCATCTCTTTAACAAATAATTTTGGGTCGTCTCCCTTCTCCTTGTCGAATGTAGGTGGTGTGACTTCGTATAGTATGCTGTTGGTGTAGCATGTGTTGTGTCATTGTTTAATTGTGAACCTCTTTCTCTATATGGTGAGTCAACATTTTGTACATTATTCAAATAACTTTCATCTTGAACATCACTAGGTACATCTAAATCATCATTTTGCCTTTGTAGTGCATTCACAACATCATTTACATTAGCCAAACTTTCTTTTCCTTTTCTCATTTCTCCACAAATTGATTTTAAATCATTCTTAATTTTTTTTTTTTTTTTTTTTTTTTTTTTTTTTCTTTCCTTGGCCAAGAGCTCTATCGGAAGCTATACGGCCACACTAACTATAGAGGTAGTAATTTGTCGTACCAACAGTACGAAATTGAAAATATCATTAACCGAATGATATTGCGGGCACATTCATAAATGCAGGTTTACTACTAGATGCTAAAAGTAAGCAAAACGTGATTTAGTATATGATATAAAAATTCAGAGGAGAAGATCGGAGTAAAATAAAGAGTAAGAAAATATCAAAATCGAAAACCACAACGTTGTATATGACGAAAAATCGCCTGTAAAACGCGCTCATTTTTTATAGTCAATAAATAATTGATTGATACCGGAAAAACTATAATTTGGGAGTATAAGTCTGAATAAAATCGTTCTACCTTGTGTGCAAGGTTCGGACATCCTAATAAAAGATGGTCTAAGGTGGCCTCTTGACCACAGTTGCAATAGGGTGTGCTCCCAGAACCATAGCGGAACGAATACGCCGGAGTGTAACAGTGACCCACACGCATCCGCGAGAACAGTGAGATGAAGTGACGCGGATAACGTAAAGAAGCAAACCATGGACGATTGAGGGGCTGCAAGAGTGGAAGACAGGGACAAAAAACATGTTCTGTATTAGTAAAGGCTTCCCACTCCTGAATCCATTGAGAAAGAAGAGAATGTCTGCCAGATCTAAATAATTCCCGTGGGGGTACAGTGATTGGAAAAATTTCATCGGAAAAGCAAGCAGATTTGGCTAATTTATCGGCGATCTCGTTACCATAGATACCAGAATGACTAGGTATCCAAGCAAAGAGCACCCTTGAGATCCCTAGCGTAAGATGGAGTGATTTGAGTGCCTGTACATACCAACAAGTACTGGGTGATAACGAAGGGCTATGTAGTGTCTGCAACACACTCAAGGAATCAGTGTAAATATTTGCTGTTATGAATTCCGTATTTTTAAGAAAGTCTAGTACCTTGTAGATGGCGAAAAGCTCTGCAAAATAATTAGAGCAAAAATCCGGTAGCCGAAAGGTACGTCGTATTTCCAACTCTGGTGAGAAAAAAGCTGATCCTACCCTCGGAGGGTCCCCCTGACGTGATCCATCGGTAAAAAAAGTTAGGCGGCCATCTCCTGCCACAGGAATAGGAGCCTGGAATAATAGTCGTGCTCGGAAGTCTACAGGATAATCTAAAATGCGCACACAGGCCGTAACATACGTAATGGTATGTAAGCCTGTGACAAAGTCAAAAGAATAGCATGGGTAAGTTTCTGCACGTTGTAAAAACCGGGCGTGATTTGTCAGAAATCGGTAGGCTAGCATGAGTGGTAAGGTCATGACTTCCGTTTGAAGCCGCCCTTCTGGACAGCGTTCCAGTAACAATTGTAACTTAGGGAATAGTGGAAAAGTTATACTGCCCCAGCGGGCGAGAAGATAACGTAAAGCCACCACTGGGGCAAGATGTTTCAAAGGGGTGAGGCCTAGTTCTCTGTGCATTACTATTATTGGTGTCGAGTGGGCATAGCCCACTATAAGTCGAAGAAATCGATTGAGGCTGACTTGTAAGGGCATTAATGCACCTGCAGCAGCTATACCCCAGAGAAAGATTCCATAGGTGATCATACCCTGCACTACAGCCTTGTACAGGTGCAAAAGTACCTTGGGGTGGGAACCCCAGTTTTTCCATAATAACGCACGAAAGAAGTGGAGCTTACTGTCCAACCTATTACGTAAGCAAGAAATATGTGCCCGCCAGTTTAGTCGATGATCAAGTGTGATACCTAAGAAGGTGTATGTGTTAACCTCACGTACAGGTTGGGATTCCCAGTAAATTGGGGGAAGGCAAATGTGTCGACGGTTGCGGGTAAAATGTACCAGAGCAGCTTTCTCTTTATTCACTGTTAGTCCGTTAGAGTCAGTCCACTCTCTCAAGGCTTTCACGGCGTTATTTAAGGAAACACGAGGTTGTGCTACATTGCCACCAGGCACGTATAGTACGATGTCATCCGCGTATACCAGTAGTCGAGCATGAGGTAGAACCACCTCCGCCATTCCTGTGATATAAACCAGAAATAGGAGTGGACTAAGGCATGAACCCTGTGGCAAACCCTCACTTGTAGTCCGGGGTCCCACCAAAGTACCCCCAGAACGCACTGTAATGCGGCGATCAACAAATAGCTGATATAATAAGTTACAAAATCGCGTTGGTACACCGAGTTGTGTCAGCCGTTTAAAAAGTATGATCAGAGAAACACAATCAAAACCTCGTGCAATATCTAGAAAAAGTGCATCTAGAGTAGTATTATCTTTAAAGGATAAGTAGATATCTGTTACCAGAAGGGATAAGCTATCGAGAGTAGAGCGGCCTCTGCGGAAGCCGTTGTACCATTTAGGGAAAAAATGTCGATGTTCCAGCCAGTGATACAGCCGGTTGGCGAGGAGGCGTTCAAATATTTTGCGGGGGCAAGAGGATAAAGCTATGGGTCGAAAGTTAGATGGAGAAGTGGGAGTTCTTCCTGGTTTCAAGAAGGGGAGCACTGTGAAGTGCTTCCAGGTAACAGGCAGAATACCATAACTCAGAAAAAAATTAAAGCAAAGTAAAAGTTGCTCCTTCCAGGAATGTGGCAGCTGCCGGAGCATCGCATAGGAGATCTCATCAGGACCAGGGGAGGTGGATTTAGTACCCGACAGAGCAACTACAAACTCCGACTGGGTGAAAGGATCCAGTAAGGGATCATCAGGTATGGAAACAAGCGAAAGCATACAAGGTGGAGGAGGTGATATTGAATCAGGCGTACACATATACAAAAAACTAGTGAGGACCTCTGGTTCTAAGGGATTTTGTAAGCTACGTGAAGGTAATTCACCTCTAAAGGAACGATATAATGTCCACAGTTCCTGCATAGGAGTTTCGAAGGAAAAGGAACTGACCTTCCTTAGCCAAGCAAGTCTCTTTACTGAGCGGAGATACCTTCTTGTCACCGCTACCAGTTTTTTATAGTGTAGATAGTCCGCGAGGGATAGCGAGCGCCGATAAGTAGCCATTGCTTGTCTGCGTCGAGTTATATAATTGGAACATTCTGGGGTCCACCAAATTGGAAATCGTCGTCTCCTTGCACGAGGTACGTAGTAGGGATGAAATGTATCCAAGTAGGCATGTAGAATCTCCATGAATTCGGTATACTTATGTATCCCACGAGAATTTGACAGTAATCCTAAGCGTTCGTTAAGGAAATTTCGGAAGTTATCCCAATTGATATGGGACAGTCTACGACGGGGCATAGGAGGAGGTGTTGCATATTGTGAAGGGGAGCGATATTGCAGCAATATAGGGAAATGGTCACTTCCCCACGAATCGGGTAAAATGGACCAATTCCAAAGAGTAGAGTGACCAGGGCTGCATAAGGCCAAATCAAGTACTGTTGGAACAGTACCTGGTGCAGGAGTGCGTGTAGGTAAAGGATGATTTAAGCAGCTAATCTGGCGATGAAGTAGACAGTGTGCTAGGGAAGCACCTTCCCTCGTATCTAGAGAATTGCCCCAAAAAGAGTGTCGGAGATTAAAATCGCCTAAGATAATAAATGGTGTCCGCAAATGTTGGAAGAATCGATCCCATTGAGCCTCAGTAGGGCGAGAAGTAGGGGGATTATATATTGCAATAATTGTGAGGGAGCCGAGTAGTATTCCTACTGATTGTACGTTGGGTGGAGTATACGGGCACATGTACTCCGTAAAAGAAAGTGATTGATGCACCATGAGTGCTACACCACCGTAACCATCCGCGCGGTCTGAACGGACAATACGAAAGGAAGGTAGAGAAAAGGGTACACCCGGTTTCAGCCACGTTTCGCAAAAGGCTGCCACATGTATATTATAGTTACATAGGTGAAATGTGAGTTCTGGAAGCTTAGAATGTAAACTTCGGGCATTCCACTGCAATAAATTAAGCATTGTCGGAAACTAGAGTTTCTAAGGAATCGGAGATATGAGGAATGTCACAAGAATAATCGGTAATAAGCTTCCGAGCGTAATCTAGAATTTGATGCATTTGGGTTACCGACAAATGGAGCCCAAAGTCTCGACTGAAACATTCTGAGAGTTGCATGGCAGGGGCCACTGGTAGTGGCTGAATATCCCTAGGAGAAGTGGAGGAACGGTCTCTCGGTAACATAGGGTTGCCGTCACCTCCAGTAGGGGAATATATAGCTGAATGAGAAACCGAGGGGCATCTACCCGACGGAGCGTATAAAGCATCAGTGTAAGATTTTAAGAGTTTTGGAGAGCCATGCTGTATGTTATCTTTCTGTAATTCTTTAACTTTGCGCTTTTTTGATGTGGTTGAAGAGAGGTGAGATGGAGCATTAGAAGAGTAAATGTGAGCAGTCGGGGGCGTCACTGAGCACAAACTACTCAAAGCAGAGACGGCCACTCTTTCCGGTGTACTCAAAAACTCTTTGTGGAAAATGGGTTTGTTCTGTGTAATCCGTGGTATCTGTTTAGCCGCCTGTAAAAAGGTACAATTTTCAGAGAGCATCAGGCGTTGTATTTGTAGTTGGCGTATTCGTTCCGAACAGTTTGACTCATTGGCCTCATGCGGACCCCCACAATGAATACAACGAGCCATTTCAGATGAGCATGCGGAGAGCAAATGGGCTTCACCACAACGCACACATCGGGCTTTGCTGCGGCAAACCGTTGAAGTATGTCCATATCGCACACAATTTGTACAGAACCGCAATGCCGGTAGAAAAGGTTCCACAGGAAGAGAACAATAGTATAAATATATTTTGTCTGGAAGGGAGGAAGCACGCCAAGTAATTACAATTGATGCGGTCGGTAGGTATTGTACTATGCCGTCAATCACAACTTTCCTGTTTAACCGTCGGACTCGGCTAACCGGAAAACGCCCATTGGCCTGTAATTCAGTCAAAATTTCAGATTCCGGGCAATCCTTATCTACCTGGCGGACAATGCCCTGCTTATAAAGTAGATTGAAGGGAATAAAGCCCTTCAAGTGGTGTATCACTAATAAAGGGGATTGTAACAAATTGTTTGCCTGATCGGCAGTATTAAAAGTAACTATAACCTTTCGGTTACCACTTGGCCGGATAGAGTGTATTCCCCGAAAGTCATTTGTATGTAATAGTTTGCCTATTGCAACGAAATTTAATGACTTACGTTCTTCCTGTAAGGGAACAAGATGAACTTCATATGGACCCAAATCGGTGTCCAGATACCTATCTGTACTCAGCGTGGGCCCTGGTGGGTCCTTCGTAGGTTGCGGGCGATCCTTCTCCATTTTTGGAACCCCTTCTAAATAGTCGTCACAAATGGGGACTCAAAAAGAACACACACAAACTTGAACGCTATAAAATAAAAAAAAAAATAATGTCCTCCTGCTAGTTAATGTAGCCAGCTGTCGACTGAGCTCTACCAAGCCGGAAAGGAAAGTGATATCCTTATTTCTTTTCTTAATTAAAAGAAAATATATATATTTTTCACTACGCTATCTAACGCACAAGATGGAGTCCCACTCGCCTTAGCAACGTTTTCTTATCTTCATTCTTCATTTCTAAGTGACTTTGTTTTATATCATTCACAGCATCTTGTTGTGATTGTACTACATCAGCCACAGTCTTAATTTTAGGAATAACAATTTGTTCTACAGTTTCACTAATAATTCCTTTCTTCACTACTTCAATTTCTTTCCCAAATGACCTAGCTGTCGACGGGCCCTTAAACACCACCACCACCACTCAATTTCTTTCCTTAATTCCTCAGTTATTTTTACTTTTACATTTGTAATCTTACAGTCTACACTTGTCTTACATTGTTATTTCATCCCTACATCTACCTATTTCTCCCTCTAATAGAATCTTGTTTTCTTTCATTTCCATTTCTAATTTTCCCATCCTATCTCCTATGATTTCTATCCTAGCTTCTAAAGCTTCCTTTGTTTCATTTATGTTTTTATGTACTAATTTTAAATTTCTTTCCATTACTTTCATGTTTTCCTTACATTCCTGCCTTCCTAATTCTATTCTCTTTTCCAAATCTAGCTCTAATTCTTTGCTATTATGTTCTTTTCTGTTCTAAGTCCTGTCTCACTTCCTCCATTTTCTGTTCCATTTTCTGACCTATATCTTTTTTATTCTGTTCTAAGTTCTGCCCTATCTCTTTCTTATTCTGTTCTAAGTCCTGTCTCACTCCCTCAATGTAAAATGCCTGTATCTACTGTGTCAATACTGAAGTAGTGTTAAGTCTACTTCACTGAACCTCCTTATTTCTATTCAGTGTTTACTGTAGTTTAAATTCATGCATAGGTCTAATTCAAATATTCACTACCAAGCATTTAAATACTGTTGTGTGTTCAATTGCCATGGTTTTCTATGTCTTCGTGAAATAGGTTACACTGTAGTTAAAAACTGAAGTTTCTAAAAAAATTGTTAGATAAGTTTCAAATTTTGAATATACTGTAACAAAATGACAAAAGCAGTCCAGTCACTCTCCTATCACTTTCTTGTCTTCCAAAATTGTACCACAAATACCAGTTTTCTTCTCATCATTAACACAATCTAGTGCTTTTGGGCTATCACAACTCACAATTTTTACCTCTCATAACCTTGCTCAGACCTTATAGTGTCTCTCTTTACTTCTTCTGTCTGTCATGCACTAATTATGATGGTGTAATTACATACAATGCTCACTGAATCTTCCAAACAACGACACACATGCACAGCTGTTTCACACTTACTGACACACTGACCGACTCGAATCTGTCAGTCAACTTTAAAATTCCCTCACTCTGTTTTTCTCTGGCCTCGTTATATACTGGGGATGACGTCACACCAACCTTTCTTGAGTTTCACACACATATACCAGAACTGACGCAGTTAGAAGTCTCACAAACGTTCTTGAAACCCTCTTTTTTCTGCTGCCTTGATTGTTGACAGTCACATACACACCAGTCACACGATGCAGCCCGACTGCTCACCTGCATGGCATGTGATGTGAGGTAGCTTGGCCCCATCCATCCTTTGTTCTGTGCTGAGCCCGACATCACAATACATTTAGAAATATTAAATTGTATATAAGTTTCAATAGCTTTCTGAATTCAGAACAACCCCACAACGTGCACAAAGAAACTTCCCTTCCCTTCTGACATTTCATACTTCTGGGAAAGTGTCCTGTCTTTCTTTGTTGCAGCTAATGATTCTTCATTTTCCCACCAAGTCTGACAAGTAGAACAGTTTTAGGGATACTAATAAACGGGTGGTGATGGTTATGGCAAATGATGTTGACAGCATTGACAGATCCTGGGATATATACAGTATAACTTGAGTTATACATTTTCATATGGATGTACCCAATACTTGTATAATGTGTGATTTGCTAATACTCTAGGTCTTTAGACTTCATCTATTCTCCATCTGGCGACCCAATGATAGAATGTTAGTTGAGTATACCTACTTCTGTGAGAGGTAGAATTGGTACTGAAAAATTCAATGCCACAGGTGGGATATGAACCACAGACCCTCTGCTTACCAGGTGGGTGCTCAAACTGTTAAGCTATTTGACAACCTGCCAGAATAACACTGAATTCTCCAACCAATTCGTATTTCTCCAGTAAACCACAAAGATAGTCTCATATCAGAGACAATTACTCCAATGGTAACTTACTATCATAAGTACTTTAGGTCCCAGGATTAAATAACCTTCAGACGGTAATTATTATTTATTTATGCCAACATACTTACTGTTGGTGTTTAAACACACAAGCTGTGATAAATGGAGGGTCTGTGGTTTAAATTCCAGCTGTGGCATTGAATTTTTCAGTTCCAAATTCTACCTCTCAAACATTGCCCACACATGGCTATTGTGTTTAAAAATACCAACAATAAGTTTGTTGGCTAAATAAGTAATAATTATCTACTTCTATTTTCTGGATTGCTTGACACAGTAGTAAATGTTCTTTATCCGTAATAGCATGGTAGCAACCACACATCAAAGGAGGCTCAAAATTATTAAAATTATTTTCTTGTTTAACGACGCTGTCAATTGCCAGGATCACATCAGCGTCGCCGGTGTGCCGGAATTTTGTCCCGCAGGAGTTCTTTTACATGCCAGTAAATCTACTGACATGGAGCTGTCGTTTTTAAGCACACTTAAAAACCATCGGCCTGGGCCGGGTTTGAACCCACAACCTTGGGATCAGTAGACCAGCGTCTAACCAACTGAGCCACCCAGGCCGACAAGGAGGCTCAAGGTCAGCTACCTCATACCACTATGTTGCTACACAACACATGACAATGGCAACTAAGAACAAGGGCTGTTTCCACACAGTTCTAGAAACTCTCTGAGTGCTGAGCTTGTTATGAGAAACTTTGCAAACTTCAATTACCAAAAATTTCATTGGTACCTAATTCTTGTCTACATAAGCATGTCAGCAAGCATGGAAAAGTCAGTCAGTTTTAAGAGGAGTTCATAGAATTGTCTGAGTGAGCTATGTACAATTAAATAGTGTTTGTTTCAAGATTATGATAAAACAGAATAGCTGTGAGTTGCAAGGTCACAAATGGTGAATTGTGATTCAATTTTAAGGGAAATAAAGTGAAATAAAAATAATGATCTCTGGAATGCAGCAGATGGAGACAAAAATGGAAGCTGAATTGCAAAATGTAAACTCTGTAATGGAGAAGCTGAGAAGTGAAGTAACAATTGCGAACCACATGATAGAACAAATTAACATGGTAATGAAAGGTGTGAAAGAAGAAATGGTGGACCAATCAAACAAAATAGACGAGCAACTGGTCAGGGTGATGAAAGACATGGAAGAACTCAGCAGGAAGGTGGAGAACTTTGGTAATGTGTTAACACCCTGAACGATGTCAGGAAACAACTTAGCACCCTAGAAGATAGATTTGATAGCAGCACCAAGGAACTAAATGCCAGATGTCAATGGGATAGCACAGAGCTGAGGAGGGAGCACCTAGCGGTCAAGGAAACTGCTACGCCTGTCTCAGAGAAAGGTAGTGTATGACACAACAAAGACAAAGAGCAGCTCAGGGACATCTGCAAAATCTCCTGTGGATGTAACCAACAAGGACATGTCGTGGAGGAGGACTGTCATTAGCAATGCCCAAGAGCAAGTGAGATACTAGTATGGACCGGCATGACACGGAGCACAAAGAAGCCATCCCATCAAGTGATGCTGCTTGGTTTGGAGAGAAAAGTGGATGACAAGAATCATCACTGATGGTAGGATCCAGGGAAAAGAAAATTATTTTGTTGATTAACGATGCTGTCAATTGCCAGGATCATATCAGCATCGCCGGTGTGCTGCCATTTCATCCTGCAGGAGTTCTTTTACATGCCAGTAAATATCCTGACATGGAACTGACATTTTTAACCACACTTAAAAACCATCGGTCTGGGTTGGATCTGAACCCACAACCTTGGGATCAGTAGGCATCCAGGAGGAGCTGTACTGCTGGACACGGGTACAGCCATGACCATGAGCCAAAATGACATGCAAAGGGCTTGCCAACGAGGAAACCAGATCAGCCTAAACAGATGATAGCATTGTGCAACCTTACCTGTGGAAGAGGCCTGGCTAGAGTTGACTTGGTGCAAAGCATTATGAGTCTGTGGGTGTTCATCATGAGAGTAACTGAGAAAATGATACTGGGACTGGATCCCCTAAGGAGCCATAATGCAATGGTCAACAATGACAGGAAGGTTCTGCAAGTTGAACATGATGAGGTAATACTCTGAAGCCCCAGCGAGCATCTTATAGTCTGCAGGTAACCTTAGCAGATGTTGTGGTGGGGCCTGGAAGAAGCAAGGTGATTGTAAAAGTGCAGGCATGGAATTCCATGGGCCAACTTCAAATTGTGTGCAGGATGGCCTGTCAATATGCGTGAGTAGAAGGCATTCAGATAAAGACCCACCATGACCAGTGAGCCTACAGCAGAGGTTTCCTAGCAGGATGGCACACATACCCGACTGAGGGACATGGCAAGGACTGTCTCACATGGAGAAGTGGTTTGGCAATGTAGTTTACATATGTTGCCCAGAGGGAAGATGTTGGTGGTAAACTTGGATCGTCTGACCCACTACAAGGTGCTGGTCAGGATGACCAAACCTGAGGAGAGAGCAATATGGCAGCAGACAAACATCAAAGGAGACTCAAAGTCAGCTACCTACACTACTTCGTCACTATACAACATGCAGCAATGGAGGCTAAGAACAAAGAATGTTTCCTCACAGTTCTAAAAGCTTCGAGTAAAGAGTTTGCTACAATGAAACATTGATTACCAGTAACTAATCCTCAGCTATATAAGCGTGTCAGTACAGGCAGAAAAGTTAGTCAGTTTTAAGAGGAGGTGGTAGAATTGTCAGAGCAAGCTGTCTGCAGTGTTTGTGTCAAAATTACAATAGAACAGAACAGCTGTGAGTTGCAAGGTCATGATTTGTGAATTGTGATTCAGTTTTAAGGGAAATAAAATCACATAAAAAGTAATTGGAATTGCCATTTGTTGTAATAGTGTCTGGTTGCTTCCTAAGAGTGCACTGTACTGAGGTGAATTTTATATATTTATTGTAAGAAGATATTCCAGCTAAACAGTCATGAGTTGTAGTTGATTCAAATATTGCCACTGATTTTCTTATGGGAAATCAGGGTGTACTTCTTGTCTTCAAGGACGACATTCCATTTTTTATCTGCACTCCCAGTTTTAAACTCTTCTTGTTGAAGTGATTTTATTTTTTTGTTAATTTGTAATTTAGCCAAGAGTAAAGAGAAATGTTAATTTTTGACTGTTTAATTTTTGTGCCTTTTTTGCTAATATATCTTCTTCTTCCTCTTCCTCCTCCTCTTCCTCTTCCTCCTCCTCCTCTTCTTCCTCTTCTTCTTCTTCTTCTTCTTCTTCTTCTTCTTCTTCTTCTTCTTCTTCTTCTTCTTCTTCTTCTTCTTCTTCTGCTTCATGGCTTAGGCCATTTTAGCCTGTTTTGGCTCCAAAATCTTGTTGTCTATTTTTTCTTTGAACGTCCTAAACTAAGGTAAGCCCCAGCACAACAGCCCATGAAAAGCCAAGCCTTACCACCCAGTCACTGCATCCCCCACCTCGGCCCACTACAGGCATCATTGGTGGGGTGCAGTACTGGAGGGTGGTACGTGGTCAGCATCCCAATCCCTCCCAGCCAGTTATATGGTCTTCACGACCTGGGGCTGCTACTTTTCCATCAAGTAGCTCCTCAATTGGTCCCCCCAGGACTAACGAGGCTGAGTGCACCCCATGCCAGACCTCCCAGAGGGGATAAAATCCCCATGCTAGATTGAACCCGGGACCTCCACACCAGAGGCAAGTGCACTTCTTCTTCGAACGTCCTGGGTTTCTATATTCTTGGGATCTATAATTATGGGGTATCCTGTTTGCTGGCATTCTTTCAAAGTGTTGTTTCCAATTGATTCTATATTGTTATTGTTTTGTTTAATTCTTCTATTTTTAACTTTTGACTTATTTCATTCGGTTTTTTATCCAGCCTTGTGTATCCTGCTATAGGTCTGAGGAATTTCGTTTCAGCTGTCTGTATTATTCTTTTATTTTCAGCAGTCAATGTCCATGTTTCATACCCATATGTTATAGCAGGTATGGTCATTCTTTATACAGTTTTATTATTAAGTCTTTTCTTCTTTTATTTTTCATAGTTCTCTTTATGGTCTTGTTATGTTTAAGTAGTTATATTTATTTAGCTTTTTATTAATGTTGCTGCATATATCAGTCTGTTCATTTCCAACTAATCCTACAGGTACCGGAATTCACTGTAGGACTAATAGTTTTCCCAAATTTTGTAGCGACTTTAAACAATGGATTACTTCATTAATTCTACTATCACTTGACTAATGATTTGTTATCATTTGTAAGGCAGATTTAGAATCACAGAATATGACTGCCTTGTTGAATTTATCAACATAGTTAAAATGTTGTTTTAGGCCGGTATTAATGGCTGCTATCTCTCCATCAAAATTGATTGTATTTGGGCCTACTGATAAAAATAAATTGAAGATTTGCAATGTACTCCAGCACCAGAATTTCCAATTTCATCCACAAGAGTTCCATCTGTGTAAATATGTAACCCTTCATGTTTTGGGTAGTGTGTATGAATTGTTTCTATAGTTAGTAATTTTAGTGGTTCTGTGTCATAATGTTTCTTAGCTGTAATATTTTCAATTAACTAATCTAGGTTAACTTCTATTAGAGAAAGGTGGCATCTTGAAAACAGTATTCTTTCAACATTAATATTTGTATATTTCTTCTGTATATTGTTTACTTTTTGTATGTAATTTTCTTGAATTCTGAGATATTTTATGTTTTTATAACATGGAAGTGAGCAGTGAAGTAAGCTAAGTTTAATATGTGTAAATACATGTTAAAAGGAAGTCTTAGTAATTTTTCATATAAAATTAGGGCTTGTCTTCCCTTACATCAGATAAGGATAGGTTATCTCTGGCTATCTGCATCGCAATAATTGGTTTAGTTTTAATTCCTCCTGTAATTATTCTTAAAGCTAATATAATGTATAAATAAAAAACCATAAAACTGAATTTTTTTATGAAACTGAAACTCTTTTATTTGATTACAGCTCAAGCTATAATGTATTACTCAATATAAGAAACAAACAAATGAATCAAACACATAAATATTAAACATAATACCCTGTTTTACAGTATAGTACATGGGCGACCAAGCTTCGGTAGGCGTTTTTCGCCTCTGTTTTTGTGAAATCTTATTTTTTGTAGGAGAAGATACTTATTTAGATAAACCTGAAAGGCAAAACGTTAATAAATAAAACTACTTGTTGCAATTGTTAAGAGTAATGTCCGAGACACAAGAGATATAGAAATGCATAAAAATATTGCATAAACACCATCATTTCAGCTGTAAAATGTGTACTGCTGAAAGCAGACCTCCCCCATAGATATCCACCCAGTTTGAGGTTTTCGTCGAGCATTTGTTCCATTATGGAGTTCAGTTCTTTGCTGCTGTGATTGACTCCAGGACGTTAACACGTTGACCAAGGTCCTTCATACTTCCATCGAGTTCTTCCATGGCTTCCTTAACCCCGGCCAGTCGCTCGTTAGTATTCTTCGATAGACCTGTCTTCATATTGGAATTCCCGTCTTCATTTTTTCCGTTTTGGAGTTTACATTTTCAATTTGCCTTCCATTTTTGTTCCCATGTTTTTGATTCCGTAGTTTACATTTTTCCAATCCGGTTTTCATATTTGTTTCCTCTGCTGCATTCTGGAATTCATTTCATTTTCCATTATGTCCATCTTGGCTAACATTTGTTTCATCAACTGTTCCATATCGTGCTTTTCGTCGCCCTCCGGACACCAATTGTGATTACTTTACTTTTTTAACTATTTATTTATTTTTTATTAAAACACCAGAGCGACACTAAGCAAAAGCAATGTTGAAGAGTAACAAATACTACAGAAAGAAAAGGTGGTTGATAAAGCCATGTGAATGTGCTACGCATTTATGTTTCAAACATATAGAAAAGTGTATGAATTGTTGGTAATTGTTTGTCGAAGCGGAAGCGGGAGTAATGAAAGAAATGTGATTGTGTTTTACTAAAGAAAAATGAGTAGAAAAACAGTGTGAATGTTATACGTTGCACTTATATTTCAAGTGCGTGGAAAAATGTGTTTGTTGAAGAGGGAGTAGTGTGTTAGGTAAAAGAAAAAGGAGTAGAGAAAACCATGTAAACGTAATACGTTGGGTGGTAAAATGGATTGCATAAAAACCTTCGCCATGAAAACAATTAGATATATCACTTTTCATGGCGATCGGTCAACCTGTTTTGGAATTTATCCACTCTTTAACAAACGGTATGTATAGGCGTTGGTATGTATGAAGTTGATAAACGATAGGAAATAACATGTGAATTGTTACGTAAAACAAAAGTGAGTAGAGAAAGTAGTATGAATGTAATACATTGTATTTGTTTCAAACATATAGCAAATTGTAAGAATTATATGTTGAAGGGCGAATAGCGGAAGAAGACTGATTGTGTCCGTAAAAGAAGAATTAGTAGAGCAAATCGTGTGAATGTAATACGCTGCATTTATATTTCAATCCTAGAATATTATATAAATTGTACGTTGAAGGGCAAACAGAGAATACATGAATGCGCTGTGCAAAAGAAAAGCGAGTAGAAAACCATTTGAAAGTAATATATTGTGTAGTAAAATTGTTACCATAAAAACTCTCCATGAAAAAAATACATATACGTGCCGAATTTCGCGGTGATTGGTTAAGCGGTTTTCGAGATTAACAGTTAGATATATACAAACATTCAAGTTGTATAGATGATATGAATTGTTTGTAGAAGAGTGAGTGGAGAAAGACATGTGAAGGTGTTACCTAAAAGTGAGTAGAGTAAACACTGTGAATGTCACATACAGCATTTCTATATCAAACATGCACAAAATTGTATGACTTATTTCTAGAAGAGCAAGTAGCGAGACAGTTATGAGTGTGTTACCCAAAAGCAAGTAGAGAAAACAGTATGAATGTTGTTGTTAGCTAATGCTGGATTTCTGACAATGAAGTCATTAATCCTCCTACTCTCCAATATTGTTCACTGATGATTTTGAAGAGAGCAATAGCAGTAATAGTAACCGTTTTTTAGAGAGCACCATATTTTTATGTTTTGGCGGTCACATCGCTGTCTCACAACCCCCAGAATGTCTGGAGGACCACACCTGTCGTTGGTTTACGGGTCTCACCGACCTGACCGGGAGAATTATCGAAATAAATTCACCGACCATATTCTCTGATTACCAATCAGAGGACGTATTACATGCCATGACAGGTCAGCATGTTAGGGGTTAAGATTTTATAGACAAATGGAGAGGATGGAAAAATAAAGACTCCCCAGCCCTCAGGAACCCTAATAGCATCGGGGTCGGAAAAGAACAAGAGATGGCCAAGGTAAGGTCAGATAGAAAAGTTACAGTGAGGAGCAAAACACCAGTAAGTGGAAGTAATGTTCTGCTCAGCTTGGGTACCTTGTGGTCGCTATTCACATATCCCCTAGATGGAGACCCCTGAGTCATTATTAAAAATATAGATCCTGCTAAAGCACACATGTTATATATACACATTTTTGATTGAGAGACACCATTTTCGAGATATATTTCTTGTTATGGCGTGAAATTTTAAATTCTTTTCGCAAAGCGCTATTCTATTTTTATGTCCTAGCCGCGCAAACGGGAATGAAGCTTCAAAGTCATCACACAGAAATCAGCTCTTAAAATATTTGTATCTACAAGGAAATCGGTTAAATGAGCAATTGCCCACGGAACCTTAAGCCCCTCTCATTCACCACTCACTTACACACTCGCTCATTCGCTTGCTCCACAAGGAAACACGTTATAAAACCATTTCCACAAATGCATATCTTGGAACACGTAGTAGATAAAAGAATAACATTTTGTAAGAATAGTTTAGTTGAAGAAAGTCATGTTAATGTAAGTAATACGATTTTTATTGTGTGGTTTGGCAAGCTCAATTTGAGCTAAGTTAATAAACAAAACGTAGTATACGCTATTATTACACGATCCAACTGTGTTTATCCACAACACTAGATGTATTATTGTTCATAACACAACATTACTATATGAGTATATAATTTTTTGCCAGTGATTGATGAAGATAGAAGGTTGGGCGATGCGCTGTCGAATTGGCATCTGCAGCAATCATCTTCGGAGGCAGAGATAAAATCGTTTGACCCAGCACTGCTCCTGGTTTTATTTAGAAGTCATATTTATTCATATAGTCAAATTATAAGAGGTAGCTATTTTAGTGTTCGCTGCACTGTAATTGCATGCTATTATCCGCATTCCACGGCAAATAAATCCTTGTCCACCCATCATAAGTTTGATAGAGAGTAATCCATCTTCCTGCGAGAAACTTGATACCTGGTGCGATGTCACTTTGAAAAACGATTCAGCTTACTCTTTACGTTTCGTATTGCTGCTTCCTCAATGATCCTGTACACGATCTGCTATTAGCTGCACAGGGCGGACAAGCAGCTGAGATACAACCCATCTAGACCCATATACTTGTTCAAGCTTGCTGCGCGGTACCCAAGATTGCACAAATAAACTATGTAACCACGTCACGCCACCCTTGAACACTGTTCTCTCGCTAAGAACTAGGGCCTAAAGAGCTTGTAATTATTCTTTATGAGCTTTAAGAGTTTAGGATGCAATATAACACATCAGCATAATCAATAATAAAGTAAGTAAATTCCAGAACAGTTGCGGAATACTAGCAAGAACATTAAAAAGAAAAAAACAAGAAAACAAACAAGCTTAAAATTTCACAAAAGAATGGCGATTCCAACGTTAACATACGGTTATAAAACATAGACGATAAGGGAAAAAATCTGATGTGTTGCACTTACATGACTTTCTCCACTCTTGTACTAACCACTCTTACACTTTTCTTATAACTTCTTCGTGTTAGTTGAGATAAACATTTGTATTAACTATCTCATTGCTTATTCCCTTGTAGGTGCAAGAGGAATATTAGAATACAGTAAGCTTTGAGCGATAGTCAAATATTTTAAAAGATTGAGATTCTGTTCTCTTTGCAGTCATAAAAAATGAACAACGATGTTGCATTTCACGAAAGCCAAGTTTTCCGAAACTCACACATATAACCAGGAACATCTCCGAAATGGTTCACTCTAGAAGAACATTTATTTGGACATAAAGTGTGTGTTTTAGCAAGATCTACATTTTTTGTACAGTAAGATTTGGTCCATCTCTAACGGTCCACCAGTTGTGCAAAGGTCGTCCAGAGTAAATACGACTACAGGGGCCATAGCCAGAAAATTCAAGATATACATTTCATTTGTCATCAAAATATCTCAAACATATGACATTTCAATCAAAATCGTTAGAGCCATTTTCAAGAAAATAAAAACTTTCGAAAAATTTTCCATGTAAAGGGTAGTGTAGGGTGGGGCTATTTTCTTCAAAATCTTCGTGTCGCATCCTTGAAAGACATTAAACTTAAATACCAAGTTTGGTTTTTAACAAAGTTTTCGTTTTTGAGTTATGCTGTCCACAGACTGACAGACTGACACACAGACACACACGGACCTTTTTCCAAAAATGCCTTTTTTGGATTCAGGGGGCCCCAAAACATGCATTTACGGCGAAATCTCGACACCGAACCCCCGGGTGGAAGGAATACAATACTTCCCCTACTTACCAGTAGAGAAAGTAAAAAGAATGGAATAAAATAAATGCAGCAGAAATGAGATACCTTAGAGTTATAAAAGATGTACAATAATGGATAAAATAAAGAATGAAGAAATAAGAAAAGAACTAGGTATGTGTCCAATAATTAATAAAATAAACCAATAAAGAGAAATCTGGAGAAATTATTTACAAAGGATGCACAATACCCAATACCCGAAAATGACATACAATTACCAACCATACTGGAGGAGAGATGTTGAAAGACCGATAGAAGGTGGAGAGAAACTTGAAGCCGGAACAGAAGTCTCCTGTTGATGGTGATATTGATGACCTTTAAGTGTATTAAAATGACGTAAAAAAACAAAGAATAACTTAATAATTACCTTCATTTGTTGATCTTGCACATTTTATTTACACTTCACTGAGTACTAAATTATAATTTGTTTGCAATGTTTGATATGCAAGTTAATCATTGCAAACACATATTTGGTAGTGTAACATAAATTCACTTATGGCAATAAGGCTAAAACTGGTCATTAATACTTGCGGTACCAGTGGGAAATGACGTCACAACAGTATGAATGTAATACGTAGCATTTCTATATCAAACATGCTCGAAATTTTATGACTTATTTGTTGAAGAGTGAGTAGAGAGAGATGTGAATGTGTTGCCTAAGAGTGAGTAGAGAAAACAGTATGAATATAATATGTAGCATTTCTATTTCAAACATACAGAAAATTGCATGATTTCTTTATAGAAGAGTATAGAAAGAGATGTGAACATGATACCTAATAGTGAAAGAAGAAAACAGTGTGAATGCAATAGCATTCATATTTAAAATATACAGAACGTGGCGTGACTAATTTTAAAAGTGGTGATAAAAGTGTTTTATTGGTGCAAAATCACATTTTTATGGAAAATTATTTATAGAAGGGTGAATAGAGAATGAGATATAAATGTGATACCTATAAGTAGAAAAACCACTGTGAATGCAATATGCAGCATCTCTATTTCAAACATACAGAAAATTGCATGACTTATTTGTAGAAGAGTGAGTAGAGAAAGAGGTTTGAATGTATCACCTAATAGTGAGAGGAGAAAACAGTGTGAATGTAATAGCACTTCTGTTTCAAACATACAGAACATGGTTTGACTTATTTTAAAAGTGGGGATAAAAGTGTTTTTCGGTGCAAAATAACGCTTTTTATGGAAAATTGTTTACAGAAGAGTCAGTAGAGACAGAGATGTGAATATGTTACCTAAAAGTGAGAGAAGAAAACTGTGAATGTAATAGCACTTCTGTTTCAAACATACAGAACATGGTATGACTTATTTTAAAAGTGGGGATAAAAGTGTTTTTTGGTACAAAATCGCATTTTTATGGAAAATTGTTTATAGAAGACTGAGTAGAGAAAGAGATGTGAATGTGCCACCTAAAAGTGAGTAGCGAAACCGCTGTGAAGGTAATATGCAACATCTCTATTTCAAACATACAGAAAATTGCATGACTTATTTGTAGAAGGGTGAGTAAAGAAAGAGATGTGAATGCGTTACCTAATAGTGAGAGAAGAAAATAGTGTGAATGTAACAGCATTTCTATTTAAAACCTACAGAACATGGTATGACTAATTTTAAAAGTGGGGATAAAAGTGTTTTGTGGTGCAAAATCACGTTTTTAATGGAAAATTATTTATAGAAGGGTGAGTAGAGAAGGAGACGTAAATGTGATACCTAAAAGTAGGTACAGAAACTACTGTGAATGTAATATGCAGCATCTCTATTTCAAACATTCAGAAAATTGCATGACTTATTTGTAGAAGAGTGAGTAGAGAAAGAGGTGTGAATGTATCACTTAATAGTGAGAGGAGAAAACAGTGTGAATGTAATAGCACTTCTGTTTCAAACATACAGAACATGGTTTGATTTATTTTAAAAGTGGTGATAAAAGTGTTTTTCGGTGCAAAATCACGCTTTTTATGGAAAATTGTTTGCAGAAGAGTGAGCAGTGAAATAGATGTGAATGTGATACGTAAAAGTGAGAGGAGAAAACTGTGAATGTAATAGCACTTCTGTTATGACTTCTGTTATGCACGTTATGACTTATTTTAAAAGTGGGGATAAAAGTGTTTTTGGTGCAAAATCATGTTTTTTATTGAAAATTGTTTATAGAAGACTGAGTAGAGAAAGAGATGTGAATGTGTTCCCTAAAAGTGAGTAGAGAAACCGTTGTGAATGTAATATGCAACATCTCTATTTGAAACATACAGAAAATTGCATGACTTATTTGTAGAAGAATGAGTAGAGAAAGATGTGAATGTATCACCTATTAGTGAGAGGAGAAAACAGCGTGAATGTAATAGCACTTCTGTTTCAAACATGTAGAACATGGTTTGACTTATTTTAAAAGTGGGGATAAAAGTGTTTTTCGGTGCAAAATCACACTTTTTATGGAAAACTGTTTACAGAAGAGTGAGTAGAGAAAGAGATGTGAATGTGTTACCAAAAAGTGAGAGGAGAAAACAGTGTGAATGTAATAGCACTTCTGTTTCAAACACAGAACATGGTATGACTTATTTTAAAAGTGGGGATAAAATGTTTTTGGTGCAAAATCATGTTTTTTTATGGAAAATTGTTTATAGAAGTCTGAGTAGAGAAAGAGATGTGAATGTGTAACCCAAAAGTGAGTAGAGAAAACACTGAATGTAATATGCATGTATACAAAAATTTAACCAAATCTTTAGAGCCTTTTCTTAAATACGGGGGATATACATACAAGAATTGCACTGTAGAAGCGGGAATTAAAAAATGTTATTTTTTTTATGTAAAATCGCGTTTTTTCGGGAATTACACCTATATAGATGAACTTAAAAGGCAAAACTCTATCTGAATACAAAATTTGATCAAAATCGTTAGAGCCGTTTCCAAGTTTCGCGGAATATTTTATATATATAATACCTGGGCGACCGAGCTTCGCTCGGCGTTTTTCGCCTCTGTTTTTGTGAAATCCTGTTTTTTGTGGGAGAAGATACTTATTTAGATAAACTGAAAGTCAAAACGTTAACAAAATAACAATTTTAGTCGCAATTGTGAAGAGTCATTTCCGAGATACAAATATTTCATAAACACCATCATTTCAGCTGTAAAACGTCTACTGCTGATCGCAGGCCTCCCCCATAGATATCCACCCAGTTTTACGTTTTCGTTGATCATTTGTCCCATTATGGAGTTCAGTTCTTTGCTGCTGCGATTGACTCCAGGGCATTAACACGTTCGTCAAGGTCCTTTATCTTTCCGTCCAGTTCTTCCATGGCTTCCTTTACTCTGGTCAGTCGCTCGTTAGTATTATCCAATAGATCTACCTTCATATTACACATTCCCGTCTTCTTTTCTGTTTCGGAGTTTACATTTTCAGTTTGCCTTCCATTTTTGTTTTCATTTTGTCCATCTTTGTTCCTATATTTTCTATTCCGTAGTTTACATTTTTCCAATTCGGTTTTCATATTTGTTTCCTCTGCCGCATTCCAAAATTCATTTCATTTCCCATTATGTCCATCTCGGCTAACATTTATTTCATCAACTGTTCCATATCGTGCTTTACGACGCACTCCTGACATCAATTGTGATTGCTTTACTTTTTAAAAATATTTCTTTACTTTTTATTAAAACATCGGAGCAACACTAAGCAAAAGCTTTGTTGAACAATAACAAATACTACAGGAAGAAAAGCTGGTTGATAAAGCCATGTGAATTTACTACGCATTTCTGTTTCAATCATATAGAAAATTGTATGAATTGTTCGTAATTGTTCGCTGAAACGGGAGTACTGAAAGAAATGTGATTGTGTTTAGTAAAATAAAAATGAGTAGAAAAACCGTGTGAATGTTATAAGTTACAATTATGTTTCAAGTGCGTGGAAAAATGTGTTTGTTGAAGAGGGAGTAGTGTGTTAGGTAAAAGAAAAAGGAGTAGAGAAAACCATGTAAACGTAATACGTTGGGTGGTAAAATGGATTGCATAAAAACCTTCGCCATGAAAACAATTAGATATATCACTTTTCATGGCGATCGGTCAACCTGTTTTGGAATTTATCCACTCTTTAACAAACGGTATGTATAGGCGTTGGTATGTATGAAGTTGATAAACGATAGGGCATAACATGTGAATTGTTACGTAAAACAATAGTGAGTAGAGAAAATAGTATGAATGTAATACGTTGTATTTCTTTTTCAAACATATCAAATTGTATGAATTATATGTTGAAGGGCGAGTAGTGAAAGAAGACTGATGGAAGAATTAGTCGAGGAAGTCGTGTGAATGTAATACGTTGGATTTATATTTCAATCATAGAATATTATATGAATTGTACGTTGAAGGACAAACAGAGGATAAATGAATGTGCTACGTAAAAGAAATGCGAGTAGAAAACCATTTGAAAGTAATATACTGTGTAGTAAAATTGTTACCATAAAAAATTTCCCCAAGAAAAAATACATATACGTACCGAATTTCGCGGTGATCGGTTAAGCGGTTTTCGAGCTTAACAGTTAGATATATACAAACATCCAAGTTGTATAGATGATATGAATTGTTTGTAGAAGAGTGACTAGAGAAAGAGATATGAATGTGTTACCTAAAAGTGAGCATAATAAACAGTGTGAATGTAATACGCAGCATTTCTATTACAAACATGCACAAAGTAGAGAAAAAGCTGTGAATGCAATATGGATGTATACAAAAGTTAATCAAATCTTTAGAGCTATTTCTGAAATACCGTGAGTATATACAAGAACTGCTCCGTAGAGGCGGGAGCAAAAAATGTGATTTTTTATGTAAAATCGCGTTTTTTCGGATTTTACACCTATATAGAGCAATTCCGCGAACATGTCATACCGAGTGTTAAAATTTGAAATTAATGTTTCACTTTTTTTACTGATGAAAGATGATGCTAGATACTCCAAAGTATCTTATGAAGTGAAAAATAAATGTTTTTAACGTGAATATGGGTTCAAATTTCACTTCTTACCCATATATTTCCAAAGCACTAATAATAAGCGCGAATAACGGTGATTTTCATATCAATATTTCAGGAGCTACTTACAACTGTTTTAATTTTTTTGTTCTGTACATCACACAATGACTCTTCGTCTTCGAAACGTGTATATGGCTAATAATTTTCGACATTTATAAATAATCCTTAGAGCCTCTTTAATTATTATTGTGTGTCAATGTCAGTTAGTTACGGTAAATAAGGATAAAGTCCTCTGGAGGGAAAAGTAATAGACTGAAATAAATATCCTTTTTGATTCTTTGTCATTACAATATAACAAATAAAAAAGTATCAGAAAGTTTTCCTTTATAGTCATTAGTTTTCCCACAAAACACGTGACTAACGGACAATTAGTGCTGGCGCTCTGAGGTCGTCATACGCGTACAGTGCTTATGAGACTTCAGACAGGTTAGACGTATCAGTCTGTTTTTGACTCCATAACTAAAACACCAGCCCAAAGACAACGTGAACACAAACAATGTCTGAAGGAGCAAGGCAGTTATGCACAATGGAAGGAAAAATAGAAGTGACTATGAGGAAAGGAAGAGCAATACTGAAACAAACAAAACAAGGAAGAGAACACCTCAAAGTTGAATATAGGAGACATAAGCAAGCACAGCGGGTAAGACAGAAGATAAGAGACCAAGAAGGGATTGATAAGGATACTCCATCAACATCAACCGCTTTCAAAAGCGAACGGTATTTCGGAAAGTGCAGAAAACGTGTTGAGGAGGCATTGCCGCAATCTCCACGTAAAAGAAAAGAAATTATTCGTAAATTAGCAGTTGAAGAGGGATTACATGTTGTAAAACCAAAGCATTCTGTCCCGGTATCAGGAAAACAACTATCAGAGGAACTTAAAAGTGCAATCATCAAGTTCTGTCAGGATGATTCAATATCTTACAAAGTTCCTGGAAGAGACGATTTTATTGAAATCCATGTTCAGGGAGAAACAAAAGAAGTTCGCATTAGGTATCTAGTGGTAACATTAAAAGAAGCACATGCACTCTTTCTACAAGACCGAATAGAAATGTCCGTGGGGTTGACTAAATTCGCTAAATTACGCCCTGCTCACGTGCGTCTTCAAAGTCAGATCCCACATAATGGGTGCACATGCATTATACATGAAAATACGAAGTTTCATCTCAAAGCATTATGTAAAAATCATGCACTCGTTGAGACTGAATTTCGTAAGTTCATAGCACAAGTGGTTTGTGATCAGAAATTGAGTGAATGTGTGCAGGGAGGATGCTCCAACTGCCCGGGGTTGAGTGGAGCAGACATTTCGGATAAACTTGCTAATTCTCCATGCGAATGGAAGCTGTGGAGTTCACGTAATGGAAGAATGGAAATAGAAGTTAAAAATGGGTCTGTAAAAGACTGCATTGAAGTCTTTGCAATTGCCTGCCACGTTTCCTAAATCACGTTTATGTAAAAAGACAGCAATCCGAGGCCTTTAAGAAGGCTCGGGAAAATGTTGCAATTAGTGAAGCTGTGATACAGATCAACTTCTTTGAGAACTACACATGCAAGGAGCTGCCCACTGGAACAATAAACAGATCTCAATATTTACTGCTGTTGCCTGGTATAGGAAAGAAGATATTGGTCAAATTCAGAAACAATCTTTTGCTTTGGTGTCTGATTATGTATCGCATGACAAATATGCAGTTGATATTTGCTTAAGGAATATATTTTCGGAAATATTGGATATTGTTCCGAATCTTGAACTTGTGAAAGTGTTATCTGATGGAGCTGCTTGTCATTTTAAGCAGAAATACACATTGAGCCATGTGACATATCTTTCCGAAGTATTTGGAATCCAAATTGAATGGCACTTCTTCGAATCCTATCACGGAAAGGGGGCAGTAGATGCGATTGGAGGACAAGTGAGGAGGATGGCATGGACAGCTGCGAAAGCAGGAAGCAGGATTCAGAGTGCTGAAGAATTTAATACTGTTAGAAAGAAAACCAAAATATGTGTTCTTGAAGTTTCTCGGCCTGAAATTGAAGAAGCAAAAGAATTTCTCGACAAAAGATTTGAACGTATTTCACCTATGCCGTCCACTCAGCGGGTTCATTATGTGAAAGTATTAGGTTTATATGTTGTGGAATATGCTTTTCTTTCATGTGCGGAAAGTGTCAGAATGATGCACAACTTTCGGAAATAAAAACAGTGTAGTGATATCCGCGTGTACTACGAGGGTACTGCATCTAGCGTTCCTGCACTATAAGGAGTCCAATCATGTGATACAGGTATGTGCTGTGTGCTCTCATGTGTCGTCTTTGTTATGGTTTTGAGTCAGCTTTTTATACTTGCAACGAGGTAACTGTAATAAGAAATGAGAGCTGTCAACATGTTTATTCTGTTTATGTTGCATGACAGTAATGCTTCTCCAAAGGATATGATTCTTCTCTAAATGATAAATACAATTACACACCTGTATGTATTACATGTATGTAACTTATAATACGTATCACTATGATTTACCATATGTTATACCATGTAAAACAAAGACAAAGTATTACAATTTTCGCAAGTGTCAGTTAGTCACAAACTCATGTCAGTTAGTAACGCTGACCTTTTGAATAAACATCTCCAGATGAGAATAACATGCCAAACCTTTTTTCAGGTCATTTGAAAGCTTATAAGTTCCTCTCTCAAGTGATTTTTCAGAACAAATCAAATAAGAAAACTTTCAGAGAAAATGGAGGACAAAGGTTTGAAGTTGGACCTGCAGTTGACAAAAATGTCAGTAAGTCACGAAAAGTTTAGCGTTCATTATTAAATAATTGTTTCACTTTTTTAAGGTTTTTATATTTCCTATCACAACCGCCAATGTATTCTCTGTCATCGTATGTCGTTAAAATAACATTTTTACAACTATATTGACCATTAGAGAGACATTTTAGGAAGAAAATGTAGTGTAAATATCAGTTAGTCACACGCGGAATTGCTCTATAGCTGAACTTAAAAAGCAAAACCCTATCTGATTACAAAATTTGATCGAAATCGTTAGAGCCGTTTCCAAGTTGCGCGGAATAAATATATATATATATGTATATACAAGAATTGCTCGTTTAAATATATAAGATATATATGCATACCAATACTATTATTCATATTTCAAATTAAGGCTTTGAGATGACCACGCTATAATTTCTGGAGCTTTAAATGCCTCTTGCACACTGGAAACACTTTCGTTATTTAGGCCTACTTTTTCGTCACTGTCATCATAGAGCCCCCCTCTGTAGCGTGGTGGTAGCATGTCCGTCTCACATACAAGAGGTCGTGAGTTTGGTTCTCACTTAGGGTGAGTTTCATGGATAAGGTATTTTCCAAGGTTGTCCCTTATCGTGAGAAGACAAATATTGGTAACTCAAAGCTCTGTGAACCTTGAGCTCAACTGAGCATCATTTCACCCATTTCATTCATTCACCATTCGATATGACACTACATTGGAGGACGTTGATAATAAAAAGCTCATCATAGTGGGAAAATGTGTAACCAAAAAAGTATAATTGAACTAAGTATTAATGGACAAAGTTTGATGCCTAAAAATAGTAATAACATTCTTGGGGATAGAATCAGTCTTTTGCTAATGTTGCCATCCTGCCTCACTATAATCCTAATAATTTGTGATTTCTTTGTAAAGCATCAGTGCTAAATAGTGCAGTAATATATGATTTGAAGCTTTCCTGGCGACGAACATATTCAAGATGCTCTCGGGCTTCGAGCCAGGTGCAGTGATGAAGAGACATCGACGTTTCGGGAGTGTACATCTCTCCCATCTTCAGGATGAAGAATGAATAGCAAGAGTGACTTTTTTTTTTTGTGGTGGGGAAAAAGGCTACTTACGCCCTAACCGCATGCACGCATGCGAGTGTAAGACTCCTACCCGGGCTTCGAACCCGGGCAGCCTACTCACTAAAAAACCCCACCGGAAGAGTCCAGAGATCAAAACCTCGGTGTTGCAGTACCGCAATAATGCACCTGCGCATTCTATGGTGACGATGGAAGCTGCTTGCCAGAGGCAGTAACAGCGTGGTGATGCTGAAGGCCAGGAGACACTCATGACCTAAGCCCTGAGAGCCCCCTGGTAGCAGTCATTGGTGATAATGGTGAGTGGTGTGCTCTGATTCGTGTGGTGAAATGAAATGATCATGATGGGTGAATGAATGATGATGGCTGAGTCCTGGAGTGAAGTGGATCAGTCCGGATACGCCGTACACTTCATGGAGCGACACAACTCCGAGCAGGGGTCGCCATCGTGAATGTGGAAGCCCGCTGCCTTGGCTCGTGAAGGTAGGAACTGCGGTGGTTGTTGTAGTCGAGCTGGTGGTGTCTCCTTGGTGCGGCGAGTCTGTGTTGAGACGTCCCTGGTGGTGGTCGGGTTGGTAGTCGGGATCTCGAGCCGTCCAAGCGTCTGCTTAATTGGCTCGAGAGCCTCGGTGACGTTCCTCGTGATGGTGCCACTTGCTGCGGCGGAGATTGTGGCGAGCGATTCTTCAATCGCAGCCAGGGGGGCGCTGACATTCAGTACCTCCGCGTGGAGGTCCTGGATCGCATCCCGTAGCTCCTGGCTGACTGCGGGGACTGGTGGTTCTGCCGGTGGTGCTGTAGTTCCTGGAGCTGGTTGAATGGTGCTGCTGATTTGTGGTGCTGGTCGTTGTTGTGTTGGTGTGTTGATCTGTTGTGAAGTTCGGCGCGGATGGAGAGGGCACTGTGCCTGACCTGTATAATGGCCGAAGCCTTTACACGTAACACAGTACCGGCGGCGGTGTCGCAGGTCGTGACCCTTGCACTGCGCTGTCAATGCCCGGACACCGCAATAGTGGCACCGCGGGCTGGCAGAGCAGGTCTCGGCCTGGTGGCCGAACTGGCAGCAGCGGCGACATGGGACCAGGCGATCCGTTCTACTGGCCTCAATGCGCAAGCATTGCCCTAACAAGGGCAGCCCCGCCGTCAAGGCAGCTTCCCGGTCGGCCTGGTCCGCAAACTCTAGCCGAACCATCATTGTAGGGCCGCGATCTGTATGAATTCTCGTGGCCCTGACACTGGATTGCCACAGTTGCCTGGCGGCTGACAGCAGGTAGCGGCACGGAAAGTCCCGTGGAACTCCGCAAACTACTGCACTATGCCGCCAGGAGTAAGCTGTGGGTGACTGTGGCGGTGTTGGGTTGGCGGCGGTGTCGGCGTCGGCTGGCGGTGCTGGGTTGGCGCCAGCGTGTGCGCTGGCTCTGCCGCGACTGCTCGTGGCGGAGACTCAGCCACGACTGGTGAGACTGGGCGGCTGGCTGAGAGCGGCTGTCGCTCTGACTTGGCGCGCTCTGGCGGTGAGTCCGGCGAAGTTCTCTGCGGCGTGTCTGCTCGCGCCAAGACCGAAGTCTTTTGCGCGGGTTTTGTGCTGGCCTTCGCTGTTTTCTTTTTCTCCATGTTGACGTTCTGTTGGAGCTGAAGATATCCCCCTTGCATATCTCACTATAATCAGCAGTTTCCTTCAGGACCGCACTTTCAGAGTGAAAGTGGAAGGAACGCTGTCTACAATAAGACAAATAGCGGCAGGAGTCCCAGAGGGCAGTGTACTCTCCCCGCTACTCTTCGCAGCTTACATGTCCGATTTCCCCACGGAACAAAACATACTGTGACATGCCAGTATGCGGACGACGTCCTCATCATGGCACAAAATAAAAACGTGAGATATTGCCTCCCTCCCCTTCAACGACAACTCGACGCCGTCGACCGTTGGAGTGAGAAGTGGAGAATGGCTGTTAGTCCGGGGAAAAGTTCCGCTCTCCTTCTTGGTAAGTTTCGCCATTGGCGGCCGGAACGGCCTCTTCGGCTTAGGCGGAGAAATATCCCATGGGTAACCTACGCCAAATATTTAGGCGTTCTCCTCGATCGCGGGCTAACATACGCCCCACACGTCCGCGCAAAGGCCAAACTTGGTCACGCTGCGCTCAGACAGCTCTACCCTATCCTCAGATCTACCATGCCCAACCACCTAAAATTAAGGATTTATCGGGCAATCATTCCGCCATTGATCCTATACGGCTGCGAAGCCTGGGGATCGGCAGCACCATCTACCATGCGCAAACTGCAATCAGTGCAGAACAGGGCGTTAAGAATGATATTCAATACCGGACGTAGATTCCCATCTTACATCCTCCACAACCAATCAGGTCTTCCCTACATCATGGACTTGGTAAGGGAGCGATCCCGAACCATGCACTCCAAACTAAACTCCCACGCCAATCAGCTGGTACGGGCATTAGGTCAATACGACCACACAGCACCTCGAAGAAGGAAAAGTTACCGCCTACCCAAGGACGCCCTTGGATAAGGGTAATGCCACTCCCATCTTCTAACACATCATTACCCCAACACCTATTCCTGGCCCCTTTCTGTATCCTAAACTAGGCATACAGAAAGAATCCATTGCCAAGGACACAAAAGCATGACAACACAAAGACAACCTCCAATACCGCACAGATAAAGTCGCAATAGCGGCTAGGTGCTGTGCAAACACAACATCCCGTACAGGAGAACCTGTACGACCTGAACTCGGTCGCTGGTCGCTTGCAAGCAGGCCAGCCCCAGAAACCCGCCCTTCTACTGCCAGGGATGACCGAGTCACCGCCGGTCAGACCCTGGCCACACCAGAGCGCACCCCACTCACTAGGGACCGAAACAACACAAAACAACCAACACACACGCAAACACACACACAAGCACCCCCAACACCGCTGGAGGATTCAATTTTCTCTCCAGCAGCGCTCACCACCCGCGAAGCTTTTGTAAATGGAATGGCCTTGAGGGAGCTCCTGGCTTCACTAGGAGTCTCCAGGGAAGTAAGCTACGAAAACTTCCTTAAACACACAAAATGTCTGCTGGAGTTAATCACACACCAAGACGCAGACCCACTTTACCTCTTTAACTATCTTGCCAGATATCTCCTTGTACTTTCATCCCACAACCAGTAATGGATAGTACATCTACACTAAACGTATTATACTGGAATTGCAACAATATCAGACGAAAACGTCAGGAATTAACGGACTTCCTGATAAGAAACTCGATCCAAATTGCGCTTCTAAACGAAACACATTTAGGACCATTGGACCGCTTCTCCATTCCGGGTTACAGTATATACCGCAATGACCGAAATAGAAGAGGCGGAGGCACGGCAGTAATAATACTGAATACTATCAAGCACCACCAGAAACAAGTGCCAGAATTAAACCGGTTGGAGGCCACAGCGGTAAATGTGCAATTGCACCGCGCCGCGGTAACGGTAGTAGCCGTATACAACCCTCCACTGAATATTGATATTGAGGATGTCGACAAATTAATGCGAATGGACACCAAGGTAATTGCGGCTGGCGACTTCAATGCCAAGCATTACCTTTGGAACTGTCGAACAGCGAATCCCCAGGGTACACAACTACTACATTTTATCAACCGGGAAAACATCCTCCTAACGGGCCCAGAAGAGCCGACCTTTATCCCGCGAGCGGCCAATCATATGCCCGACATCCTCGATATCGCCCTACTAAAGGGAATACCATATGACACCGAAACTACGGTACTAAACGACCTCACATCAAACCATTTACCGGTAATAATGGAGGTCGCGGCGCCCGTAATGTTCAAACCAGAACAGCCTAGGCGCAACTACAAACACGCCAACTGGCCCGAGTTCGAAGCGTTAGTTGAAACGCAACTCGAACAAAACAACCCTGTCATTAGCTCACAAGATACTCAAGAGCAAGCCGTAGAAATAATCACCAGAACTATTCACCATGCGACCGAAAAACATGTTCCCTTAACTAGGCCAACGAATAGGCCAACCACACAGTTCCCTCGGGCTGTAAGACAGGCAATGCAGGACCGAAACAGGGCCAGGCGCAAGTGGCAGCGAACGCGAAACCAAATACATAGCAACGAATATGACAACCTCAGAGTCACGGCCGATATACTAATGGCCGAACACATAAGGGAGCAATGGAACGCCACACTGGAAGACGTTGATCCTCATAACAGAACAGTGTGGCGAATAGCGAAGTGCCTGACACGTACTCAAACAAACATTCTGCCCCTACATATTGACGGGCAAATAGCCGAATGCTGAATGCTGAACCATGCGACAGACAGTTCGCAGCAGCAAAGGAAGACCAAATTGCTGAAATAGGGAATATTCCAACGCACAACAAACTTCGAAAGACCAGTGCAAGCGAAATTAAATGGCTAATAGCACACTTGCCCGCTCGCAAGGCTCCAGGGCCAGACAATATTCCCAATATAGTCCTGAAACATCTTGCGCCCAAAGCCTTAAAAGTGCTGGCGGATATATTCAACTACGCGCTGGAACACGGAAAATTCCCAAAGCGCTGGAAGGAAGCACGAATCCTTATGTTTCCTAAGCAACATAAAGATCGGTCCATTCCTACTAATCACATGCCAATTAGCCTCTTAAGCACACTAAGTAAACTGCTAGAGAAAATAATACTTAAACGCCTTAACTCATTCCTAATTAAAAACAACGTGATAACTGACGACCAGTACGGCTTCAGGGCCAATCACTCTACAACACTACAGATCCTTAGGCTTACCGAAAGTATCACCAGGGGATTTAACACTAAACGATCGACAGGCGTGGTCCTATTGGACATAGAACGCGCTTTCGATAAAGTGTGGCATGCAGGATTACTCCACAAACTCATTCACATAGGGGTACAAGATTCAATGGTCGCCCTAATAAAAGATTACCTCAGCGGAAGGAGTTTCAGAATCTCAATTGAGAATACCGAAACCTCATTGCACCCCATAAATGCGGGAGTCCCACAAGGAAGTTTACTCGGGTCTACGTTATTTAATATATATATATCAACGATCTACCACCACTAGTCCGAGTAGATAAATACTTATACGCGGACGACACGGCCCTGGCCACGCAATCTACTCAGTCACGCATCATACACCTGCGGCTCCAGAATGCTCTAAACACATTGGAGCCCTGGTTCACCAAATGGCGGTTAAAACTAAATGCAAGAAAACGCCAAGCAATCATTTTTACCAGGCGAATATTGCACAGGCAAAGGAGGCGAGCCCTCCCACCCCTCACCCTAATTCAGGAACCTATCGGGTGGGAGACATCCGTCACGTACCTAGGGGTTAAGATGGATGCATATCTCACATGGAGAGAGCATATTAAGTCAGCCAGAGCAAAGGCCAATGGCCAACTCAACAGACTGTACCCGCTGATAAATCTTAACAGCAGCCTTAAGCTACGCATGGGACTTACGCTCTATAAGACGCTGATCCGTCCCATCTTAACTTACGCCGCCCCGGTATGGGGATATGCGGCAAAAATGCACATAAAGCGCCTCCAAACGATGGAAAATAGAATACTGCGAATTATTGCAAAACTACCTCCAGAGGCTCCGACGTACCAGTTACATGAAGAGCTCACAATCGAGCAGTTTATTAAACACCTGGCATGCAACCTATACTCCAAAAAGAATAAGAACCACAACGAGCAAATACGAATGCTCGGGGAGTATGATATGACTCGCGACAAACACCTCCGCCCTCTATCATTGTTCGATCGCACTATAAGTATAGGCGAACCTGAACTCAACATACAGGAATACCTAAATAATTTAGTACCATGAAATTACTGGTTAGGGGATGAAGGGAAGCACACAACAAACACATAACACTATAAAAACATACACTTACACTTACACTCAAGCCCTCACAAGTCCTTGTGCTACCTATCCAAGGCGGACCCCGGGAGACGAGGGCCTCCCCGGTAGTGGCACAGGCTCGCTCCTGCACTTCAGGCAGACAGCCCGCCATGTGTGCACTTATACGACCAGGCAAGCTCAGGTACACGATTAATGACGAAGCCTCCGGCTTAATCACACCATAGTAAGTAAGATTAAATGACACAGTAGAAGTTAGCTCTACAAGTTGTAAATCTTATAAATATCACCATAACTGCACCTAGTTATATAAGCATATCTTAAAATACTTCTAGCATAGATTATAGGACGCAATATAAATAAATAATAAAATAAAAAAAATTAAAAAAACAAAAAACAAAAAAAAAAAAAAAAAAACCGCTAAGGACAAGAAACGAAACCTTTGGGTGGAGTTTTAAAAACTAAACATGCTCATTTCGCTCATCCCTTACATCCATCTACACCTGACGATGCCAAATGGCTGAAACACAAAAAGAACACCATCAACTATCAAACACATCACCATTAATTACTACCAGGGGGCACTCGGGGCTTATGTCATGTTTGCCCTCCGGCACATCAGTAATACTCACTGTTACTGCCACTGGCAGGCAGCTTCCATCTCTCACCACAGAATGCGCAGGTGCTTTATGCGGTACTGCAGCATAGAGGCCTTGACCTCAGGACTTCCGGTGGGGTTTTTTAGTGAGTAGGCTGCCCGGGTTCGAAGCCAGGGTAGGAGTCTTAAACTCGCATGCATGCGGTTAGGTAGCCTTTTTTCCCACCACAAAAAAAAATTGCAAACAAGAAGAGCGCTATGATTGCCGTCCAAGACTCAGCGCAGCCTCACCTTCTTCAGCAACCGCCAGTACAAGACTCAGCGCAGCCTCACCTTCTTCAGCAACCGCCAGCACACCACGCACACCATCCCCGTCAACACAACCCTCCTCTGCATACAGCATTGTACGACGCAAATACCAGACAACGCTCACCAGAAGACGATCCACTTCAGGACCAAATGAATCCACCAAAATCCTGCTGTCAAAACCAAAGCCAAAACCAAAGCAACGTCACACCTCAAGACGTAGGTCACTGTCTGGAGACCCACCCCATGTCACCACTTTACCCAACATGCACCCTTAACAAACAACTATGTATTAATTCCGTCTCGTCCATCTGTCCCCAACACCGAAACACACCACCTACATTAACAACATACTGCACTCCCTGCGGTGCTACTCAGACTCCGGTATGGGTACCACCCGGATCACCCAACGCACCCACATGCTACAGCATGTGGCCAGCAAGACCTTACTATCCGGGGTGCTAAGCAGGACCCGGTCACAACGCCACACCCCTCCTAATTCTCCCCTTGAAATCCTCATTCATCCCGCACTTCCGGCAAAATAAGCCACTCTTTATCTCCAACTCTCTATCTGTCTCCCCTTTCAAAAAAAAAAAAAAAATCACTCTTGCTATTCATTCTTCATCCTGAAGATGGGATAGATGTACACTCCCGAAACGTCAATGTCTCTTCATCACTGCACCTGGCTCGAAGACCAAGAGCATCTTGAATAAGTGCAGTAATAATGTAATTACTTAAATACTTAAACATTGGCAGTCACATTTGGGACACTTACTTCACTTACTCTATTATTATACAGCTTTGAATCCAAAAGCTCAAGTATTTAACTTCAGGTTCACTCATAAAAAGTTTCTAAATAAATTAGATGACAGCTAACAATGAGAGAGTGCAGACGTGTGCCGAGATCGCTCCCGTAAATAAGAGGAAGAAAGATGCACGGGACATGGCCGGCAAAGATTCTATACAATAAGTGATGGCAGAGCTGGGGAAAATACAAAAAATACTTGCAATGGAGAAGAGTGCAGATGGGAATAAAAGAAGAGAACTAGTCGACAAAGATGACGAAATACTTAAAAATATAGAAATTGTAAAGGAAGAATTATAAAACATCAAAGGAAAAATGGGAGGATAAAAGTTGGAAATATAACTTGATGCTTGTCGGAATAGAAGGAAGGCCTTGCATCAATTCAAAGCAAGAGGTATAGAAAGTTCTGGAGAAGAAGCTACAGATAAACACTAGTAACTATAAAATACGAGAAGCATTTAGATTCGGGAGAAGAAATGGAGGAAGAAACATTCTAGCAAAATTTACAAGTACATATACAACTTGCAACATACTGAAACAGACAAAGTTACTGAAAGGAACAAACATTTTATCAACAAAGACTTATCATATGACCAAAGGCAGCAAATGAAGAAATTAATAGAACAGAGAAGGTGAGCAAAAAGTCAGGGGAAGCACGCATACATCCAAGATTTTAAATTATGGACAGATGGACAAATTACAGAGGAAAGAATGAGCTAATGGTCACTGTAGTGGAAAATCATGAAGAGGCAAGACAGGAAACACAGAAAACCAAAGTCAGTCGTATCATATTTCAAAGAATCGGTGAGATGGGGAAAACATATTTCTCCAAGGACAGATGTGAGACGAAAAAAATAAGCGAAGGAGGGGAAATTAGCAAGTGACAAGGTGACAGAGAAGAAGGAGCAGAAAGGACATATGATTGGTTACAGCAATTCAACAGAGAAAAAAGATGGCGGCAAGAAACTGGCAAGCAAATAAGGGGCAATTTCAAAGCTAAGTGGAAATAAACTGAGGGAACAAGAGATGTGGGGCTTGACCAGATAGAATGGGAGGACAGAGAAGCAGGTTTTACATATCTGGTTAGATTGGAATGGGAGAACGATGACCAGAAAAGGCCAGCACGAATTTGGAAGGATATTAACTTAAATAAGTGGATATCAGATAATGAACATGTGTCAATATATAGGTAGCAGAAAAAGAACGAGAAAGTATCTGTGCCGTGTGACAAGGAAGAGAAAGTGATTAAGTGAAATGTGTTCGGAGTTGGTAGGAGGGAGAGAAAGAAAAGTTTAGGGATAAAGTCTAGTAGGTATTTATAAGTGAAAGTTAAGTGAAGAAAGGAAGTGGAAGTGAAAGAGATAAGAAGAAAGTGAACCCATGGGGTGTAGGAAATAATTAGTAAATAATCATGAAGCATAAGAAAAAGAGGGGGAAAATAAATTTTAGATTGGAATGGGTAATTTAAAATAATAATGAGCATAAGGAAAAGGAAAGTAAAAGAAAATTTGGTGAAAATAAGTGAATTAAAAGACGAAAGACAAAAGAAAGCTTTGAGTAAGGCTAATTAAGTGTAGCTGAAAAATAAACAGCACATGCCAAATGTAGAGAATCTCAGAGGGCTGTCCAATGACAGAAGTGCCAGGGTGCCCAAGTTCATGGGCAGCCCAAGATGTATATACTCTATGGTGCTGTTTTTATAATTTATGGTGATGTGGATGAGCTTTTGACTCTTTTGTTATCTCGGGTCGTGGTACTGGATGGAATGAACATACACTCGGGGTTAACTTTAGTGAAATATTTTATTTGCACCTTCTTGTTCTCAGTATTTAAATCGTATCACAGTAGCAAGTATTTTATTTTAGTAGATCGACTTCTCTAGCATCGCCGAGATTTAATGTCTGAAAATTTAGCGATATTTCGCTAAATGTGTTTTCTATCACTTTACACTTGGTCTATTTTACGTCCTTTCATTTAATTGCACACTTCGTATTAACTAACTTATTAAAGTTCGCTAACGTTTCACTTATTTTACACAAATTAACGCTCTTTAAACACCTAGTAAATTTACTTTCACTATTTTATGACGCGCATACATAAAAATGCGTCCATCCATACCAAATACACGGATGCTAATAACTAGACAATTGCGCCGCATTACACTTCATTTTGTGTACATCCGCGTATGCATTCATCAAATAGTTCCCGCATTGTTAGGGAAGCGATCTTTAGCTATCCTCCTTTCGCTTTTAATATTGAACACATATAATTCTTTTATTTATACATATATATTAAAATTAAGTATGGAAATATTTATGACTTAATTGTTTGTAACAATGAACAATAGTAACACGTTTTCATCATTTAACCAACTCATACCAACATCAAAAACAAATTACATGCTTAACAAATATTTACATAAACGATTTTCTTTTGGGATCTTACAATATCCTGTCTCACATGTCCCTTGTTTTGTTTTTCAAGTTGTCACCTACATTTACAATCTTGAAACACAATACAATACTTCTCCCTATTCCTCTAATACTTAATACTTTGTACATTACCCTTTTTTCTTTATAGTCTTCTTTGCTGTATGTTTTTGTCTTTTGTTTTGGCATGACACAGCATGTCTTTATAAATTTTACATATTCAGTTACCACACAATACAACACCAAGAATATTCCTAAGTTTTTACATTTGACATTGACACAAATATTATTTAAGTGTATTATGGCTTACTGTGTGCCTTTTGACGTATGTTCCTTGTTATGAGGAAAGAAAAACAGGATACAAATCTTGAGCTAATGATTATGATCATATTTATGGCAATTTTATTCAGTTCTTTGTCCTCTGTCTTGCAAGCTTATTATGTATGGGCAGGTCGTTGAGTCAATTCTTAAACTCTGATGTTACTAATGATGATATTATGACATTGGGTTCTTATTCACTATTGGTTAGTTCGACATTTCTTCAAGCTTAACATTGGCTATATCCATCTTAATTCATGGGCATTGCTTTTCTGACTATGGTTTTTCTTACTTCACTAATTGTCACCTCTTTATCTCTTATCTCTATAAGAGAAAACTTCTATATTTATAATTATTCTGCAACTATATTATTTTTCTTCTTTATTCACCCTTGACACCCTTGTGTCAAAAATATTTTCTCTTTGTCATCACAATTGATTCCTTTTTATTTTTGTCCCTGACATCCTTATGTCTAAAACACATTTTTTCATCGTTATAATTCACTTCTCTAATGACAATCAGTATTCTCATCTGTCCTTGTTGACAATGCTCTCAGTGGTCATTATAGCCAATGACTATGTTGATTTTCTTTCTTGTATTTTCCAACCTGTATATAATTTTCTATAAGAAACCCATTAAAAATTATTTTTTTTCATCATCTCCACTGTTCCTGCCTTACATGTTTGTTGGCAAAGACTATTTGGTTCTTTCTTTGTATGGTTTTAATTTGTTTTTATGGCATCTTCCTACCAACTTTCCATTTGTATTCTGTAGCTCATATGTATGGTCGCCCAGCTGTTTTGTTATGACCAGCAGTCCAGTATACAGTAGTTCCCTTTTCTCTTTGTGTAGCCATCATATGTGAATGTCAATTCTCAATCGCTTAGGTCTTGTGTTGGTCATCCACTCGATTGGGACGAACTTAGTTGTGGTATGTTAAGTAAATTTTCCGGGTTTGTGGGCCGTGGTCGAGTTGGATTACCTTCCTCCGACATTTCGCTGGAAACTGCATCCAGCATCTTCAGGGTCAATCTCTGTTATTATCGGCTGCACATAAATTAAAGTTCACTGCAAACTTTCATATTCATCTTTGTTTGTTATTAGTGTCCATTGGTAACAAATTTTCACGATCGCTCATTCTCATGAATACCAACATGAGATTATCGATCTCAAAATGCCGGCAAATGGGACGTCTCTGATCATGGTATAAAGGGGAAAGTTTTCCGTGTTTCGGGTTTTCTTCTCCCTCTTATTAGAGCCGGGAGCCAAGTTTTGCTTATCTGCTGTCTCTCTTCTTTTCGATTGTAGGAGTTTTTATGCATAAAAATCTCTATCGCTTCCCGAGTCAAGCGAGCCTGGTAGTGGCTTGTCCTTGAGAGTACCTCCGTGTCTTTGTAATTCACGTCGTGGCCGAACAATAGAGAGTGTTCTGCCACCGCTGACTTGTCCGTCTGCCCCAACCGGCTATGTCTTTCATGTTCTTTTAGTCGAGTGCTGATACTCCGCATGGTGGTGCCTATATATACTTGTCCACAGCTACATGGTATTTTGTAAACACCGATAATCTCATGTTGGTATTCATGAGAACGAGCGATCGTGCAAATTTGTTACCAATGGACACTAATAACAAACAAAGATGAATATGAAAGTTTGCAGTGAACTTTAATTTATGTGCAGCCGATAATAACAGAGGTTGACCCTGAAGATGCTGGACGCAGTTTCCAGCGAAACGTCGGAGGAAGGTAATCCAACTCGACCACGGCCCACAAACCCGGAAAATCTACTTAACATAGTTGATAATGCCGGCCGTGAAAGCCTCAACACTTATATTAGTTGTGGTAATTTCCCTGAGTGTTGGTGGTGGTTGTTGTTTCTGTATTCTGTGCAACATCTGCCCTATTCAATACATTTTCATCCTGTTCCTGTTGTCTTATGTTGCCGGTGTTCCATTGGTTTCTGCCCCTTTGGCGTGAACCCCTGTTGCATGAAAGTCTTCGGTTGTTCAAGTATTCTCTACAGAATCGTATGTGGTCCACTTGATGGGTACGGTCTTCTGGTCTTCCACGATCATATGTATATGTTTGGTGTCTCGATTCACCCCTTGGTATTGTGTCGTGGTACCGCTGTCTCGTGTTCTCCATCCTTTCGCCATGATTGTGTGGTTGTGGGAAATGGTGTGCCCCTCTCCCCCTGTCATGGGTGCTCCTAGTATTTCTATCTTCTCTCTCATTCTGGTTGTTTGTAGTCATACTCCTGTTTAAGATAGGTGAGTTTGGGTGACCGTTCCTATGTCTATGCTCATTAGGCCGACTATTTTGCATTTTGAAGGCTGTCAGTAATTCTATCATGTCTGCAAAATCGCAACAATTAACCCTGTTCTCACTGTGTCTGGGAAATGTCTTGTTATGCTGGTAATTAACTCTGCTTCCGACAGGTTAGGGTCTAATAGCTTCCCTATGTTGGCTACTTTCATAAAATAATCAACTAGCGATAACCCTTTGGTCGGATCATATCTACCTGTCGCTAGCTCTACCCTAGTCTGGTTTTGCTTAGCTGGGCCCCAATACCTTGATAGGAATAGATTTCTGAATGAGCTATATGATTCATGACCAGCTAGTGTTAACCTTAGCCATTCTAACGCTTTGTTTTTTAAGCTTTTCTTAACTATCATCATCCTAAGCTCATTTGGTATCCTTTTCACTTTAAAATACTCTTCCATCTCTTTAACAAAGAGTTTTGGATTGTCTCCCTTCTCCTCGTCAAATGTAGGTGGTGTGATTTCATGTAGCATGTAGCATGTAGCATGTAACAAATATTCACATAAACGATTTTCTTTTGGGGTCTTACAATACCCTGTCTCAGAAAGTAAAAGAAAATTTGGTGAAAATAAGTGAATTAAAAGACAAAAGACAAAAGAAAGCTTTGAGTAAGGCTAATTAATAGTAGCTGAAAAATAAACAGCACATGTCAAATGTAGAGAATTTCAGAGGGCTGTCCAATGACAGAAGTGCCGTGTCCAAGTTCATGGGCAGCCCAAGATGTAAACGCTCTAGTATTCAATTACTTTCATTACTTTTCTGCTGGTGATAATATTTGACATACAAATATTGTTTAATATAAACAAGGTAATGGTGAACTATTAGTGTAAAACAGTCTAATATACAAATGTCTACTCACCTGTAAACAAGCTCAATTTTGATTTCAGGAAGATGTTCATTTAGTGCCTCCAAACCCACTTGGTATTGATGTTCCAAGGCCTTATACAGCTGTCGATCCCAGTGTGCTCTCCAAGATTTCATTTGTGTAAATTTCTAGAATACCATACAGTGGAAATATGCATATTAATTCCATATATGAGGGTTATACTGAAAGTCGTGAGCAACCAATTGTTAAAATTCAAATTCCAGCAATGTAACAAACTCTATTGCACGATCATAATCTACAGAATTTATGCATGTTGTCAAATTGAAATGTCATTAGCTTGTACCAGGACTGTCCCAGAAGTTGTGCTGATGTACAAGTAGCAGTTGTTTCAAGCAAATGACTGTGGTAGAAAGTACCAACCTTATAAAGCTTAAGTTTCAAGTTTGACAATGCTATGCTGCTTAGTATTTTCTTAACGCCATCAATAGTGAATGCTCTCAGCAAATTTGTAAACATGGATAAAACTAATCATCATTATATGATATAATTATTTCAGCTGAAAAGTCTTAGTTCAATTAATATTAAAGCTGACCTAGATTATATTCTGGGGGAATCTGTTCCTTCGTTTACAACAGTAAAGTATTAAGTGGAAAAATTTAAGCAAGGCTGTACGAGCTGCCAAGATGAACATCGCAGTGGTCAACCAAATGAAATGACCGTGCCAGAAATCACAAATAAAATTCGCAAAATGGTATTGAATGACTATCGACTGAAAGAGTGTGAGCTAGCAGAAATTGCAGGCATTTCAAAAGGTGCTGAACATGGCACATTGAAAATTTGGACATGAGAAAGCTGTGCACAAGATGGGTGCTGCATTTGTTCACAATGGAACAAAAACGTCATGAGGATGTTCCAGTTGAGTATTTAGCAATGTTTTGCTCCAATAAAGCTTTACTTGCATCAATTCATAACAATGGATAAAACAGGTCCATCACTTCACACCTGAGGTTAAGGAACAACCAAATCAGTGGACTGAAAGGGGAGAATCAGCTCCAAAGAATGCAAAGACAGTTTCATCTGCAAGTAAGATCACTGTATCAACTTTTTGTATCCACTAGAGATAATTTTCACTGTCTCCAAAAAGGAAAAACAATCAATGGTATTATGTGAACTAGCTTTTGAGTGATGAAATTAAGCAAAACAACCACATTTAGCAAAAAAGAAAGTTTTCTTTAATCGAGACAATGCAGTTATAAATTATCTATCACCATGGCCAAAATCAATGAGTTAAATTTCAAATTGCTTCATCATGCACCCTATTTGCCAGATTTAGTACCCTCTGATTATTTAGATTTTCAAACTTGAAGAAATGGCTTGGTGGTAAAAGATTCGCCAAGAAGGAAGAGGTGGAGTATGCAGCTGATAGCTATTTTGGAGAGCTTGATGAGTATCACTGAGAAAAGTTTATCAAGCTGAAAGGAGACTATGCAGAAAAATAAGGATGCTTTTTCCCAAAAATTGTTGTGCTTTCTTTGTTAAGTCAGGTACTTCTTGGACAGCCCTCATATTATGTGATCACTTGCAATATTTCCAAAATGATGTACATCATGTTTTGTTTTGATAGCATTCTGTCATTGAACTCATTTTTTTTAATTTACCTGATTACCCTCCCATTATGTAGGACTTACACCCCCTAGGACTTACAAGCCAGTGCCTAGGTTCAGACAGCTATAGGGGTGCACAAGAACCTGTGGACCAGACAAAGTGAAGACCTGGAAGTGGGTGGTCAGCCAGGCACAGGTATGATAGTGAGGAAGAGGATAACATGAAATGCAGCTGAAATTGATGATTGGAAAGATGATAATGGAGCAATTGGTGGAATAAGTGGTGGGGGAAACCAAACAACCCAGAGAAAGCCTGCCCTGATGCCGCTTCATCCACCGCAATACCATATGCAGCTCCCTGGGATCGAACCCGGACCACCTAGGTGGTAGGGAAATACTGTAACTGCTCGGCCACGGTGCTGCCAAACTCTTTGTTAAAGAGGAAAAATCTGCTACTGAAATTCACCTGAGACTTCAATCTGGCTAAGCAGATATCTGCATGGGTGCCAGCAGTGTTAGGAGATAAGTGAAACATTTCGAAGACAGGAACATGAGAATCTAATATGACCCTTGAAGCGTTTGTCCTCAAACTGCCTCCTGGAGTGTAACAAGAAAAGACTTAATTTATAAACTGGAAGTAATACACTGTGAAGCTCGATATCAATTGCTTTTAATTGTTGTTGTTGTTTGTAGTGTTTAACGCCCGCTTTTACTACTACGGCACCGCAGGCGGTGACACTGATGATACATGGAATGAAGATGGAGCACCGGTGGAATGAGATGGCGGGGGAAACCGGAGTACCCGGAGAAAACCCGCCCTGACGCCGCTTCGTCCACCACGAATACCACATGCGGGTCCCTGGGATCGAACCCGGGCCGCCTAGGTGGTAGGCGAGCGCGCTAACCGCTCGGCCACGGCGCCGCCATTGCTTTTAATAAATCTCTTTAGTTAAATAAACACAAAACTGCTTTACTCAAGCTGTTATTTAAGCAGGACTAGTTTCTTAGGAAGGTTCCTAGATTATTGGCTGCTTCTTGAATCAAGAGCCCAAGGAAACACATCGATGCATAACAAATAGTTAATTTTGCATAATATATGTTGGGAGGTTTCAAAATCAATCGCACATTTCCTGCACATGAAATCTTCTACTATCCCCATAATCATGTATCTGCATAGTGCTGTGGCCAGTAAAATGACCATAATGCCCCTAAGCCTAGATCTAGTTAAATTCAGGAGAAACCCACTTAATTTACCACCTCCTACTTAATTTAAGAACTCATGGGCTTATCTGTCAGCAGTTTGTTTACTCCAGATCTCAAGATGTCATACTTGACACTTCTGGGGGACACTCCAAAGGGTTCGGATTCTGTGAATCATAGGCCTGCACCTCTCTTCGCCAGAACATTCACTATCTCCTTACCTCTAGTACCAAAATACCCAGATATCCAAATAAGGGTAAGTGAGCAACTGGCACAGAGTCTATCCAGCATCGTTGGGCACTCCCATACCAGTTTGGATGTGGTTTTGGCCACTTCATTGCTTTCAAAGCTGCCATACTGTCTGAGTAGATGTTAACGTCTGCCCATCTGCTTGGCAAAGAATTAATATGCATTGCATAGGCTAAAATAGCATGTATCTCAGCCTGAAAAACAGTGGCGATACTACCAAGGGGAATGGCAATGTGAAGTTGGCCTATGGAATTCCATGACTGATGTTCAGAGTGTTACCTCATAATGTTCAACTCGCAGGACCCTCCTGCCATTGTCGACCAGCATTATGGCTCTGGGTCCCATGCCTTCCTAGATGGCATCATCACTGCATACCACCTGGGCAAAAATTAAATTATGTGCCCATCAACTCTCCACTGATTTTGGTATTAAAACATATGTCCTGAAGCCCAGTCAGGATCAATGAATGTCCCTTTTGGGGATTATGCATTTTATATATAATTGATGCTTTCAGTAAAAACCATTATTTTATGCACAGAGATGGTGTGCTGTTAGTAAAAATGAGTCGCAATTTGAAAGCAACAATTCCTGAGACATTCCATCTCAAGCTTAGCTCGACTTTTCTCCTTTCAGCAAGTTCCTCCTACTGTGAGCGGTATCTTCATTGTGGTTTTAATAATATGATTTCTAGCTTTACTTTAGTAGCCAGAGTTTACAGTTTCTTAAGTCACCTCACTAGTTCAGCGAGAACTAGTTCGAGACTCCGCATACTTTGCACAAATAATCCAAGGATTCCCATATGGAACACAATCACATTTTATCAGTTTTGATGTGCAGTCACTGTTCACCAAGATACCCATACAAGACGCCTTGAAAATCATCACAGATAAATTTGAACACAATGGATTTCCTGAAGATTGGCTACAACTAGTGGAGCATTATCTGACAACCACCTACTTCAGCAACAAAGGAGATCTCTATGAACAGAAAGAGGGAGTAGCAAAGAGCTGCCCGCTCTCACCTGTGGTTGCAAACCTGTTTATGGAAGATTTTGAAAATGCAGCCATTGACACAAACTCTCAAACCAGCGCTATGGCTAAGATATGTGAACAACACCTTTGTGGTATGGACACATGGGAAGGACACCATAAATACATTTCTGGAATATCTTAACAGCCTCCACCCGAACATACTATTCACAATGGAAGCAGAAGAGAACAGGAAGCTCCCCTTCTTAGATGTCATGGTGCAACGAGATGAAGACACCAATACTGTACATTGCTCAGTATACAGAAAACAGACATATACCAAAGGATATCTTGATGCATCCTCTCACCATCTGCCTGCCATAAAACGAGGGATGATCAATACACTACTCCTGTGGGTTAACTGGATATGTGATCCGGAGTTCATCAGAGATGAAAAAGACACTTGTACAGCATCCATCAGGCAAACTGTTACTCCTGCAAAGAGATACAATGAATACAGGAGAACAACAATAACACAAACTCCCAAAAGGAGAGCGGACAGGATCCCAGAAAAAGTGACTTAAAATGGACCTCCCTACATCCGAGGCGTAACCAACCGGATCTTGACCATCCTTAGAAGCTACACCATCAGAGCACACCTCAACCAGGAAAATCTGATTGTTTCTCCAGCTAGCGAAAGATACCGCTAGTATGCTCCAACACCCCGGCGTATACAGAATTAGATGTGAATGTGGAGACGCCTACACTGGCCAAACTGGCAGATCAATTATAACACACAGAAAAGAACATATATGCAGCCTAAACTAACCTGAAAAGTCTGCGCTAGTGGAACACATGATTACAACTGACCACCACATGGATTTTGATAAATCAGAACTCCTAGCCACCTGCAACAATTTCTCCCACAGGCTGACTCACAAAAGTATAGAGATTTTCAAAGAAAAGAACATTATCAATAGAGACAATGGAAAACAGCTGTAGAACACTCCTCATCAGCACAGTTAATGGAAGGCAAGGTGTGGATCCAAAAGACCAATTAGAGACAGGGGACGGGAGTGCCAGAGAACCACATTGGATATATAAGGAAGAGCATCAGAGCAAAGACCAGACAAGAGTCCAGAAGAAGCTCACAACAGGATGAGCAAAATGTTGGCTATTTCAAGAAAAATGATGTGGCCTTCACCAGAAGCCAAAAGCACTGATCAAGACACAGGCCATGGAAGTCTATGCATTCACCTCACTAGTTGTCTTAAACTAAATTATAATGGCTCAATTGTAGGTAAATATTAACTAACAATGAAAATCTGATAGGATTCACATATTAATAATTACAAACAGCTGTACAGTTTTTTGAAAGTACATGTGGAGTAGCAGTTCCCAGAATAGTCTTCCAGACAATGCAGAAACATAAGAGAAACTTATCACCCAAGAACACAAAATGAGAACTTTCCTATGCTGAATTGGCGATCCTGAGTTTCAGATAGCAGTGGCAGAAGATAGGTTATTACAAGGTACATGGGACATTCAGTAAGCCCTTAGAAAAGCCAAGAAATTATACTCATAGTATTGAAAAAAGTGGTTTTGTTGCCATAGGCGATTGAACCAACAAAGTTGTACTTATTTAGAAAGATTCTCTATCTTTCTTTGTGCGCTGAGTAAATACTTCTATTTAAAAGACTTAACACCAAAAGAGGTTAAAGCCAAGTTGGATGAAGTTCATGGTACATCTGGTCCTGCGTTTGCAACAATTTACAACTGGATAAATGAATTTAAACGTGGCTGTGCATCAACAAATGATGATCATCGTTCCGGACATCCAGTAGAAGTGACTTCCTTCAAAATGATTGACAAAATCCAGCATATGGTTTTGTGAAATAGTAGAGGTCACAGGCAATATCACAAGGTACAGTGTTCTCAATTTTGCACTAAAAATTAGGTCTGACAAAGGTCTCTCAGCAAAATGGGAGAATGTTCTCTTGATGGAGAATAAACAGAGTCGTGTGATCAATTCGGAGGCTGATTTGGTGCTTTTCCGTCATAATCCTGAAGAGTTTCTGCATCAATCATAAATGTGGATGAAACATGGCTCAGCAGAAAATGATTCACGTCTAATGAAGAGGTAATCTCTCGAACAGATGCCTATTTTGAGGGCTTTCCAAAATCCTTATTTTGCCTTAAAACAGTTGGAGAAATGCTGGGAAAAGTGTATTGGGCTGAAAGGAGATTATGTTGAAAAATAAAAATAATCCATCAAAAATAATTTGTTTTTCTATCTTTTTCTAAAGACTTACTGAACACCACTCATACTATTTGCAATACATTCTGGGAAGTTGTATGACAAAACAGAAGTCGAGGAACTACATTATATTTCAGCAATCTCTGCAGCACTACAGGCTGCTAAAATTGAACAGCAAGAACAGCACAGCTTTACAGATGCTATTGCTGCAATAGATTGTACTATGTAATAATTGAAAAAAACCTCATGTGCATCATCACGAGAAAATGTGTTGAAAACATGAATGTTGAGGCTATCTGTGGTGCAAACGAATACTTGACTCGTCAATGCCACATGGCTCAGATACATTCACAACCCATGCATTTGGAGAATTTCTGCTGCTTGTTGGATTATGTAAGTGAATAACGCAAATGTACAATGACCGCCAAAGATAATCTCACTGCACCTCCAGTCTATGTCACATTATTCATCATTGTATGAGGCCATAGCCGTTTCCCTGGTTGCTTTAGGCCACGGTGTATGGCTACGTTGCCTAAAGCAACCAATAAAATTGTGATGGCTTTGTACACAAATAAATAATGTGACATAGACCACAGGCACAGTGAAATTATCTTTAGTAGTCGTACTACAGCTCAGGTATGTGGACCATGGTATAGCTTCATGGCTCATGATGCCATACCATACCATTTTTACTTTTTTAGAAAAAAGTTTCCATGCTCTTGTTTGAACACCATCACACATTATTAATACGTTGTCAAATTCCTGGACAAATTTAACTCCAGGTATTTTTTCAAGAAAGTAGATAAATTAAACATATATTCACCTACCTGTTCTTCTACTTGATTTATAATATTCCGTATATCTTTCAGGCCTTCCTTCCATTTCTGGTGGTGCCGCAATAGATCTGTATCCATCAATGCTATAACCTGAAAACCCACAGAACAGTTTCAAACTGCTAAAACTGTCTTCATATAATAAATGGTAATTAAAATGATTTATACTACATATTAACAGAACAATTATAAACAGAAAGAACATTGACAATATTTTAAATAGGTTCCTTAAAATAAAGCAACTAATTACAACATATGAGAGCCCTTCAATGAAAAACACAAAAACACATTAGTAAAACATAATTTTATAACGACATATGCAGATATTTGTCACATGGCAAACCTTTATATAAGGTCAGATTTAATAATAAAATTCAATCATTCTTTTCTACTTAGTAATTGTAACACCTGTGAGTGATGGAATGGTTCATAGCCAATCTTGCATTTGTTTTAAAATGAGATTATGCTATTTCTGAATTAGAAAATTTGCATTTTTGGAGAATTCTGCATTTTATTTTGACGTATACCTATGTATTCTGAAAATATTTTATTTTTAAAACATATGATCTATTGATTAAGAGAAATAATATAATGTTTACCTATGTTTGAATAAGTAACAGTGATGCAAATCTAAATTATAATGAAATTATAAGAATTTGGGCAATTCTGTGTCCAAAGCTCATCCCTATTGTATAAGAAATTGCAAATGATGTTCAGTGGCAGGTTGTCTCTGCGTGCACAAACGTGTATTCCTTTAAGTTCATTTTCATGTATTTGATTGAACAGCATGTGCTTTTAGTGGAGAATGTTTCAGAGAAGAAGTTATTCTAGTGGGCCCTTGAGAAACAACTTTTAAATTGAAGAAAGCTACTGAAGATATTCGCATCCACATTAGCCACCTGGGATAATGATATGTTGGTTAAATGTAAGTTTGTGCAGCATTGTTTCCAAATTAATTAGGATCTCTTGGAACACTTGAGTTAGATTTAATGCCATTCTGGCAGTTTGTCACAATAGCTCAGTGGTAGAGCGTCCACCCGGCAAGCGGAAGGTCTGTGGTTCAAATCCCAGTTGTGGCATTGAATTTTTAAGTTCCGGTTCTACCTCTTAAACTTTGCCCACACACGGCTTGTGTGTTTAAAAACACCAACAGTAAGTTTGTTGGCATAAATAAATAATAATTACCATGTGAAGGTTATTTAATCCTGGGATATAAAGTACTTGCAATAGTAAGTCACCATTGGGGTAATTGTCTCTGATGTGAGACTGCCCTTGTGGTTTACCAGGAAAAATACGAACTGGCTTGAGAATTTAATGCCATTCTGGCAGTTTGTCACAATAGCTCAGTGGTAGAGCGTCCGCCCGGCAAGCGGAAGGTCTGTGGTTCAAATCCCAGTTGTGGCATTGAATTTTTAAGTTCCGGTTCTACCTCTTAAACTTTGCCCACACACGGCTTGTGTGTTTAAAAACACCAACAGTAAGTTTGTTGGCATAAATAAATAATAAACACCAACAGTAAGTTTGTTGACATAAATAAATAATAATCACAAAAGCTTATTAGTGTTAAAATTCTGAGTGAATGTGATAATAAATAATTAATAAATAAACAAATCAATGAATGAGTGAGTAAATAAATAATATAAGTGCGTGAGTGAGTGAGTGAGTGAGTGAGTGAGTGAGTGAGTGAGTGAGTCAGTGAGTGAGTGAGTGAGCGAGTGAGTGAGTGAGTGAGTGAGTGAGTGAGTGAGTGAGTGAACGAACGAACGAATTGGTGCTGTTTTTATAATTTAACGTCAGTGATGGTGATGAGCTTTTGACTCGTTCGTTATCTCGGGTCGTGGTACTGGATGGAATGAACATCCACTCGGGGTTAACTTTAGTGAAATATTTTATTCGCACCTTCTTGTTCACAGTATTTAAATCGTATCACAGTAGCAAGTCTTTTATTTCAGTGGATCGACTTCCTTAGCATCGCCGAGATTTAATGTCTGAAAATTTAGCGATATTTCGCTAAATGTGTTTTCTATCACTTTACACTTGGTCTATTTTACGTCCTTTCATTTAATTGCACACTTCGTATTAACTAACTTGTTAAAGTTAGCTAATGTTTCACTTATTTTACTCAAATTAACGGTCTTTAAACACTTAGTAATTTTACTTTCACTATTTTATGACGCACACACACAAAAATGCGTCCATCTATACCAAAGACACGGACGCTATTAACTAGGTGCCTCTTCACATGATGCTACCTTCTTTTTGTGTACATCCGCGTATGCGCTCATCAAACAGTTCCCGTATTGTTAGGGAAGCGATCTTTAGCTATTCTCCCTTTGCTTTTAATATTGAACACATATAATTCTTTTATTTATACATATGTATTAAAATTAAATATGGAAATATGACATCTTTAAACAAACTTAATTGTTCGTAACAATGAACAATAGTAACACGTTTTCGTCATTCAACCAACTCATACCAACACCAAAAACAAATTACACTCTTAAGAAATATTCACATAAATGATTTTCTTTTGGGGTCTTACAATATCCTGTCTCACATGCCCCTTGTTTTGTTTTTCAAGTTGTAACCTACATTTACAATCTTGAAACATATTACAATACTTCTCCCTATTCCTCTAATACTTAATACTTTGTACAATACCCTTTTTTCTTTACAGTCTTCTTTGCTGTATGTTTTTGTCTATTGTTTTGGCATGACACAGCATGTCTTTACAATCTTACATATTCACTCTTGAGCTAATGATTATGATCATTTTTATGGCAATTTTATTCATGTCTTTGTCTTCTTTGTCTTGCAACCTCATATAGGCAGGTCGTTGAGTCAATTCTTAAACTCTGATGTTACTAATGATGCTATTATGGCATTGGGTTCTTATTCACTATTGTTTATAATATGTCTCAACCTAGTTGAATCCTGTTGTAAACATCTGGGCGGGAAGAGAGACAGAGACAGAGATATTGGGATAGAAAACGGTTAAGCTGTTGATTGGTTTGGCGAAGATAATGGGGGTTATATTTTGTTTGCGTACGTACGATAAACCCCTCCTTTAAGTACAGTATTGTACGTAAGTAGTTCTCCGATCACTGCTCTGCGCGAGCTAATTTCGGAGATAGAAAAGTATGCAAATGTTTCGATTCTTATAAACGTAAGTAGCCCCACATTTTATCTTTCTGCTTCAGATATCGCATATGTGTTCTGGGCCCGTGAGTTCGTAAAGGAATATATACATAATGGTATACTATATAAAGATTAGATAGAAGAAAGGTGAAATTATATACACCATTAGCTTATTATGTTAAATTAAGCTGCATTTTACTTAACAATTACTGAAGGACACTGCTATTATACGTATAGCATTTTTGCATTCCTTTATCAGACAACTCTCTCGCAACGAGGTCTGTATCGAGTTGAATGCTGATTAAGATGTTTTTGTTTATAGTGTGGGGTTGCTTCTGATATTTTACACTGTATTTCCTGTACATCTCGCGGACCTCACAAGGCCAAGGACACTTATCTATAGGCAATATAAAATCAGTAACCTTTTCACCATGGAGCAGGCTGGTGCTTCAGCCGAAATGAAACACAATCGAGGCAAACCGTTAAAAAGTGACGAGTGGCGAATGATCGCGCATTGTTTCGCAGTACTTAAAGAAAGAAACCCGGAATCCGGAAAGAAATCCGGAATATTAATATTCCAACTCATAGATTTAATAAGTTAATGTGTAACCCAACTCTATTTATTGTCTAGAAGTTAGCGCTACTGCAAAACTTTTGTGCGTGCCTGTACGTCTAACACGCGGCGAGTTGAGTCAGCTCCGCCTTGTTGTTTACAACAGGATTCAACTAGGCTGAGACACAGTATAGTTCGACATTTCTTCAAGCTTAACATTGGCTATATCCATCTTAATTCATGGGCATTGCTTTTCTGACTATGGTTTTTCTTACTTCACTAATTGTCACCTCTTTATCTCTTATCTCTATAAGAGAAAACTTCTATATTTATAATTATTCTGCAAATATATTATTTTTCTTCTTTATTCACCCTTGACACCCTTGTGTCAAAAATATTTTCTCTTTGTCATCACAATTGATTCCTTTTAATTTTTGTCCCTGACATCCTTATGTCAAAAACACATTTTTTCATCGTTATAATTCACTTCTCTAATGACAATCAGTATTCTCATCTGTCCTTGTTGACAATGCTCTCAGTGGTCATTATAGCCAATGACTGTTGATTTTCTTTCTTGTTGTATTTTCCAACCTGTATATAATTTTCTATTAGAAACCCATTAAAAATTATTATTTTTCATCATCTCCACTGTTACTGCCTTACATGTTTGTTGGCAAAGACTATTTGGTCCTTTCTTTGTATGGTTTTAATTTGTTTCTATGGTATCTTCCTACCAACTTTCCATTTGTATTCTGTAGCTCATATGTATGGTCACCCAGCTGTCTTGTTATGACCAGCGGTCCAGTATACAGTAGTTCCATTTTCTCTTTGTGTAGCCATCATGTGTCAATGTCAATTGTCAATCGCTTGGGTCTTGTGTTGGTCATCCGCTCGATTGGGACGAACTTAGTTGTGGTAATTTCCCTGAGTGTTGGTGGTGGTTATTGTTTGTGTATTCTGTGCAACATCTGCCCTATTCAGTACATTTTCATCCTGTTCCTGTTGTCTTATGTTGCCGGTGTTCCATTCGTTTCTGCCCCTTTGGCGTGAACCCCTGTTGCATGAAAGTCTTCGGTTGTTCAAGTATTCTCTACAGAATCGTATGTGGTTCACTTGATGGGTACGGTCTCCTGGTCTTCCACGATCATATGTATATGTTTGGTGTCTCGATTCACCCCTTGGTATTGTGTCGTGGTACCGCTGTCTCATGTTCTCCATCGTTTTGCCATGCTTGTGTGGTTGTGGGAAATGGTGTGCCCCTCTCCCTCTGTCATGGGTGCTCCTAGTATTTCTATCTTCTCTCTCATTCTGGTTGTTTGTAGTCGTGCTCCTGTTTAAGACAGGTGAGTCTGGGTGACCGTTTCTATGTCTATGCTCATTAGGTCGACCATTTTGCGTTTCGAAGGCTGCTAGTAATTCTATCATATCTGCAAAATCTACTGGCCTCGCAACAATTAACCCTGTTCTCACTGTGTCTGGGAAATATCTTGTTATGCTGGTAATTAACTCTGCTTCCAACAGGTTAGGGTCTAATAGCTTCCCTTTGTTGGCTACTTTCATAAAATAATCAACTAGCGATAACCCTTTGGTCGGATCATATCTACCTGTCGCTAGCTCTATCCGAGTCTGGTTTTGCTTAGCTGGGCCCCAATACCTTGATAGGAATAGATTTCTGAATGAGCTATATGATTCATGACCAGCTAGTGTTAACCTTAGCCATTCTCACGCTTTGTTTTTTAAGCTTTTCTTAACTATCATCATCTTAAGCTCATTTGGTATCCTTTTCACTTTAAAATACTCTTCCATCTCTTTAACAAAGAGTTTTGGATCGTCTCCCTGCTCCTCGTCAAATGTAGGTGGTGTGATTTCATGTAGCATGCTGTTGGTGTAGCATGTGTTGTGTGTTGTGTCATTGTTTAATTGTGAACCTATATCTCTATATGGTGAGTCAACATTTTGTACATTATTCAAATAATTTTCATCTTGTACATCATTTACATCTAAATCATAATTTTGCCTTTGTAGTGCATTCACAACATCATTTACATTAGCCAAACTTTCTTTTCCTTTTCTCATTTCTTCACAAATTGATTTTAAATCATTCTTTATTTCTAAGTGACTTTGTTTCATATCATTCATAGCATCTTGTTGTGATTGTACTACATCAGCCATAGTCTTAATTTTAGGAATGACAATTTGTTCTACAGTTTCATTAATAAATCCTTTCTTCACTACCTCAATTTCATTCCTTAATTCCTCAGTTATTTCTACTTTCACATTTGTAATCTTACAGTCTACACTTGCATTACATTCTGTTATTTCATCTCTACATCTACCAATTTCTCCTTCTAATACAATCTTATTTTCTCTCACTTCCGATTCTATTTTTCCCATCCTATCTCCTATGATTTCTATCCTAGCTTCTAAAGTTTCCTTTGTCTCATTTAGGTTTTTATGTACTAATTTTAAATTAGTCTCCATTACTTTCATATTTTCTTTACACTCCTGTCTTCCTAATTCTATTTTCTGTTCTAAGTTCTGTCTTCCTAATTCTATTTTCTGTTCTAAGTCCTTTCTCACTTCCTCCATTTTCTGTCCTAAACTTTGTTCTATGTCCTGTTTTAATTCTGCCCTATTCTGTTCCATTTTCTGACCTATTTCTTTTTTGTTATGTTCTAAGTCCTGTCTTACTCCTTCTATTTTCTGACCTATGCTTTGTTCTAATTTCTCAAACATGATCATTAGTAACCTTTGGTCTTTTCCTATTGCTACCTCATCCTCACTTTCTGGTTCTATCTGATAACTAGGCCAATCTGCCCCTTCCCCTATTCCTGTTCCTTGCGCTCTCTCTTTTCGCGACATTCTCATTTTTTGATTCTGTTCACCTTGGCTTAAAAGTTCTACTATTTTGCCGCTTCGCAGTAACATAAAAATAAAATGAATATAAATTCGTGCTCCACGTTTGGGCAAGCCATTTGGTGCTGTTTTTATATTAAAACGTAGGTGATGGTGATGAGCTTTTGACTCTTTCGTTATCTCGGGTCGTGGTACTGGAAGGTTTGAACATACACCTGGGGTTAACTTTAGTGAAATATTTTATTCGCACCTTCTTGTTCACAGTATTTAAATCGTATCACAGTAGCAAGTCTTTTATTTCAGTGGATCGACTTCCTTAGCATCGCCGAGATTTAATGTCTGAAAATTTAGCGATATTTCGCTAAATGTGTTTTCTATCACTTTACACTTGGTCTATTTTACGTCCTTTCATTTAATTGCACACTTCATATTAACTAACTTGTTAAAGTTAGCTAATGTTTCACTTATTTTACTCAAATTAACGGTCTTTAAACACTTAGTAATTTTACTTTCACTATTTTATGACGCACACACATAAAAATGCGTCCATCTGTACCAAAGACACGGATGCTATTAACTAGGTGCCTCTTCACATGATGCTACCTTCTTTTTGTGTACATCCGCGTATGCTTTCATCAAATAGTTCCCGTATTGTTAGGGAAGCGATCTTTAGCTATTCTCCCTTCGCTTTTAATATTGAACACATATAATTCTTTTATTTATATATATATAAAAATTAAATATGCAAATATTTATGATGTCTTTAAACAAACTTAATTGTTTGTAACAATGAACAATAGTAACACGTTTTCGTCATTTAACCAACGCATACCAACACCAAAAACAAATTTCACTCTTAACAAATATTCACATAAACGATTTTCTTTTGGGGTCTTACAATATCCTGTCTCAGAATGAACGAACAAATGAACGAATGAACAAACAAATAAATAAATAATATTTTATTGTCATTAGGCTTTGTACAGCAACATACATAAACTTCAATGCTAGATACAACAAGTTAAACATATTCAAGTACAACAATAATTGTCAAATGATAAATACAGTGCTATATACAAGTTAGATATAATTAAGGTACAATATTAATAAATATAAATTATCACCAATTTACAGGTATACACTCTAAAATGTCAAGGTTACTGGTTTATGTTATAATATATATGCACATATATCTATTCAAAGTGCTATTCTTATTGACCTTAGAAAACTCTTAAATGGAATAATATAGTGTTGTAACTAACTAGTCATCTGTTAAATATGTTAAACTATCATAGTCCTACATATTAAGAATGTTAAAAATATATAAAAAGTGACAAAATGTTAGAAAAGTTTCACTATTTATAATTGCTTCCAATAACTTAACATGTGTAACTACAGTGGGAGTAGGGACCTAGCAGTGGAACTGAGCGGACGTATAGTGAAGTAAGCTCCTGTGGCCGAGAAAAGGAGTTAAGCAACATGGCAGCTAAAGAGCAGATAAACGAAACAGTTTTAGTAAGAGATAAAGGACTGGCGGAGAGATTCAGACAAGAGTGGATGAAATACGATAGGGGAAACAAAGAAATGGATACGTTAAAATGGGAAATTCAAAACTTAAAAAGAACACTTGAAAGAATGGAAGATAAAAGCAGAAAATAAAATGTAGTGATTTCAGGAGCTGAAGAAAAACGTGAAGTGGGAGTATATCAGGATTTAAAAGCTCTAGTAGTGAACAAATTGGAAATACATCTGAGAGGCTATGAGATTTGCGACCCATTTAGAATCGGAAAAATACCAGGGAAAAGAAATATTCTTGTGAAGGTTACAAACACACAAACGGCTAAAGAAGTACTAAAACAGGCAAGAAAATTGAGAGGATCAACTATTTACATCAACAAGGACTTAACGTATGCACAAAGGGCACAAATGAAGGAGCTAATTAATCAGAAAAGACAAGCAAGAAATGAAGGCAAGAGGATATACATTAAAAACTTCGAGCTGTACGCAGTTAACCAGGCAGCAGAGGAAGAACGAACCAAGCAAGGGGCAGAGGCAGGACCAGCAGGCATTGCACCAAGAAAAACAAGGAAATGACCAAGCATCAGCAAGAAATATCATAGAACAGATGACTACTTAGCAAATTGCAACACATGCGGTTTCAGTGACAAGTCAAAACCAACATCAGGGGTGAGCAAAACGCAAAGTGACAAAATGGTAGGATGTGGCATGCAAAAGAAACTGGGAAAAGAGCCAAGGTGGGAGATGACAACACTGGACATTAGAGAGCACAGAGAGGAAGCGATACAGTGAGGGTGAGGGGGGAAGGGAGAACTAGGCAGGACAAAAAGAAAGAAAGGGAAATTTCGCCGAGAGCAACAAGGTTTAAAAAATGGTTGGGTAATCCAGAAATGAGGAAGTAGAGGGTTTTTATACATAGTGAAAGTGAGGTTATAGTGAGGTACTGAATGAAAACTAATGAAATGTACTATGTAAACTGACAAAAAGAAGTTATGAGTGAAGCTGATAAGAAAAGTTGAGACAGAGGGAAAGGAATAGCAGTGGGAGATGACAGAAAAAGAGAAATAAAAATTTAAGGGTGGGAACAGGATAAGATTAGTGAAAAGGTAAACATGTGTAATGTGTATGTAAAAGGCAGTTTTATTGAAGGGCTACCCTAATAGCAAAGGGACCAGGGTCCATCTCAGGGGTAGCCCAAGGTGTGTAAGATTTGGTACTCAATAAACATTCATTCATTCATTCATTCATTCATTCATTCAACTACAGTGTTATTGATTGACAAACCTTATCTTTTATTTGCATGTGGTAAGACACCAACTTATTGTTTTCCCTGGAGAGTCTCTCAACAGCTGCTTGAAGGCGAGCAATATACTTGTCTACTTCTGCAGTATCGCTCCACGTAACCCTATTCTGCTTTTTCACTAGACCGACCAAGCCTTCCAGTTCCATCGCTGCCTCCAGCATCATTGGCCTTTGTGAAGCAATCATGCGATCTCCAATAGTGTTATGAAAGTTGGCAATCTGCACAAAAATTAAAATCTGCAGTATAGAGGAAAAATGTATAACATCCATATGACTTTCTTAATTATAGGAATATTTTATATATTATACTTCTGAAATAGTGATTCTTCTATCTACCTTGTGTTATTCATAATAAACATCTACCTAGAAATAATTTTAAATTAGGTAACATGGCTTGGTGCTTGTTCAACACTCAACTGTTTAGCTGGTTTCCATTAATGATCAGTTCTTGCAGCAAAACTTTTCTATTTTTTTTATGTTTTCAAAAATGTTAATCAAAATCTCATCATTTTGATTATAATATTATATAGAAATTCCATGCCTAACAGACTGACACTCATAATACATTTGTCTGGATAAACCAAAGTTTCACATGCTTGAGGAGTTTGGAAAATGAATGTAGACCACATCATTCAAGCAGAGGAAATACACAGGATTAATTAGAAATGTTTAGTTCTTCCGGGCTTATAGGCCATGGTCTAGAAGGCATTGTAGATACCAACGTTTTGCCAAGTACTGCGCTTGGCATCATCAGGGTAACATGATCCGCTGTCTGTCTGCACTGGTCAGAGTTTGAATGTGGAAGCAGAGAAACAGTGGAAGTAAAGACTGTTAATGTCCATTAGGGTTATTTATAGGGTAGGGGTGGGTGGGGCATTGTTGCGCTTTCTACGGTAGTGATTGGCTAGTTGTAGGCAGGGTTTTATTACAACTGTTGTGTGTGTCTGAAAGTTTATCTAAGACCGGTATCCACCATGTACATAAAGCACCAACAGTAAGTTTGTTGGCATAAATAAATAATAATTATGCATATTGTATTGCACAGAATAAAGACAATGTGTAACTGTTAAAACAAACTGACACAATGCATGAAGGAAATAAAATATATCATCATATATTTATTTTATTTATGTCACCTAAGTTTCTGTAGCTCTGCTAAACAATTAATATTAATTTTACTATTTTGAAATTTCAAACAATAGTAATTTGTGGTGAAGATTTATTTGTACTAAGCAGTATTCCTTATAGCTCCTTTATATGGCATTTTCATATCATAGACGACAGCAGAGAGAGAGAGAGAGAGAAAATTAATATGAAATTTTGAGAGGTAGAACTGGAACTTAAAAATTCAATGCCACAACTGGGATTTGAATTTTTAAGTTCCAGTTCTACCTCTCAAACTTTGCCCACACACGGCTTGTGTGTTTAAAAACACCAACAGTAAGTTTGTTGGCATAAATAAATATTAATATGAAATGTTAGTTGTTCTTTTAAAAAATGTACAATCTTTTGATTACATACCATTAAATTTATGTAACAAATATAAAAGAAGACTTCATTTCATCTCCCATTCACACTGCAAGTCGCCTAATCATGCACATGCATGGTTTTCAAAAACTAGTGCTTCAGGTAACTGCACAGCTGAATCATGCACAAGATGCACTATTTTGGAATAAAATTTACAACTCCCTATTAAATCTGAAGTTCTCAAATCACTCTTAGATAATAGCACCTGCTGATGATCTAATTGTTTCAAGTGGAGATTGTAAGATGTTTATTCTATGGAGATGATGTGCCAGGCAGTCGTGGCCAGTAGTCATTCTCAAGAGGGCTACTGCTGATCTTTTCAGAGCATAAATGATGTGTTTTGATTCATCGTTCAAGGACTTCCACTTCTTATTGATTGCAGCAATTTCTTTTCTGGATTTCTCTGAGTTTCTAATCTTGTTTTTAATGTAATGTTTAATTGCGAGATATGAGAGATTCTTCACTTTGGCTTGTAGAATTTGGGATCCTTTCTTTGCTAGTTGGTCAGCTGCTTCATTCCCGGTTATCCCACAATGTGATGGGATCCACTGCAGAGCTAATTCTTTGCTGGAGTTCTATAACTGGGAGGTAAATCTGCAACATTCTTTTGTGTCCATTGTGTTTGAACTGAGAATTGCATGGATAGCAGCTTTGGAATCAGTGCATATTACTGCTCTGTTGAGGTTGCTGGTTCTGAAAGTTAGGTTTCAAGAGCATATCTTATTGTCTCTATTTCACCATTGAAATGTGTAGTAAATCCACATACTTTAAACTGTTGTTCATTCTTCCATACAACAATTTTAATGAGTTCTAGCTTATTATCGGCATCCATTTCTTTCAGAAGATGGAATTTTTATACATTCTTCTGTGTGCAAGTGAGAATCCCATTAACAATTTGTCTTCCTTTGTGTAAAACTTCAAGAGTGGTTAAGGATCTAATTAATAATCTACAGGATCTAATCAGATCAGATAGAATAGGAAAACTCTGCTGACTCAGAAATTAATAAAATAGAACTCTGAGGTAGAAACAACAAAGTAGAACTATAAATGTAATAATAGCTTAGAGACGATAAGCTTTAATTATATTATGTATTTTTGCGTCGGTTACAACAGCGACCATTACAAACAAATGTGGCACCAATGATATAAATGATTATTCATGAAACCTCAGTCTACCTTTGATTTCAAGAACTTGCACCAGATACTAAGATAAGTGAAGCTTATAATCTCAAAGTTATTATTACATTTATAGATTTACACTGCTAAAGCTTCAGTTTTTCATAATATAATAAAGTAAAATTTAATGAAACAAAATCCTAGATACTACTGATAACTATTATAGGAAAGAATACAACAAACAAATAAACATTTGAGAGGTAGAACTAGAACTTAAAAATTCAATGTCATTCTGGAAGGTTGTCACAGTATCTTAATGGTTAGAGCATCCACCTAGTAAGCGGAGGGTCTGTGGTTCAAATCCCAGCTGTGGCATTGAATTTTTAAGTTCCAGTTCTACCTCTCAAACATTGCCCACACACGGCTTGTGTGTTTAAAAACACCAACAGTAAGTTTGTTGGCATAAATAAATAATAAATAAACATTTACTTAAATAACAAAATACTAGAACAGGTCCTCGAAAGCAGGTATTTTAGATGGTAATTATTATTTATTTATGCCAACAAACTTACTGTTGGTGTTTTTAAACACACAAGCCGTGTGTGGGCAAAGTTTAAGAGGTAGAACTGGAACTTAAAAGCGGAAGGTCTGTGGTTCAAATCCCAGTTGTGGCATTGAATTTTTAAGTTCCAGTTCTACCTCTTAGGTATTTTAGAGTTCACTTTAACAATAAAGTCAACTTTGTGAAGCACATTCAGATCACAGAAAAATGATTTCAGTTGATAAAGATCATATTTGCCAGTGTATAAGATGCACCGGCGTAAAAGATGCACCCCACTTTTTAAGGCTTTTTTAGGGAAAAAATTTCTCAGTTAATACATTACTGCAAAACAATTAATAAGATATGTGCACATACATCAGATATCTAGGCAATTTAAGTAGGAAAAAGCACTCATTTTTTAAATTTTCATCCTGAAAATCTGCAAAATTCATTCACTATTTTCTTTGGATCAATGACAAAGTTCAACAATTTGTTCTTGGTACTCTTCTGTGATATTTTTGTCTTGGTCTGCACACAAAACTGATACTTCTTCATATATCTTGAATACCATGATGTTGATCCAGTAAAGTAGGCAATTCCTTTGTTAGTGGATAATGATATCACTTGATGAATGATTCTTTTCATAGAAACTAAAATTCCTGTTTGTCTTTTCTCTAAAATCCAAGTATTTTCTGCTTCAAATTTTGGCCATTTAATAGTTCCACTTCTCAGATTATGTTTACTATGAGGTGTTTTCTCTAAAATAACTTCCTAATCTTGCCAAGTTCTTATCATTTTTTGAGTTGGAGGTGACCTGAAATGCTTTGCTGCAGGCCTGTTTCCATGCTCTTTAGCATATACAATCACTTAAACACAACAGGCGGGCATTTCTTATGTCTCTCTGCAAAGAGCTACTAAATTGCTGAAGTTAAAACCATATAAAATAACTGTAGTACACGCTGTTCAACCAGGTGAACCTGTAATAAGGTGCACATTTAGTGAGTGGAATCTCAATAGTGTATGTGATGGCTAAATTGACCCACATTTAATATTTTTCATGGAAGAGGCTTGGTTCTACCTTCATGGATATGTGTGTACACAAAATAATCATTATTGGAACTCTGAGAAACCTAATATTGTTCATGAAATACCCCTTCATGACAAAAAAATTGGTGTATGATATGCCATTAGCAGAGAAAGAGCTATAGGCCTAATTTTTTGAGTCAACTGTTGACACCAATACATACGTGAATCAATCTTGCTCCCTTTTCTTTTTGTTGGAGAATTAACCAACAGGGAATGTCATTTTACCTTTTTTCAACAAGACTCTGTAACAGCTCATAAAGCCAATCTTTCAATGAGAAGAACTGAAAGTGTGTTTCAGGACAGAATTATTAGCACAGACTTGTGGCCCCCTCGGTACCCCAACCTAACCCCCTATGATTTCTATCTCTGGGGTAACTTAAAGCATAGAGTGTACAAGACAAACCCACACACCTTGAAAGAATTAAAACAGGAAATTTCCGCCAGGAAATTGCCAGCATTTCTCAATGTGAACTACAGCAAGTGATGGATAATTCCCTAAAGAGGTGCCAAAAATGTATGGACAACAACAGTGGCCAGTTTCAGCATCTCCTTTAATAACATTGGTACGCAAAGCCTTTAAAACTAGTTTTAAAAATGTTGTATGGTTTCATCCGTGTTGTTCTATGACAGCAGCAGTTGGCGACGAGCGCTGAAGATGCATACAGATAAAACACAGTGTAGCTGGTTTGAAGTTTTTGGACCACCCATTATGTGTATATATATATATATATATATATGCTTTTCTTTTACATGACACGTTCACATGTCCTACTCTACTCCCTCTCTAGAAACAATTCATACATATTTCTATATTTCTATATTTGTGAATTTATTTTGATAACTCTCCCGGTCAGGTTGGTGAGACCCGTAAACCAACGACAGGTGTGGTCCTCCAGACATTCTGGGGGTTGTGAGAGAGCGATGTGACCACCAAAACATAAAAATATGGTGCTCTCTAAAAAATGGTTACTATTACTGCTATTGCTCTCTTCAATATCATCAGTGAAAAATATTGGAGAGCAAGAGGATTAATGACTTCATTGTCAGAAATCCAGCATTAGCTAACAACAATATTTGTATTCCATGGTGGAACAGATGTTCAACGAAAAAGTCAATCTAGGTAGATGTCTATGGGGAGGGCCTATGCTCAGCAGTGGATGTTTTACGGCTGTGATGATGCTGATGAAACATTTATATGCACCTCTAGTATCTCTTGCATCCCGGAAATGACTCTAACAAGATGAAAATGTATATTTAGTTGGTGGTTTGCTTTTCAAGTTTATCTTCTCCCAAAAACACAATTTAACAACAACAACAACAACAACAAAAAAAAAAGCTAGGCGAAGCTCCTTTACCCAGGTACTAGTATCTAAGATGAACTTTGTAAATATTTATAATTTCTGTTTTTGTACACATTGTGAGCTGTGCTTATATCATTGCATCTATGTACATATGTATGATTTTACAGGATGAATAAAATATCTATGACACAATGACTTGACTGCTGTTTCTCCTTATAGTAACTATGCCCATACTGCCAAATTTTAAACAATTCCTAGCAAGTATTTCTATTATGCCTAATGTAAAGTGGGTAACAAAATTGCTTTTTAGATGAATACCTGTGAAATGACAATGGGTAGAGGAATTGGAATGACTGTTATGCATTAGATATTTTCTTCTTACAAACAGTTGAATAAGTCACTTAAATAAATCAAAGTGTATGACAAAGAATACAAGTTCTTTTCTCTTCTTTGGGTGATTCCCTCTATAAAAATAATAATATACAATCTCAGAATTTAGTTGACTAAAGAAGCCTGCTAGCCAAACATTCTACAATTGGAGATCAGATATGGTACACCACCCTCATGCATTCATTATGGCCATCTTTTACTGTGCTTTCTTAATGTTGGTTTAATACCAATTTCAAACAATAAAATAAATAAACATTTTGTTAACAATGCTGCACTGGAATTTTGTCCTACAGAAGTACGTGCCAGTAAATCTACTGACATTGGCCTCAGTCTGGACCAGGTTTGAATCTGCAACCTTGGGATCAGTAGGGCAATAATTAACCAACTGAGCCACCCAGGCTGATAATGTCAAATAATAATGGTGCATTCGACCATTGCAGTAAATTTTTGATTACAACACCATAGCCAGTATATCCCATTAGCCATGAATAAGCATAATAGCCTACCTGATCCAACACTTTTGCTTGTCTCATGAACTTCTTGGCTAGTTCTGCAATCTCCTGAATTTCAAGAGGTATCTTGTAACCAAGAACAACTAGCTGCCGCACTTCCCTTACTAGTCCTACCAGACGAGGGTTATAATTTACATGTAGCAGCATTCGGTCCTGGTCAAAATGGAGTACTGGTTCTTTGGTGTTCAAGCTGCAATTATTAATTATTATTTGCCTTTTAAATGCATTTATACTAAAATGATTTTAATGCAGCAATCTAATCTGCCTACTAAAAAAAATTTATTTTGACTTCCCTTATCTCTACTGTTTCTGGAAAGCAAAATAAATCTTCACCCCTATAAAACTAAAAGAAACTTAAAAACTATTTGTGCACTGATTTTTGTGCAAGAATACGACTTTATACAAATTCATCTTGGAACAAAAGGATATAGATTGAGCAAGCACTTAGTTACATAAGGGGAAGTTTGTTTTAACAATTAACTGAACAAAATGCAAAAGTTGATTATTGAACTAAATTTTTCCCTACAGAGAAATATCAAATTACATAATTAAATAATTCCTTAAGATATATTACTACATATGAACATTATTCAGATGAAAAGATCTGAAAACTGAAATTAGCACAACGTTTACTTTATTTTCATGAAATTATCTCAGATCTACCATTTAGACACTTGTGGCCACATTCTATCCAATATGTGATAATTATATTTGATATGAGTAAAAACTTCCATTATTTTGAGGCTATGACTACTGTGCTTTTCAAATGGGAAGGAGTTTGTCCTTGAGCACCTCAGACCGGCAATCAATCGAAATCCTGCTGAGTTGTCACATTGCTTTCCCCTTAAGTGGGGCTTGACGTGCCAAGAAATATGAAAAGAGTGGGGGTAATGAGCTTGCTGCACTGTGCATGTAAACGTATCTCATTAGCTGCAGATCAGAACTCTTCCCATTTGAAAAGCACAGTAGTTCTGTATGGTGCTTTTTTACTTTTCTATCCATCTTTCCAATTTAGCCTGCAGAGTTTTTATTGGTAAGCTATATTAACATACTGGATGGGAGTTATGGTAAATTGCAATAATCTTACATCTTACACTCATAGGATCTAACTTTTTTTATATATTAAACTGGCTACTTTAGTGTTTTCCAAATGGTGGATGAAAGAAAGTACCAACATTCTACTTTTGAAATAGTTTTAAAAGTCAAAATATATTTTCTTTGATAACAAGAACACTAAATAATTCAGTTGAAGCATATTGTTGATTAAATTGAAATAACTATCAAGCCATAGCGCATTTTCCTATGTCAACAATCATTTATTAATATTTGTTGATTTATGTTACTTCACTGTCAATAGTTTTGAGTTTTTTCATTGTATTTCCTATATACATTTATTTATTGACTTTTGTTCCAGAAACATATTACTACACATTAACATTCAATGTCAGGAAACTTATGAAGTTTGTTACCTAAGAGTTTTCTTCCGAATCGAAGCACCAATATCTCCTGCCCAACTGTAAAACTGATCTGTATGATATTCTTTCAGATCACGTAAAAGTTCACCTACAGATCTCTGCAATTCACTGTAACCTTTCAAGTCATTCAGCAACTTTTCACTTGTCTTCTCTATGTCCTGCATCTAAGAACAATAAGGATAGAGTAAGGATAAAAGAGAGTCCCATAATTCACTGCAGTTTTACTAGCTTCCAAACGTAGCTTATGTAGAAAATATGAAGGTCTTACAGGAATATCAAGATGCATTTATATAATTGAATGATTACCTCAATTACTCTTTCCATCTAAAACAATGGAAGAGGGTGAATTATTATAAACCTACACGACAATTTTATTATTAGAGAACAAAACAGTAGAGTTAAGGAATTACATACGCTGAAGTATCATCATTCGTCATTTTGGGACATTTTTATAAAAGTGGGTGGTGAGATCTTTGTTTCAGGATCGTATTTAGTGGGCAACAGATAAGGTCATTAGCAACAGATAAGATCATCTTGTTTTTTCAAGTAAAGTGTGGATTCCGCCAAAATTAAATTTATTTTAATTAAGATAAATACAGTTGTTGTTTTCTAGTGCCTTGCATCTGGCAATGAAGCCATTAGCATTCGTGCTTTCCAATACTAGATAAATACAGTCAGAAATTATTTCTCTCATTAAACATATTCTTGAAGTCAATGTCTGAAACTATTCTGAATATTGCCGTGAAAATATTTTCTTTTATAACTATTTCTCACACGAAGTTCAACAGTATCACTTTTATGATAAGTGTCAGTTTTGTTCTCACTGACTCGTATTTGTATCCATAGAATTTCTTTTCTGCACAATCACTATCAGACTATTTGGTATAATTTTGGATTACCAAATCGCTTTCCGATTATTATGATGTGCACTCGCTACTATTTGATCAAATTTGACTTCTACTGAATTTGACTTCAGTGTTGCAACTTACTGAGGAAGATCTACCTTTATTCTTCTTGTTTTTCCTGTATCTTTTTTCACAATGTTCACTTATAATCCATGTTGGTCATGCTCCACTTTACCAAACAGTTTAGGATGCAACAATAAAATCAACAAAAATGAAATATAACATTCATATAACAGGAAACTCACATATTTTTTATGGATACAAATAAACATAAAAATCAGGATGAATCATCCATTCCTATTGCTCCAAATTAAACATCCTAGACTTATAATTCCTACTACAATAAAATTAGAAGAGAAATTTACATTTGATTGATTGAGAGCTTTACATTTTGCATGGATTAGAGCACTATTTGGCATAACCATTCAATATCAAATTTATTTTAGCATTGTCTTATATTTACTATATTGTACATCATTTATCCTATCAGTTCATTTCTTAGTTGAGAGCATATTGCTGTACTATCCTCAACATAGGATACATTTTAGTATCTAGTGAATCTGACATATCTATACTATGTAATACTATGAGACATATCTATGTCTCTGAAAGAGACCCTGTGTTATAAAATGTTAAAGTTGATTGTATCACGACCAAAATAAATATATGTTCTTTTTTACAATAGAATTGTACTGAGTGAGTGTGCCTAAGATGACTAATGTTATTTTGTATTGTATTCTGTTATAGGATTGTATCAAATAAATAAGCTTTATTTTGCTAATTACTACTTCATGGGACATCAGACAAAATACAACAATAACATGAGCATTATGAAATCAAATAGCAAAAGTAGTTAAAAATATTTTTTACTAACCTTGCATTCAAGCTGCCGAACCCAATATATGTTCCTTATAATTTCAGGCTGATCTACCAGTATGGCATAATCTCTGTTTCTTCCAGTACCAAAGTCAGAGCTGATGCTATGAACATATTCTCTAAGTGAACCCAGCAAGTTTTCTCTTTCTGCTACCAAAGTGTTTTTCACATTAGGTCTTTGGATCAATTCTTGATAACGCTTAAATTCCTGCAAAAGCTAGAAAAGAAAGAAAAGTTATTAAGTGGTGTTACAAACCAGTTATTGAGATTTATAGTACTAGCATCAAAGCAAAGGGAACAAGACAAAACATATTACAATGCTTCTCTAAGGCACATATTGGTATTGCAACAAATGAGAACAGCAGTTACTGCTATTCATACTTTGTCTTCTAAGTAATTAGTATAATGCGAATGTTGCACTGAAGTCACTGTAAAAACCATCTGTCTGGGCCGGATTTGAACCCATAACCTTGGAATCAGTAGACCAGTATCTAACCAACTAAGCCACCCAGACCGATGTATTTGGGTGGCTTGACATGTGCTGATGTTGTCGTGTCCCAGCATCTTGTTCTTGAAGTCTTTGAGTCGGTCTGGGTGGCTCAGTTGGTTAGATGCTGGCCTACTGTTCCCAAGGTCGCGGGTTCAAATCCGGCCCAGGCCAATGGTTTTTAAGTGTGCTTAAAAACGACAGCTCCATGTCAGTAGATTTACTGGCATGTAAAAGAACTCCTGCGGGACAAAATTCCGGCACACCGGCGACGCTGATGTGATCCTGGCAATTGACAGCATCGTTAAACAACAAAATATTTTTTTTTTTAAGTCTGAGTCTTTTGCCAAGCATTTGTTCCATCATGGTGTTCAGTTCTTTGGCGCCGCCATCTACACTTCCCTTGAGAATGCTAATCCGTTCCCCAACGTCATCCAGGGCGTTAACACCATTGCCCAAGGTGTGTCACCTTTCCACTGAGCGTTTCCATCCCCTTTCCTCCATTGACTAGTCATTCATGAATTTTGGTCAATTACTCTTTCTTCATAGCAGACATTTCTGTCTTCATTTCTTCCTTAAATCCCATCATTTCTGTCTCATTTCTTCCTCAATGCCCATCACTTTTTCCTTCATTTATCTGTCGCAGAATTCTTTATCACTATATTTAACTTCCCATCTTGTCCATTCCGATTTTATTTTGAATTTAATTTCTGTCTCCACCTTGTGCATTCCATATTTCTTTTCCTCCACCTTTGCCAATAAATGTTTGAGCACTGCCTCCATTGTGGTTTTGAATCCCACTTCTGACACAACTGTAAGAAATGAGAATACCAGTTACTGTTAATCACACTTTGTCTTCCAAGGCATTAGCACAGCACTAACATTACACTTAAGTCACTACTGCACAAACTCACAACACCACAACTTATCCATTGAATCAAATCACAATTGAACTGTCACTATCTGATTACAACTCACTGAACTGCACTTGGCATGGTTCACAGTTGCTGTCCACTGCAGGCTTTGTAAACCTTTAACTCTTTAACTGTCTTCTGGTCACAAGCCAGCACCCCTTATAGAGTGTCCAGGCCAAGCTAGAATGTTCTTCAAGAAGAAGCTTCTGGACCCTGTCGAAAGGTGTTATATAGATTTGCAATACCACAGACAATGACCGTTGCATTGCTTGATTAATGTTCATCAATAGGACCAGCCCTGCAGGTAGAAGGCCAAGCCGGCATGCACCAATCCCATTCCCTGCTAACAGCAACTGTTTCACAGCTGCAGCGACAATATGCACTTAGAAAGTAATACTACTCCTTAATACTGCATACACCTTTTACCTTCAGTTAAAAAATATGCTGTATGTATAGCTGTGGACAAAAAAAATGAGTTATCCCCAGATTCCATGGTTTACCTTCGTAACAGCTGTGGTCATAATACCCATGCAAGACCTGTAGAATGGTCTGTGCTTACGAACGCAATGGTCCTCTTATAAGCTATTGAAAACAAGGCGTGGTACAACATGCTGTAGCTGAGAGGTTAAAAAGACATTGTTTGTACTCATAAGCTCCTAGGTCTAGATAAAGCATTAGGTGGTGTTTTTTTATACTTTAACATGTGAAGTTTAGGGATATCTATACCCATAAAAATATAATTCTACTGAAACACTCATTTTAAATAACTAAAGAAATAAATGAAAATAAACTATTAACTTTGAAAAATAAACTACATAAAGAATAAACAAAATTATCAGGTGTATGAACCGTCAACATCATTAATTGTAACAAATATTTTTTCTGTATATCATCTACTAAACTTCTGGTATACACTGGTGATACACTTCTGGTATATTGAAAAGATGTTTAAATCGATCATTCTTCTCACCATGGCAAACAAGTGAAGCACTATCTCTTGTTGTCTCTGTTTAAATGGTTTTTAAAGTAAATACTTTAGAGGGTTTGGACAAGAGACTGCTTCAATTCTCAACATGTATTGCATACTGCTCAGTGTAGCATCAAGCTTCCACAACACACCTAGACCGTCCCTTGATATCCAGTTCCAACAAGACGCAAATACACAACTGTAATGAAATTGTGAAGCCACATATTTTACAATATCAGAATCCCCTTGGATCAATGGAAGAAAATGTCTCCTCGTCTGAGAATGTGATGTTATTGCAGGTACGGTTGGCACTTACCACTGCAAATGTGAAATGAAACTATCTGTGATCATCTATCAAAATGTTGCTTTTTAGCTGCCATGCAAGAAATCCTGCACTGTCTCAGAGCTGTTTGAGGCTGATCCAGGGATTTGTAAATGTGTCATTTCAGAAAGAGTTTGGAAAGGATGCCTCTCTGTTGCAGCAATTAAAGCTGCATTCATTTCAGGAGTGGACACATGCTTCTTCCTGAATCAGGACAGTATTCAATCCCTTCCCTGGATAATCTCACCCACTTCTGTGCTGTGGATGTAGTTTTGTTCCCTGTGGACAGCTCTTGTTTTCCCATTATGTGTTTGAGGAATTTCGGTTCTTATGTTGTAGTTTTTCGTCCAAAAGTGAGTGGCAACTGCTGATTTTTCCAACTGTTTTTTCTACGTTTCTAAAGTGTTCCTTGGATCTTATTTCTAAATTTCTTTTGGTTTTTCTACATACACTTCATTACAGTCACTGCATTCAATTTGGTATATGTCAGATTTTTTATTGGGTAGGATGGCATCTTTGATGTTTGTATTCAGTGGATTTTTTATGGAGTAGTGGTTCACTGGTGCTAGCTGAATGTTGTGTTCTTTGAAAGCTGTTTTGAATTTTTCGAAGGCTCAAGGATGGAATGTGAATTTTTTTAACGTAATTTTTGTTTTTGCTGCTGTGAGAGTTGTATCTTTCAGTAACTTTTTTGTTTCTGCTCGTTTCCCTGTTTTGTCTACTAATGATTTGGGAAAGTCTTTTTTTTTTTGAGGAAAGTCAGGAAAACGTTCTGGTAAATTATAAGTGTTGTGTAATGTTATTTACTTCTTTTTGGTTTAAATTGATTATTACAACACTGTTTTCAAACTTCCAAGGAAGAAGATAGACTTCCTTGTGCCTATGTCTTTGTGTGTATATTCTGCCACTATAAATGCGATATGATTTATTAGAAGAAAACCTGTTGGAGCCTGAAGCATTTGCACTTCATGTGGTTTTGTGTGCAACATTACTATAGCTAAGTAGAATAAACAACTAAAGCAGCATTAAAAGAACTATTCTATTAACTTTACTGAATGCCATGTATGTTGTTGTTGTTAGCTAATGCTGGATTTCTGACAATGAAGTCATTAATCCTCTTGCTCTCCAATATTTTTCACTGATGGATGGGGCACTAGGAGTGGCCGGGCATATTTGAAGGTGGTCTCGATCCATTTCCTCTTGCAGATCACATAGAGGACAGAGTGGTGAAGAATATATCCCAATTCTATTTAAATGTTTTGCCAGACAATCATGTTCTGTAATCAACCTGAAGGTTGCAACTGCTGTTTTTCGAGGATACTCAGGAATCACTGTTTGAATGTTTGGTAGTTCCCATCTTTTATTCTTTGATTTTTCATAGTAATATTTTGCAATAATTTTTTTGAATTCAGAGTTGACTAATCTTTTATGCCATGTATGAAATGCTGTATATAAAAAATAAGCGCGCCCGCCGCATCTAATTGCCGACAACAGCAGTGTCACCTATCGCATTATTGTGAGCACTACCGCAAAGGAGCCGAAGGAAAGAGACAGAGAATGGCCGCATTGTTGGGGCGCTTGCCGAAAGAGAGAAAAGGATAGAGACTTCGAGAATCTTCTGCTTTGTATTTCACCGCAATAACTGAACTTTCCAGAATAGTGCCTGGGAGATATAAATAGCGGTAAAGTGCGACAGAAGAGTCAGTCAGACGTATGTGAAGCGTTGAGTAGTCGTGCCGACGGAGGGGACAGACGTATGTGAAGCGTTGAATAGTCATGCCGATGGAAAGAAGAGACGTATGCGAAGCGTTGAGGAGTCGTGCCGACGGAGAAGGGACAGTTTTGTGACGAATTTGGAGCCGTGCTGTGAGTGAATCGGAAAAGACTTTCTTGCTGTTGCAACGAGTGTAAAAAGTTACTGTTTACGGAAATAAAAGTGTATCTTTATCCCGACTACATCTGTCTTCTTTACTTCACACCCACACCAAAAGTCACAGTATTGTTAAACATTATTACAGAAGAATTACACAAAGAGCCTTGTGTAGTGGGGCTGTATCTTTACAATAAGTTACCAAATTCAATAAAGGCAACTAACACTTTTATGTGTCAGCTCAAGAGCTAATTAATAAATAAGTTATTTTACACTCTGGATGAATTATAAATTTGTAATTGTAGATATATAATTTTAATTATATAATTGAACTGTGTCAAAACTGTATTGCAGTCTGCTGACAATAAGTTCCTAAGTGTGCTTACAGTCTTTAGTACTTAAATATGCAGTGGCTACACAAGTTTATTATATATGGTATAAATTAGGCTCAGTGCTGCATAGAACTTAGAAACATTTGGCATTCCAAAGATGATTCACTTTGTTTTGGCCCATGGCTGAAGCTTACAAAGCCCTTCTGATTATTTAGATCATTTAAATACCATTTCAGATTCTGTGAAACTTCCTAGACATAAATGAGTAAGACACATCTCTAAGACAAACAGTATATATTTTGACCAACCCGACCAACAAACAAAGAAATATATAAATAAGTAAATAAACAAACAAACACATAAATAAATAAATAAATAAATAAATAAATAAATAAATAAATAAATAAATAAATAAATAAATAAATAAATAAATAAATAAATAAATAAATAAATAAATAAATAAATAAATAAATAAATAAATAAATAAATAAATAAATAAATAAATAAATAAATAAATAAATAAATAAATAAATAAATAAATAAATAAATAAATAAATAAATAAATAAATAAATAAATAAATAAATAAATAAATAAATAAATAAATAAATAAATAAATAAATAAATAAATAAATAAATAAATAAATAAATAAATAAATAAATAAATAAATATAAATAAATAAATAAATAAATAAATAAATAAATAAATAAATAAATAAATAAATAAATAAATAAATAAATAAATAAATAAATAAATAAATAAATAAATAAATAAATAAATAAATAACAAAATAAGCAAACAAACAAACAAACAAATAAATAAATAACAAAATAAGCAAACAAACAAACAAATAAATAAATAAATAAATAAATAAGTAAATAACAAAATAAGCAAACAAGCAAACAAACAAACAAATAAATAAATAAATAAATAAATAAATAAATAAATAAATAAATAAATAAATAAATAAATAAATAAATAAATAAATAAATAAATAAATAAATAAATAAATAAATAAATAAATAAATAAATAAATAAATAAATAAATAAATAAATAAATAAATAAATAAATAAATAAATAAATAAATAAATAAATAAATAAATATAATGAAAACTGAGTCGATCTGAAATAAATAAAGTACGTAAATAAATAATTATATAAGAGATGAAAATTCACATAAGCGGACATCAGATAGTGAAAAAGTGTTAATAGAATAAAAGTGTTAATAAGAGCCAAAAAAAGAGGTGAAATGGGTGCCCTGTGGCATGTGACAAGGAAGAACAAGTGACCAAGTTAACCTTGTTCAGGATTGGTAGGAGGGATGTGAATAAAAGTTTAGGGATAAAGTCAAGTAGGTATTAAAGTTAAGTGAGGAAAGGAAGTGGAAGTGACAAAGAAATAAGAAAAAATGAATCAGTGAGATGTAAGGAATTGTTAGCCAATGATCATGAAACAGGAAAAATGAGGGGGAAAATAAATTTTAGAATGGAATGGGTGATTTAAAATAATAATGAACTTAGGAAAATGAAAGTATAAGAGAATTTGGTGAAAATAAGCAAATCAAAAGACAAAAGTTAAAAGAAAAGACAAAATTGAATAAGGAAAATTAACATTAGTCAAAGAATAAACAGCACACGTCAAAAATTATATATAGAAAATTTCAGAGGACTGTCCAATGACAGAGGGGCTAGGGCCCAAGTTCATGGACAGCCCAAGATGTATGCTCTAGTATTCGATAAATTCAACATCAATATAAATAAGATTGAATAAGGAAATGAAGTATTAAACAGTGAAGCAACAAGAATCTAGTAAAACAAATAAAAACAAATAAAATGAGTAAAAACAAATTAGAAACTAAAAGCTACACTTATCTGACGCCTGTAGTGGGCAGAGGTGGGGAACACAGCGGCTGGGTGGTAGGCCTTGGCTCCTCGTGGACTATTGCGCCAGGGTTTAGGTTTATAGCTTTGAGAATAAGTTGGAGTCAACTCGAAACTGGTCAGCACCAAAGAGCTTGCAATATTACTAAGATAAGTGAAGCTTTTAGTTTCTAATTTGTTTTTACTTTAGATAAATAAGATTGTTAAATTTATTCTGCATAATAAAATGCTCTTAATCAACCCACAGAAAGGTTTGCAGAAATGACGTCAAAATAATTGCCACAATGCAGAAACTAAATAGAACCATGATACATTAAGTTTACATGCAACCATTACCTGTAAAGTGTTTACATTTATATTTCTAAGCTGTGACTTAAGTTTCATGGCAACTCTTTCTTCAGTGGGAACAAGAAAATGTTCAAATTGTTTGACAGCAGATCTCCAAAGTGGTTCAGTGTAAGGATTATACTGAACAGGAGTAAGACCACAAAATGGTTTGAATGTCTCATTTGTTTTCAATTCCTCCTGCTCCTTTGTAGATAACAGTCTTGTAAGCTGTCGGTGTAGGGTTCTCAAATCAAGAATCTGCAAGAGCAAATGTTTCCAAATACAGCAAGCATATTTATACTACAGTAAAATATGACATATATATATATTATGATTTAACTGGTAACATACAAGGGTCATCCAAAAAGTAAAGAACGATTGCACACTGTGCTCTGTGCAGATCCCCCCACCACTGTGATTGCATTAGCAGCAGGTAGCTTATTCCTTGTCTTCAGTATGAGCTGAGTCTCGTTGCTGTATGGCCACGCTAATTTTTGATAGCACCAGCAATAGAAAATCCTGCTAAATGTGAAATACGAAGTGTCATTTATTTTCTGAATGCTCCAAACACTAAGCATATTAACATTTGTAGGCAAATAAAGAATGTTTTTGGTTAAAGTACAGTTAACAAGTCATCAGTGAGGAAATGGTGCATTATGTTCAATGATGAAAAAACCAGCATACATGATGAAGTTCGGAGTGGGAGGCCATCACTTATTATAGAACTGAAGAAAAAGTTATCACACAATTCATGTAAACTGATGTTTCACTTAGAGCACATTACACAAATCTTTTCAATAAATTTCACCTTCATTAGTGCATGAAATAGTGACAGCACACCTTGTTCACAAGAAAATCTGTGATCGGAGGTGCCCAAAATCTTGAATGATGGCCACAAGGCGAATCACATGGGAGGAGCCCTTGAATTTTTGACACAATATGACAAAGATGGTAAAGATTTGCTTGACCGCATTGTTACTGGAGATGAAACTTGAGTTTCGTACAAGATGCCAGAAAACAAGTGGCAATGGAGTGGCATTACACAAATTTGCACATGAAACCCAAGAAGGAAAAACCAAATTTGAACGCCCTGAAAGTCATGGCAATGGTTTCCTGGGACCAAAAAAAGGGATCGCCTTGTTACTGGAGATGAAACTTGGGTTTCATACAAGATGCCAGAAAACAAGTGGCAAATTTGCCCACAAAACCCAAGAAGGAAAAACCAAATTTGAACACCCTGAAAGTCATGGTAATGGTTTCTGGGACCAAAAAGGTTTTACCTATATTGAGTTCATGCCAAGAGGAGCAACAATAAACTCAGAAGCCTATTGTGAAACTCAACAGCTTCTATTTGCAATTCAAGACAAACAACATGGAATGCTGTTGGCAAAAGTGTTCTTGATCCATGACAATGCCCAGCCTCATGCATCACCACAAACACAGCAGGAACTTCAATGCCTAAAACGCCACTTACAGCTCCAACTTGGCACCAATTGATTATCACTTATTCCCAACACTTAAAGAATTTTTGGGTGGAAAACAGTTTGCAAGCGATGAACTCAAGCAAGCAGTGACAGCCTGGCTTAAATCTTTGGCAGCAAATAAGTACAACAGTATTGAAAAACTGGTCCCACGTTAGAAGTATGGTGATTACATAGAAAAATAGTGTCAAGTCCTGCAAGTTTAAAAATAAAGTTTGGTTTGAGAGGTAGAACTGGAACTTAAAAATTCAATGCCACAACTGGGATTTGAACCACAGACCTTCCACTTACCGGGCGGCTGCTCTAACCACTGAGCTATTGTGACAAACTGCCAGAATGGCATTAAATTCTCAACCCAGTTCGTATTTCTCCTGGTAAACCACAAAGGCAGTCTCACATCAGAGACAAATTACCCCAATGGTGACTTACTAATGTAAGTACTTTATATCCCAGGATTAAATAACCTTCAGAATGGTTGAGAATTTAATGCCATTCTGGCAGTTTGTCACAACAGCTCAGTGGTTAGAGCAGCCGCCCGGTAAGTGGAAGGTCTGTGGTTCAAATCCCAGTTGTGCCATTGAATTTTTAAGTTCCAGTTCTACCTCTCAAACTTTGCCCACACACGGCTTGTGTGTTTAAAAACACCAACAGTAAGTTTGTTGGTATAAATAAATAAAGTTTGGTGCTGATATCTTTTGTTTTGATTCAACCATGCTCAATCATTACTTACTTTCTGGATGACCCTCATAATATAATTATTTTATGAACTTATCTCAAGAGTCTCTTAAGTGCAATTTACAATATGTGAAATCACTTACCTCTTGAAGTCTATTGATAAATGCCTTGGTCTGACTTGGGTTAAATGGTTTTCCTTGCCATTGATGAGGCATGTAATTTGGCCAAAATAATGAAGTTAAACGTTCACAAGTTACTTTCCACTTCTCACAGGCTCCAATACTCTGTAAAGCATTCATCTTTCATTCAAGAGTGTATAGCATCTGATTCAATTATATAAAAATAAACAAGGTAAGTTTCAAGGCATGCTGTGGGGAAACTGAATAGAAACATGATGTATTGGTTTTGTATTACATTACGTACATTTTCTATTGGCATAGCAAACACGATACTTTATTTTTATTAAGAATACAAAAATACTTATGTTCCCATTCAGCTTTAAAGCATTTTTTTTTTACCTTGTTATGCAATGTGATTCCACCACTGACAAAATGTGAGGGACCGACCGATTCTCTGAAGTACATAGAAACAGTGGGCGGCATGGCCTGGTAGCTAGCCAGTGTGTGGCAGAGTAGATGGGGTTAAAACTATGATGTATGGGGAAATGACACAATGTGTCACTTCTCCCCATCTATGATCTAGCCAGATTCCCAGAAATTTTAATTCAGTCATATAAAAGGCTTGAGTGTTATATAGCTTGACATCAAGTACCATAGGATTTTTATTTGACTTGTGACAAAATGGAATTGCTGCTGATTTGTTAGCATTTATAAGTAATTTGTTTGCAGCAAACCAAGTTTCAATTTGATTAGTTATGTGTCTTGTATTCTCATTTCCCCTGATTATGACATTTGTGTCTTCTGCAAACATGGTAACTTGGGTTGGTTTTAGGTTGATTCGAAAATCATTTATGAATACAGTAAGACTTTGAGAGGTTGAATTGGAACACAATGGAATTCAATGCCACAGATGGGATTTGAACCACAGATCCTCAGTTCCAATTCTGCCTCTCAAACATTGCCCACACACAGCTTGTGTGTTTAAAAAACACCAATAGTACATTTGTTGGCATAAATAAATAACAGTAAGACTATCTTTACCCAGCCCTTGTTTATCTGGATCTCTGGATTACCTGGTCAGATTTGCATATATATATATGAGGGTGGGTCCATAAGTAATGCCTCCTATTTTTTTTTCCTTAAATAAGTTAGTTATGTGAAAAATTTGAATTTGGCGCAATTCCTCAAACCTTCTTCTCCAATCCCCTGCAGCAGTAACTTCCTAAGTCAACAGGTGGCAGCACTGCATCCTCTTGCAAAATGGCTGACATATATATATACACAAGTGTTCTGAAATTCATGTTGCAAACTTCTAGGGTTAGTAGAGGGGACTGAGTAGACAATATTTTGAAGAGGAACCCATATCCAGAAACGAACCGTTTCCGTGCTAAAACCATTACAAGGTATCAGATTTTCTGATCTTGTTATGCAGGCTGATAGACAGTACATGATGTCAGGCAATCCCCTGATGTCATGTGACGTTTCCTCTGCTGTGGTATCATGTCTGGAGTACCATTCATGGGCCTGTGCAGCTCCGATAAACATGGTTGAGTACTCATTTGAAGAATACACAGACATGGTGTTAGGTACGCTGTTGGATGCCATGCCATTGAATATAAGGCAAGAACTGTGGTTTCAGCACAATGGTGCACTGCCGCAATTTACACTTAACGTTCAGGAACATCTTGACCGAAGATTTGAGCAAAGTTGGATAGGCTAGGGTGGTCCTAATGCATGGTCCCCACGATAGCCGGATTTAATGCCACTGGACTATTTCCTGTGGGGTCGCATGAAGAGTTGCTATACGAGACTCCTGTAGAGACCCAGGAAGAACTGTTCGCACACATTATGGCCGCTGCACAAGAGATTAGCGGGATCCCAGGAGTGATAGAACGAGTGTAACGGAACCTGATTCATCTGTAAAATGTGTGCAATGATGGTGGTCGTCACATGTTGGTGGTTGTCTGCCTCTGTTGCAGTGAGCAGTTTCTGTACAGTATGGGACACATCAGGAGCAGAAGACAAATACATTTCTTTTTTCTACTGTTGACACAAGTGTTATTGTGATAAGTGTAATTGTTTTGCTTCTTTGTTATTACAGTATTCGATTTTCCTGTGTAATGAGTTAAACATCATTTAATTCTGTACCTAACGTCACACCACTTTTGACATGGAACTCTTCTGACGTCATTTTACTACCTATCCGGTTGCAGAACAACACCGGCAAATCCAACACATTGTAAAGTTTCTAGCACGGAAAAGGTACATTTTTCGACATGGGTTCCTACTTAAAATATTGTACTTAAAATATTGTCTACTAAGTCCCCTCTACTAGCCCTAGAAGTTTGTAACATGAATTTCAGAACACCTGGTATGTATATATATATATATATATATATATATATATATATATATATATATATATATACCTTTTAAATTTAATGTTTACATTAAATAATAAATTTAACTATGATAGCAAGAACATAACTATAAGTACTAATATTTGCTTTTTAGTTTGATTCAATGTACGGTTCCTACATAAATTGTACAATAAATTATGGTAATACGTTTGAAAAGAGTAGCATGAGACTGAAAAATCCTGTGCTACACATGGCTATTGTGTGGAAGAACATTAATTATACTGATTGACCTTATAGTTGGTTAAACTAGAAGCCCCAAATTTAGTACTTACAATATTGTAAGTCACTGGTGCTAAATGGGGCTGCTCAATGATGCAGTATTATTAGTTATGGTAGGTGTTGTGTTGGAGTGTTTTGTTTCCCATTGTTTGATTGTTTGCATTATATCGTTTGCAGTTGGCCTAGTGCGATTATCTTTTGTCTTCATTGTAAATGTTATAGATATTAACGAATAAAATTGTGATAATAAATACACTAATATTATTTCAATTGTGGCCTCCAGAGCAAAGAAGACTATCTCATTAGAAAGACTAAAAGTTAATACATCGACGTAACATATAATTTTCACGGGGGTCGCGTCTCAAGGAAAATTATCAGCTGTAAATTGTGAACATACTTCATACCCGTACCACGACCGAGATAAGAGAGAAAGAGTCATCGCAGTTCATCGAAAGAGTTAGCCGGATCTTTTATACGAGAAAAGAATTCATCATACCGACCCTTCAAAGTGACGACGAGCAGAAGATTCCCTTCATACTGGTGACGGGAGATACCAGCCGGAAGAGACTCCTTCATACTGGCGCCCAGACGTGCGACGGCTCGAATACAGGCGTATAGAGTAAAAATATGTACCTGGACAAAGAGTGAAAAGAAGACATTTTGACGGAGTATCCTTTTTCTTGTGCTCCAGAATTCAAGTAAGACTAGTACTAATTTATGATACTACGCAATAAGAAAATTGTACAGAAGATGGAAATAGTTGAGAAAGATAGTGATAGTGTAGAGAGGGAAGTGAGTGATAAGTTATCAGTAGAAGGTAGAAAGAATGTAGTATGTAAGGAATCTGAAATAGGATTGAAAGAAATATTGGAAGCGATGAACAAAAATACAGCAGATATAAAAGCAGATGTAGCAGATTTGAAGGAGGATAATGCCAGAAATATAAATAAATTGTCACAAGAAATTGAATTATGTAAGAAGGAATGTACAGAAAGAATTGAATCAAGTAACAATGATATAGCTAAATTAGGTGAGTTAGTAAGCGTGATAAAATTAGGACAGGAATCAAACACAGTAGAAATAGCTAGGCTAGGAGAATTGATAAATGAAGTTAAGTTAGGACAGGAGAAGACAGTGGTAGAAATGAAAGCTGAATTAAGTAAAGAATTTGATGAAAAACTAGCAGAACAGAATGCAAAAATTGCAAAGGTAGGAGATGAATTGAGAACAGAGATAGTCGTGGTAGAACAGAGTTGTAAAATGTATCAAGATGGAATTAGGTCAAAACAAAATGACATTGATGTAAAAATTGATAGTTTAGAAAATGTTGTAAAGGGTATAAGCGCTGAGATGCAGTCACAGCGAGAAGAATTGAATAAAGTAAAGGAGGAAGCCAATGTAAATGTAAATAGAATAAATGAAACGGTTACAAAGGAAAAAGAATTTACAGGAAGGCTTTCCCAAGTTGTGATTGCTCTACAGGCTGATAGAGTTAATGACAGTCATGATCAATTTGTGAGTGAATGCAAAAATATGACCAATACTGATGCACTTGACAATAACAGTAATATGGCGGACTTTCAGGAGAATGATTTAGCTATGCCAATGCACTCCCCTAGTCAAAACCATAATTGTCACGCTAGTCACTTGTTCCATGATCTAACCCCTCCGTCATTTGACGAAGAAGCCGGTGACAATCCAAAAATTTTCATAAAAGAACTGGAGGATTATTTTAGGATCAAACGAATTCCGAACGAGATACGAATGATGGTGGTTAAACGCTGTCTTAAGAAAAACGCATTGGAATGGTTAAGACTAACTTTGGCGTCTCACGAAACATATAGTATGTTTCGAAACCTTTTTATAAATAGATTTTGGGGACCGGGACGTCAAAACCAGATTAAAGTCGAACTGGCTACCGGACATTATGACAGTAAACGTGGTATTTCAATGATGGAGTATTTTTTGAAACTGGCGAACAAATCAAAACTACTCCAACCTCAGTTGAGTGAACAGGAGGTTATTGAAGCACTTATTCGCCATTATCCACCGCACATAAGAAAAATCATAAAACAAATTTTAGTGGGGAGGGGCATAGAACCCCTGAAAGTTACCAAAAAAAAAAAAAAAAAAAATCGAAACATTGTCAAGAGAAAATATTTTTGTATTCAACGATGACATGTTTTTCAACACAGTTGTTATATTGTTGTACAATTACATTGTTGTGGGGAGATCATCACAGTACATGCAACATTGTATGGCTGAAAACAATTTTCCCAAAATAGAATTAGTTGCATATACTGTGATGAGGGGCATTTGATGCAGTATTATTAGTTATGGTAGGTGTTGTGTTGGAGTGTTTTGTTTCCCATTGTTTGATTGTTTGCATTATATCGTTTGCAGTTGGCCTAGTGCGATTATCTTTTGTTTTCATTGTAAATGTTATAGATATTAACGAATAAAATTGTGATAGTAAATACACTAATATTATTTCAATTGTGGCCTCCAGAGCAAAGAAGACTATCTCATTAGAAAGACTAAAAGTTAATACATCGACGTAACATATAATTTTCACGGGGGTCGCGTCTCAAGGAAAATTATCAGCTGTAAATTGTGAACATACTTCATACCCGTACCACGACCGAGATAAGAGAGAAAGAGTCATCGCAGTTCATCGAAAGAGTTAGCTGGATCTTTTATACGAGAAAAGAATTCATCATACCGACCCTTCAAAGTGACGACGAGCAGAAGATTCCCTTCATACTGGTGACGGGAGATACCAGCCGGAAGAGACTCCTTCATCAAGGAGAGTCCTTAACACAACATACAAAATGTATATTAAACCAAACCTCTTGTACTGTTCTGAAGCTTTAATAACAGCAGCAAATGCTAACATCAATAAACTTGAACAAATACAAAATCAGGCTCTTCGCCTAACCACTGGAGCAGTTAAATCCACACCTATTGCTGCCATGCTTGCCTGAACACGGACCCCATCAATAATAAACAAAATAGAAGAACAAGCATTGCTCCAACACGAGAAAATGTTACGACTGCCAAACTCTAAATGGACAGAAGAGAACCTCGCCCCTTCAATCCTTAAAACTCATAGTAGTTTCCTAGAAAAGGTAACAGATTAAATCCAAATTGAACATTCCTAACACCAGAGAAAATCTACTTATAAGAGAAAATCCATTGGAATTATTGCAACCTACCTTCAATTTGGAATTAATAGAGGAAATAAGTAAATTAGACACACCAAAAGAAATACAAAAACTTCTAGCTCTGGAAACAATCAATACTAGGTATCCCACAGAAGAATGGCTGCACATATATACTGATGGATCCTCGAAGGAAAACCTTACTGGAGCTGGAGTTATATGTTCACATTTTTCCTTTTATCATTCTGTTGGCAGAGACACAACAAATTATGATGGAGAAATAGAGGCTATTACATTGCTCTCCGACAATTATTAAATCTTCCCTTAAATAAATTTAACAAGGCAGTAATTCTTTCAGATTCTAAAGCTGCAATTCAGGGAATATGTTCAAATACTACAAAGAAGTCAACAAAAATTAGAGAATGCTACAAAATGTTAACACAACTCCATAAAGTTAATAAGACTGTTCATCTCCAATGGATTCCAGCACACTGTGGAGTCATGGGGAACGAAGCTGCAGACTCACTTGCAAAGAAAGGCACAACAATAAAACAAAAGTCTAAATTCAATTTCTCATATTCCTCAATAAAATGCTTGATCATTAAAAATTTTTCTCATTCATACCTACAAGAAATAAAAACAAATGCCAAAGATAAAAAATGGATTACACTACTTTCCAACCCAGATATAATCCCCCAGAGACCAAGGAAAACAGCGGTTGCAGCCTTCCGGCTACTGACAAATCACGACTGCTTAGCAAGTCATCTCTACAGAATAGGTATCTCAGCCTCACCAATATGTGTCCTGTGTAACGATCCAGCAGAAATGAATGAAGAACACTTAAAGACCTGTGAAGCATTATGATCAGAAGAAACTACAGTTCAAAAGTATTGGAAGGCACGAATGCTAATGGCTTCACTGCCAGATGCAAGGCGCTAGAAAACAACAACATATTGTAAGTCACCATTAAAGTATGTTATCTCATTGAGATCTCTTTGTGTGGTTTATCAGGAAAAATGCGAGTGGGTTGGAGAATTTAATGTTGTTTTGGAATTTTGGCCATGATAACTTAGTGCAGCCAGACAATAACCGGTAGATTCGTTGTTCAAATTCTGGTCATGGCATTGAATTTTTCAGTCCCACTCTAACCTTTCCAATCCTGTCCTACACACAGCTATTGTGTGGAAGAATATGAATTATATGATAATATGCACTGTATTATGCTGTAAAATGCTATCTGTTGAAGAGGTAGAACTGGAACTTAAAAATTCAATGCCACAACTGGGATTTGAACCACAGACCTTCCGCGGAAGGTCTGTGGTTCAAATCCCAGTTGTGGCATTGAATTTTTAAGTTCCAGTTCTACCTCTTAAACTTTGCCCACACACGGCTTGTGTGTTTAAAAACACCAACAGTAAGTTTGTTGGCATAAATAAATAATAATTGCTATCTGTTGAATTTAAGAAAGATTTATTAGTGTGTCACACATGCTGATGCGGTATGTCTCAGTAGCTATAAATAGCACCAGAAGAAAGTATTGTCGCCCAGCGCATTATTGTCGGCACTACCGCAAAGGAGTCGAAGGAAAGAGACAGAGAATGGCCGCATTGTTGGGGCGCTTGCCGAAAGAGAGAAAAGGATAGAGACTTCGAAAATCATCTGCTTTGTATTTCACCGCAATAACTGAGCTTTCCCGAAGTTTCCAGAATAGTGCTTGGGAGATATAAATAGCGATAAAGTGTGAGAAGGGACAGAGTTCTTTGTGTTACGAGTTCGGAGCCGTGCTGTTGGAGAATCGAAAAAGACTTTCTTGCTATTGCAACGAGTGTACAAAGTTACTGTTTACGGAAATAAAAGTGTTTCTTTATCTCGACTACATCTGTCTACTTTACATTCAACCCACCAAAAGTCACACTGGTGTCAGAAGCGGGATCCGTAGAATTGCTTCTAGTTTCGTTACATCGTCGTTAGAAGTTGCAACGTTAGAACCAAGATGGCGGGAGATTCGGAAACCAGGATGATCGCAATGATGAAAGAATTATTCGCCAAAATGGAAACGAGAAACGACAACCTCGTTGCCGAACTGAAAGAGATGAAGACGGCAAACGACAACCTCGCTGCCGAGCTGAAAGAACACATGAAGACGACAAACGACAACCTCGCTGCCGAGCTGAAAGAGATGAAGACGGAGCTATCGGCGAAAATTGACGAGCAACTGGCTGGCGTGAGGAAGGATGTGAAAGAGCTCGGTGGAAAGATGGAGGACCTCGGACAACGCGTTGATGCCCTGGAGAATGTCGGGGAACGGCTTAGCGTTCTCGAAGACAGGGTCGACGGTAGCGCCAAGGAGCTAAATGCAATGGTGGAAGGGATGCTTAGTGAAAAGCTCAAGAACTACAAGGACGAGGCTCCAGCACGCGACACAACATCGACGCGCGTCAAACCACCGAAGTCCGATGGCACGTCAACGTTTGAGGTCTTCCGCCGTCAATTCGACACAGTGGCCAAGCACAACAAATGGTCGCCAGAAGAAGAGGCCGCGCAGCTGATAGCCAGCCTCCAGGGACGAGCCGCAGAGGTGCTGAACGCAGTTCAGACAGCGGCGGCGCACAAGGACATCTGGGAGGCCCTGGAGAACCGGTTCGGAAACCACCGCTTAGCCGCAGCCTACCGCAGCCAACTGAAATCTAGGATGCAACTGCCAGTGGAGACGCTGCAGGAGTTTGCCCTGGCAATCGAACAGCTGGCCAGCAAAGCCTTGGTCGACCTTCCCTCCGAATTCGTATCCCGAGAAGCCGCCTATACCTTCGTCGACGGGGTACGCGATGCCGAGATACGTCAACGCCTGATGCTCGGCGACTACAAGACCATCCACGAGGCACTAACGGCCGCATTAAGGATGGAAGCGGCCAAAGTGACGGCTACCCCGACCTCGAAGACAAGGAGTGTCCGCTACGATGAAGACCGCAGACCAGTCCAGGGACGCCGACGAAGACCAGGTGGCGTGTGTTGGGGGTGTGGCCAGCCGGGACACCTGATGAGAGACTGCCGGCACCAAGAAGAGCAGCCGGAAAACGAGTAATGACCGGCGTGGCGAGGGGCACGTCGGCGCCGTCACCATCATCCCCTCGAGTGACACTGCGCGCCGTCAGCCGACGGATGGATGACAGCCTCATCGCGGACGGTTGGGTGAGAGGGAAGCCGTGCCGCGTGCTTGTTGAAACTGGAACAGCCGTGACTGTCGTCAGACCTGACGTAGCCAGGGGCTTGCCGTCGAGAAAGCCGAGCCGACCGTACCAACTAGTGACGGCATCTGGTGACACCTTGCCTGTGGAGAGGGAGGCCCTGCTGCAGTTGACCTTGGGGCGAAGTGTCTTGCGTTTGTGGGTGTTCGTCGCGGAGGTGGCTGAGGAGGTGATACTGGGACTGGATGTCCTCAGGAGCCACGAGGCGACGGTCGACATCGGCAAGAAGGTTCTGCGGCTTAAGGGAGAGGAAGTAATGCTCCGGCGTCCCGAAGAACGCCTTGGAATCTGCAGGGTCATTCTCAGGGAAGACGTAGTTGTCCCCGCGAGAAGCGAGATGGTAGTGACGGCGCGACTGGAAGGCCAGCGCAAGAAGAACATGCTGCTGGACCGGAAGACGCATGTGCACGGGCTCTGTGTAGCCGGGACATTGTTGCCGTGCCGAGAGGAGGTGCCGGTGAGACTGCTCAACCCAACAGACACCGATCGCGACGTCCAGGCCGGGACAGAGTTGGGGACGTGCGAGCCCGTGGTCAGCATAACACCAATAGACAAGACCCAGGAACCGGTGCCGAAGCAACACCTGGGGCCCCGGCTAGAAGAATTACTGGAGAGGGCGGCCGACCACCTGACCGCTGAACAGAGAGAGAAGGTCCAACAACTGCTGAGACGATATCAGCGCGTCTTCAGCCAAGGCAGCAGCGATTACGGCCGCACGGACCGAGTGCTTCACCACATCGACACCGGAGCCTCCCGGCCTATTCGGCAACCACCTAGACGCGTTCCGTTGGCTAAACAAGCGGCGGTACGAGACATGCTGGAGGACATGAGAACCAAGGGAGTGATCGAAGAGTCTGACAGTCCTTGGTGTTCCCCTGTAGTTCTGGTGAAGAAGAAGAATGGCGAGCTACGCTTCTGCGTAGATTACAGGAAGCTGAACGCTGTCACCAGTAAGGACTGCTTCCCCTTACCCCGGATTGACGACACCCTGGACACGCTTGCTGGTGCGCAGTGGTTCTTAACCCTGGACCTGAAATCGGGTTACTGGCAGGTGGCTCTAGACCCGAGAGACAAGGAGAAGACCGCATTCTCGACAGGCCAAGGGCTTTGGCAGTTCACAGTTATGCCCTTTGGTCTCTGCAACGCACCAGCTACCTTCCAACGCCTCATGGAGTCAGTAATGAGAGGATTGACTTATGACGCCTGCCTGTTATACCTGGACGACATCATCATCGTCGGCAAGACATTCGAAGACCATCTTGACAAACAGAGCAAGGTGCTGCAGAGACTGCAGGCGACCGGCTTGAAGCTGAACGCCAAGAAGTGCCAGCTCTTCCGCAGGGAAGTCAACTACTTGGGTCACATAGTCTCACCAACCGGAGTGGCCACGGATCCGGAGAAGACACAGGCCGTGAGAGATTGGCCTCGCCCAAAGGATAGGCGAGAACTGCGCAGTTTCCTTGGATTGTGCAGTTATTACCGCCGCTTCATAAAGTGTTCTCCAGCATCGCCAAACCCCTCACTCGCCTGACGGAAGAACATCGACCTTATGTGTGGACGGAGGACGCCGAAGGTGCTTTCCGGCAGCTCAAGAGGACGCTCTGCAGTGCTCCTATTTTGGGATTCCCACAACCAGGCGACGCCTTCATTGTGGACACCGACGCCAGCGACCATTGCATTGGAGGCGTCCTATCCCAAGTCCAGAACGGCCACGAGCGGGTGATAGCCTACTACAGCAAGACGTTGTCCAAGGCAGAGAAGAACTACTGTGTCACCCGACGAGAGCTACTGGCGGTAGTGAAGACCTTGGAGCACCTCCACAAGTACCTGTACGGTCAGCCATTCCATCTGAGGACAGACCACTCCGCCCTAACCTGGCTACTTAGCTTTAGAAACCTGGAGGGCCAGACAGCCCGTTGGGGTGAAATACAAAGCAGAAAATTCCAGAAGTCTCTATCCCTTTCTCCCTTTCGGCAAGTGCCCCAAAAATGCGGGCATTCTCTGTCTCTTCCCTTCGGCTCCTTTGCGGTAGTGCCGACAACAATGCGATGGGCGACACTGCTCCCTCCTCAAGGCTGGTCGTCCCGAACAGCACCATTGTAATGGGCCAGACGATCCAGGTGTACCACTAACATCTTTCCTCGGGGCACCTTCTGGATGCGGTAGACTACGTCCTTAATCCTCTTTACCACTCGGTACGGTCCTTGCCACGGTTGTTGAAGTTTTGGGCAGCGTCCCTTGGTCCGGGTAGGGCGGTACAACCACACCATGTCACCTTGCTGGAATCCTCGGCTGTTGGCTTGCCTGTCGTACCGGGTCTTCATGCGGTCGCTCGCCATCTCGTGCATGTCGTGGAGATGGTCTACTAGATTCTCCACATACTCGGTTGCCGGCTGTTGCGCTTCCGGGGGCTCCCAAAAGCCAGGTCACAAGGGAGGCGTAGCTCTCGGCCGAACATTAGGCTTGCTGGTGTCATCCCGGTGGTGTCGTGTGTCGACGAACGGTAGGCCAGCAAGAACAGTGGTACCTTGAGGTCCCAGTCTCGCTAATGGATGGCCACGACCTTCCTCAGGTGCTACTCTAGGGTCTTGATGTATCTCTCGACCATGCCGTCCGACTGTGGATGTAGGGGTGTTGTGCGGGTCTTGTTCACCCCAAGTCTTTCCAATGCCTCCTTCATTAGGTGCGACTCAAAATTGGTGCCCTGGTCGCTGTGGAGCTCTAACGGGACCCCAAAACGGCAGAACAGCTGTTCCACGAGGCAGTCTGTAATCGTCTTCGCCTCTTGGTTCGGGATGGCATACACCTCCGGCCACTTGGTGAAGTAGTCCACAGCTACCATCAGATACTTGTTGCCTCGATCGGACACTGGGAATGGTCCAGCTATGTCGACGGCAATGCGTTCGAAGGGCGCTCCGACGTTGTACTGCTGCATGCGACCCCGGTTCCTAGTCTGGGGGCCGCGACTCGCCGCGCACACGTGACATTGACGGCACCAGTTCTCAGCGTCTGCTCGGAGCCTCAGCCTGTAGTAGCGCTGTCGGAGTTTGTCGATCGTCCGGTTTGCTCCTAGGTATCCACCCGAGGTACAGACGTGCACTTCCTCGAAGACTTCCGGGACCTTACTTCGGGGAAGTACCAACTGCTCTTTCTGGGTCTTCCCATCAGGTGATTCCCATACCCGGAACAGCACGCCCTCTTTGGTCTTCAACGAGTCCCATTGGGCCCAGTACGACTTGTATGTAGCGCTTCTGGGTGCGATGTCCTCCCAGGTTGGTCTCGTCCCTGCCTGCACTTCTCTCAAGAGTGGCCCCAAGTCGGCGTGCGCCAGGTGCTCCCTCCTCAGGCTCGCGCTATCCCATCCATCCGCAGGCACTGCCGTGACCACTCTGACAGCCGCGGTACGCTCCTTCTCTTCCACTCTTGCGCATTGACCGCACTCTTCTGGGCAGGGTCTTCGGGACATGGCGTCTGCGTTGCCGTGGCTCTTCCCTCTGCGATGTTCGGAGGTGAAGTCGTACTCCTGCAACCTCTGGACCCAACGGGCTGTCTGGCCCTCCAGGTTTCTAAAGCTAAGTAGCCAGGTTAGGGCGGAGTGGTCTGTCCTCAGATGGAATGGCTGACCGTACAGGTACTTGTGGAAGTGCTCAAAGGTCTTCACTACCGCCAGTAGCTCTCGTCCGGTGACACAGTAGTTCTTCTCTGCCTTGGACAACGTCTTGCTGTAGTAGGCTATCACCCGCTCGTGGCCGTTCTGGACTTGGGATAGGACGCCTCCAATGCAGTGGTCGCTGGCGTCGGTGTCCACAATGAAGGCGTCGCCTGGTTGTGGGAATCCCAAAATAGGAGCACTGCAGAGCGTCCTCTTGAGATGCCGGAAAGCACCTTCGGCGTCCTCCGTCCACACATAAGGTCGATGTTCTTCCGTCAGGCGAGTGAGGGGTTTGGCGATGCTGGAGAAACACTTTATGAAGTGGCGGTAATAACTGCACAATCCAAGGAAACTGCGCAGTTCTCGCCTATCCTTTGGGCGAGGCCAATCTCTCACGGCCTGTGTCCTCTTCGGGTCCGTGGCCACTCCGGTTGGTGAGACTATGTGGCCCAAGTAGTTGACTTCCCTGCGGAAGAGCTGGCACTTCTTGGCGTTCAGCTTCAAGCCGGTCGCCTGCAGTCTCTGTAGCACCTTGGTCAGTTTGTCAAGATGGTCTTCGAATGTCTTGCCGACGATGATGATGTCGTCCAGGTATAACAGGCAGGCGTCATAAGTCAATCCTCTCATTACTGACTCCATGAGGCGTTGGAAGGTAGCTGGTGCGTTGCAGAGACCAAAGGGCATAACTGTGAACTGCCAAAGCCCTTGGCCTGTCGAGAATGCGGTCTTCTCCTTGTCTCTCGGGTCTAGAGCCACCTGCCAGTAACCCGATTTCAGGTCCAGGGTTGAGAACCACTGCTCACCAGCAAGCGTGTCCAGGGTGTCGTCAATCCGGGGTAAGGGGAAGCAGTCCTTCCTGGTGACAGCGTTCAGCTTCCTGTAATCTACGCAGAAGCGTAGCTCGCCATTCTTATTCTTCACCAGAACTACAGGGGAACACCAAGGACTGTCGACTCTTCGATCACTCCCTTGGTTCACATGTCCTCCAGCATGTCTCGTGCCGCCGCTTGTTTAGCCAATGGAACGCGTCAAGGTGGTTGCCGAATAGGCCGGGCGTCTCCGGTGTCGATGTGGTGAAACAGTCGGTCCGTGCGGGCGTAATCGCTGCTGCCTTGGCTGAAGACGCGCTGATATCGTCTCAGCAGTTGTTGGACCTTCTCTCTCTATTCAGTGGTCAGGTGGTCGGCCGCCCTCTCCAGTAAGCCTTCCAGCCGGGGCCCCAGGTGTTGCGTCGGCACCGGCTCCTGGGTCTTGTCTATTGGTGTTATGCTGACCACGGGCTCGCACGCCCCCAACTCCGTCCCGGCCTGGACGTCGTGATCGGTGTCTGTATGATTTGAGCAGTCTCACCGGCACCTCCTCTCGGCACGGCAACAATGTCCCGGCTACACAGAGCCCGTGCACATGCGTCTTCCGGTCCAGCAGCATGTTCTTCTTGCGCTGGCCTTCCAGTCGCGCCGTCACTACCATCTCGCTTCTCGCGGGGACAACTACGTCTTCCCTGAGAATGACCCTGCAGATTCCAAGGCGTTCTTCGGGGTGCCGGAAAATTACTTCCTCTCCCTTAAGCCGCAGAACCTTCTTGCCGATGTCGACCGTCGCCTCGTGGCTCCTGAGGGCATCCAGTCCCAGTATCACCTCCTCAGCCACCTCCGCGACGAACACCCACAAATGCAAGACACTTCGCCCCAAGGTCAACTGCAGCAGGGCCTCCCTCTCCACAGGCAAGATGTCACCCGATGCCGTCACTAGTTGGTACGGTCGGCTCGGTTTACTCGACGGCAAGCCCCTGGCTACGTCAGGTCTGAGGACAGTCACGGCTGCTCCAGTTTCAACAAGCACGCGGCACGGCTTCCCTCTCACCCAACCGTCCGCGATGAGGCTGTCATCCATCCGTCGGCTGACGGCGCGCAGTGTCACTCGAGGGGATGATGGTGACGGCGCCGACGTGCCCCTCGCCACGCCGGTTATTACTCGTTTTCCGGCTGCTCTTCTTGGTGCCGGCAGTCTCTCATCAGGTGTCCCGGCTGGCCACACCCCCAACACACGCCACCTGGTCTTCGTCGGCGTCCCTGGACTGGTCTGCGGTCTTCATCGTAGCGGACACTCCTTGTCTTCGAGGTCGGGGTAGCCGTCACTTTGGCCGCTTCCATCCTTAATGCGGCCGTTAGTGCCTCGTGGATGGTCTTGTAGTCGCCGAGCGTCAGGCGTTGACGTATCTCGGCATCGCGTACCCCGTCGACGAAGGTATAGGCGGCTTCTCGGGATACGAATTCGGAGGGGAGGTCGACCAAGGCTTTGCTGGCCAGCTGTTCGATTGCCAGGGCGAACTCCTGCAGCGTCTCCACTGGCAGTTGCATCCTAGATTTCAGTTGGCTGCGGTAGGCTGCGGCTAAGCGGTGGTTTCCGAACCGGTTCTCCAGGGCCTCCCAGATGTCCTTGTGCGCCGCCGCTGTCTGAACTGCGTTCAGCACCTCTGCGGCTCGTCCCTGGAGGCTGGCTATCAGCTGCGCGGCCTCTTCTTCTGGCGACCATTTGTTGTGCTTGGCCACTGTGTCAAATTGACGGCGGAAGACCTCAAACGTTGACGTGCCATCGGACTTCGGTGGTTTGACGCGCGTCGATGTTGTGTCGCGTGCTGGAGCCTCGTCCTTGTAGTTCTTGAGCTTTTCACTAAGCATCCCTTCCACCATTGCATTTAGCTCCTTGGCGCTACCGTCGACCCTGTCTTCGAGAACGCTAAGCCGTTCCCCGACATTCTCCAGGGCGTCAACGCGTTGGTCGAGGTCCTCCATCTTTCCACCGAGCTCTTCCACCTTTCCACCGAGCTGTTTCACATCGTTCCTTACGCCAGCCAGTTGCTCGTCAATTTTCGCCGATAGCTTCGTCTTCATCTCTTTCAGCTCGGCAGCGAGGTTGTCGTTTGCCGTCTTCATCTCTGCTTTCAGCTGTTGTAAAAAGCTCACCTATGTAGCCTCCATCGTTATATCCCGTTTCTGACACCAGTGTGACTTTGGTGGGTGTAAAGTAAATAAGACAGATGTAGTCGAGATAAAGAAACACTTTTATTTCCGTAAACAGTAACTTTGTACACTCGTTGCAACAGCAAGAAAATCTTTACAGATTCACCAGCAGCACGGCTCCGAATTTGTAACACAAAAACTGTCCCTTCTCACACTTTACCGCTATTTATATCTCCCAGGCATTATTGCAGTGAAATACAAAGCAGAACATTCCAGAAGTCTCTATCCCTTTCTCTCTTTCGGCAAGTGCCCCAGCAATGCGGTCATTCTCTGTCTCTTCCCTTCGGCTCCTTTGCGGTAGTGCCGACAATAATGCGATGGGCGACAATATACAGACACAGGCACTTAATTAAAACTCTTAGGATACTAAAGTAACACAAAATAAGCAAAATAAATAAAGAGGGGTAGAATTGGAACTGAAAAGTTCAATGCCACAGCTGGGATTTGAACCACAGACACTCCACTTACCAGGTGGGTGCTCTAACCATTAAGCTACTGTGACAACCTGCCAGAATGACATTGAATTCTCAAACCAATAAATACAACAGGAAGACACTATGCAAAAGCACTGATGAACGACCACAAATACCATATGAAGAAAAGTGAGTAGAGATAACTGTGTGAATGTAATTTGATGCATTTCTATTGCAAGCATGTAGACAATTATATGAATTGTCTGTAGTACAGGGAGTAGAATGTGTGTGTAGTGTTTAACACCAATTTTACAACATATGGCACCACAGGCGGTGATAATGATGATACATGGGATGAAGATGGAGCACAGGTGGAATGAGATGGTGGGGTAAACTGGAGAACCCTAGGAAACCCACCCAGCGCCACTTCGTCCACCACAAAACCCACATGCAGTTGCCTGGGATCGAACCCAGGCCACTTTGGTGAGAAGCAAATGGTCTAATCACTCAGCTGTGGCGCGGTCTAGGGAGCAGAGAAATGCATGTGAATGTATTGCAATACATTCACATGCGAGTAGAGAAAACTCATTAATGTGAGTAGAGAAAACCATGTGAACATAATACATTGCGTTGAGCAGTTAGACTGTTCACTTACCACCTAGGCAGCCTGGGTTCAATCCCAGATCGAATTTGTGGTATTTGTGGTGGACAAAGAAGCATCTGGGTGGATTTTCTGCAGGTTTTCTCTGGGTTCTCCTCTTTGCTTTGTCTGGTCCATAGGTTCCTTTGCTCCCTCCTGGACATCTGATCCTAGACACAGGCTTGTAAGTCCTAGGGGGTGTAAGTCCTCCAAAGAGGAGGGTAATTAGATGAAGAAGAAGAAGAATATCATTAAATATTTGTCTTACCTGGCTGAGTAGCTGTTCAACTTCAACATATTTTTCTTCCCATACATTCAGATGCTTCAGTTTATTTTGAATTAATCTTGTTAAGGTATTACCTAAAAAAATGCATTCAGTATCCATTTTATGTTACAGCAAATCAGGACAATTAATTTTATTTTAGATCTTATATAATGGGGATCTACAATTGTGTTATGTTACTTGTAAAGTGGAAGGAAATTATATCCAGTTTTGAAGTACATTATAGGAAATACAAATTATTGGTCACCTATCTTTAATCTACAAATCCCTGGTATAAGAGACAACAATGAAGCATTCAATGACATTTAATTGAATGTGTGTTCCTACAGAATTGTTCATTACTAATATTGTAATTTTTACTTTAAGAAAGGAAATACACAAAAGCCTTGTTTGTCTGACCTCATTAATCCACATTTCTGATTTATCTGAATTGATTTTTGCTTACTCTTTCACCATGATAATATGTGCATTCTCTGATAAGAGAACAATTGGAACAATCACTTGTAATTGATAATAAAAATTGTAACAAAATAGATGTGCATAAGTTCTTAGGAATAGACATTGGACTGATATGATCACAACATAAAGATACTATATCTACCACAATTAGCAAATCCACTTATCTTTTAAGATTATTTAAACTTACATTGGGTAGCCAAGAATTAAAAATGATTTATTATGGTGTAATCTATCAACATCTACATTATGGGATTGCGGTGTGGAAAAGTGCAGCAACGGTGCATATGGATTAGTTGATGATTTTACAGAAGAAATCCATCAGCATTATCAGTAATTTAAAATTTAGGGGATTTTGTAAAAATGCATTTGAGGAATACAAAATGCTAACAGATTATTCTTTATACATATGCATATAGAACTGTACTATGCAGGTGAGTTAGAATAACACCGAATAATTTTAAGGCATGGCTCAGGAGTTATGATTGAGTATTTTATGTTTTTTATTTATTTGGATACAGGTCCCAAGGAGGGCTTGGGTTCATTTCAGGGACAGTCACAATATTTTGGCAGTAATAAGGAACTAAAAATATGTACCTAAATTTTGTTTATATGTGTTTGAATGTAAGTACATTCGTATGCAATTATAAGAACATATAAGAGAATCTATATAACAGCATTTAAAGACTAGAAGTGAAATACAAAAATCACAGTGCAAAACTATCAAATATAGGACAATAACAAAATCAATATCTTATGTAGAGTATTTTCTTATAGTGAATGTATATCTGCAAACTTCTTGTTATTGAGCTAGAGGGCATTAGCATTTTTTAAACACAGCGTCAGATTAGCTGAAATTCTGCTGAACATATCACTATGCATTTTTACTACATTTGGAAAGTAATTTTAATTTTAAAAATACAATATAAAACTCTCTTTTAAATCTTGGTTTAACTATTGGCACTAAATCCATGTGCCTGAAGAAGGTTGAATCATATAAACAATCTATAATGCATATTATTGTCAATAACATATGCATATGCTATCACTGTTCAAATTTTCTTTAACTTTAAAAGGCTTCATACATAGTTACAAAAATTAAACAAGTGCAAAAATTTGAGAGGTAGAATTTTGCAGTTCCAATTCTACCTCTCAAACATTGCTACACATGGCTTGTGTGGTTAAAGACCCAACAGTAACTTTGTTAGCATAAATAAATAATAAGTGCATAACTGTTTGTAAAAGATTTTCAAAAAGGCAACATTAGACTTCAAAGCAAGGTTAATACGAGTAGCATCACAGTAATGATTGTTGAGTTCTTTCAAAAATGCCTAGTATATCACTAATAGTATCAAATGCTACAAAAACCACGGTCATTGGCCACCTTTTCAGTATTAACTGCCGTTTCACAGACAAGAGTCTGAACATGTCCCCAAAGGGAAAAAAAAATCAAAAGAGGTTGATCTGGTAAATGTACTGACCATAATATTAGTATTCATCTACCAATCCAGCGATCAGATTACATTACACTTATTAAATCCCTTACACCTCCGGCATAATGCACAGGTGCTGCATGGCTTTGGAACCACATTAACTGACGTATTCCTAAAGGAACACCTTCTGGAAGTCCTAGCAGAGTACGCTGTAAAAACTGCAGGTAAATGTGACCTGTCAAAGTGGAAGGGATAAATAAGGGCTCTGTGAGTGTGTCATTCACAATGCCAGCCCAAATGTTCACTACAAACCAGTGCATATAATTTGTAAATCTAGTAACTCTAGGATATTCTTGTGCCCAAATGTGACTGTTATGTGTGTTAAACATGCCCTCTCATGTGAAAACCTTGTATGTCCACAATTTTTGTTATAGGAAATCTTTGTTGATGCATTATTTCTTTTTCTTACATCCATGCTGCCTTCAGTCACAAAGGAGCATTTAACCATCCAGATGGTTGATTCCACTCTTTTTATGTTCCCACAGATGCACATACTCATTTACTTGCTCACTTGTACTTCGAGGCACATACTCATGCTCACACATACAACCACAAATACCCATGCCCAAGGTGGGACTCAAACCTGCATTCCTCTGGTTCAGTGGAGTGCCAAAACACATGCTCTAGCAACAAGCAACCATGACTATGAGGGTCCGCATCCATGTGTTTATGAAGCTAAACAAACTGTAGTCAGGGTGGAAGGGCATTGGCCGCAGTGCTTGTACCCGGGTGAAACGATACATATGTAATTGTTGTTTGCGCAGACTTCTAGTAATCGAAGACTGACTTGTATGCATTGCATATTTTATAATGGGCTGTCAAACTGAAAGCCCTTCCAGTAAACAGAGCAGTTTAGTATATGCTAATAGCTGTGGTTGATAACTGAAACCACAAAGTGCTGTATAATATGCGATGGATTCCCTCAGCATTTAAGATACAAAATGCAGGTTTTAGATTAATAATGATATAAGCAATGTTAAAAGCAGAATACAAGCAATACTCAAAAATTCGTAGAGAACAAAACATAAGTATATTGACAAAATTTCATCTAACCCGATGTGATACTTGAAAAACATTAATGCCCCCTAGCTCGACAACAAGAAGTTTGTGGACATACATTCACTATAAGAAAATACTCAAGTATAGCCCCTGAATCATCCCTTAAAATTATTCGGTGTTATTCTGACTTATACTTTATATACAAAATAAGAATCTAACAAAAAATTATATTCATGAGTATAGTACAAGAAGTAGCACAAATTAGCATAGTTATATGTGTAATAAGCAAATTGCATTTAAGGACATAAATGTAAAAAGAAACAATTTTATACAAAAAATTAACTCTAAAGATCAAAACTGTAAGAAAATCTAATTTTAAAACTACTTAAAAATTATTTGATTCAAAAATGTCTGCATTCTCTGGAATGAATTGTAAAATTTTGATGTAAATATGCATATGTGTACATATTAAATTTTGACAATGTCTGAAACTTGTACACAGGTGTATAGACAATAAAGAATTATTATTACTATAACTATCATCACCATCACCATTATTATAAACACCTATGAGTGTATACATATCTGTTGACAGCTTAGGGATTACCATAAAGTACACCTCAAGCTAAAAATAAGCACTATTATCATAGAATAACAAAATATAATGTGTGAAATTAAGTTTCATTAGTTTTCAACTGAAACTACACAGAGTGATTAAAAAGTACTTGACAAATTTGTGGTCAGGTTCCTTACACTGAAACAAGAAGAAGTTCATGTAAACATGTGTCCCAAAATCCTTTATTTTTGGTTTATTAAAATTGAAGGTGTTATTAATGAAAAAAAAATTTAAAGTGACACAAACAGCTTGTTAGGAAGTGTTCAACACACAAACTCATATCAGATACTCAAAATATTCTCTTGGATATAGACATGTATGTAATTTAATCTAAAAGGTTGATAATGGAGGAAAGTTAGCCTTCGAAACGCATTCCAAAAGATTATAAATGTAAGTGTCGTTTAGTGTTATTGACTCACCTTTTAGATTAAATTGATTATAACAACACTGTTTTCAAACTCCTAAGAAAGGAAGATATGTATGTATGTATGTATGTATGTATTATATTTATGCCAACAAACTTACTGTTGGTGTTTTTAAACACACAAGCCGTGTGTGGGCAATGTTTGAGAGGTAGAACTGGAACTTAAAAATTCAAATCCCAGCTGTGGTATTGAATTTTTAAGTTCCAGTTCTACCTCTCAAATTTATGTATGTATGTAGCTAAAGCTCTCCAAGAACAAGAATGAAATCGTTATCCTTCTTGCTTCCCAGTACTTAGACATTATATCTTGATAATTTTGTAAAGGTGCACAGTTTTGCAGATGTTCTCTATCCATTTCTATATCATGAAAGCACAATACACAATTTGGAGAAATTAGTATACCAATTCTAAGATGTTTTCCCAGGCGATTCCTCTGTAGTAAGCCTCATCACGACAACAGTAGTGGCAATTCTGAAATTATAGAAGGATTTTCTAGAAGTATTTTTATATTTTGGTTACCAATTTTTTTCAGTTAGTTCAGACTTGTAATTATTAATTTTTTTCTTTATAATTCTTTTAATTGATTCATATGAAAAGGCTTTTATTCCTTTCTGCTTAGTTTTACATTATTTTTTTGCTAATATATCAGCCTTTTCATTCCCCTGAATTCCACAATAGCATGGACTCCATTGTAAAACTACACATTTTCCAAGTTTTTTAATGGTTTGGATTATATTTTGTATTTCTAGAATTGTTTCCATTTTTGGATACGATGTTGATGCTACCTTGAATAGCGCTTTGGAATCTGACAAAATAATAATATTCTTGCATCGCTGTAGCCAAATAAGAATGTTTTGGAGTGAAAGATAAATAGCTAAAACTTCAAGAGGTAGAATTGGAACTGAAAAATTCAATGCCACAGCTGGAGTTTGAACCACAGACCTGCTGCTTACCAGGCCAACTTGCCCACACACGGCTTGTATGTTTAAAAACACCAACAGTAAGTTTGTTGGCATAAATAAATAATAATTACCCATCTACAACTTCACCATCAAAATTTGATTTCTTCCAGCATATTGGTAGAAAGAGAAGAATTTGCTCCAGCTCCATATTCATCTAAGAGGGATCCATCTGTACAAATATGTGTTCAGTTTACAGAAGGGTAATTTGTATGTATAGTTATTATTTATTTATGCCAACAAACTTACTGTTGGTGTTTTTAAACACACAAGCCGTGTGTGTGTTTAGTTTCTAAAGCTAAAGCCTCCAGCCATGTCTGGAGGAGCTTCTCTTTTATTAATGAAATTATTTAAATTTAGATTATAATCAATGCTGAAATTATGAATTGGGTTGATAACAGATATTATGTTCTTGTTTTTTTTGGTATTTTTAATTTTTCTATTAATTTTACTACTTCTTGTATAAATCCAATTTGAGTTTTCATGGTTAGGTTAGATACTTGATATTTTGTCCATTTATCTGAATCTGGGAGCCTTTTTAGTTTCTCATAGGTAAGTAATGCTTGTTCAAGTTCTGTTTCTTAGAAGTGACAGACGTGCACTGAGCTTCAATTGGTGTAATTTTTGTTGCTCCAGTTACTAAGTGCAAGCTTGGTTTTGTGTTTGTTCTAAACGTGTTTTGTTAGATTTTGACGCTGTTATTAGAATTTCTGCACAGTATTGGATTTAGACATGCCTGGACTCATTGCACCCTGTGAAACGTTTCCTTATGGTGCAGCATGCAGGCAAATGAAACGTTAAATACAGATTGATAGAGAGGTAGAATCAGGACTGAAAAATTCAATGCCATAGCCAGGATTTTCTCACACAGAGCTTGTGTGTTTAATAATACTGATGCAGTATTATTAGTTATGGTAGGTGTTGTGTTGGAGTGTTTTGTTTCCCATTGTTTGATTGTTTGCATTATATCGTTTGCAGTTGGCCTAGTGCGATTATCTTTTGTCTTCATCGTAAATGTTATATATATTAACGAATAAAATTGTGATAATAAATACACTAATATTATTTCAACTGTGGCCTCCAGAGCAAAGAAGACTATCTCATTAGAAAGACTAAAAGTTAATACATCGACGTAACATATAATTTTCACGGGGGTCGCGTCTCAAGGAAAATTATCAGCTGTAAATTGTGAACATACTTCATACCCGTACCACGACCGAGATAGGAGAGAAAGAGTCATCGCAGTTCATCGAAAGAGTTAGCCGGATCTTTTATACGAGAAAAGAATTCATCATACCGACCCTTCAAAGTGACGACGAGCAGAAGATTCCCTTCATACTGGTGACGGGAGATACCAGCCGGAAGAGACTCCTTCATACTGGCGCCCAGACGTGCGACGGCTCGAATACAGGCGTATAGAGTAAAAATATGTACCTGGACAAAGAGTGAAAAGAAGACATTTTGACGGAGTATCCTTTTTCTTGTGCTCCAGAATTCAAGTAAGACTAGTACTAATTTATGATACTACGCAATAAGAAAATTGTACAGAAGATGGAAATAGTTGAGAAAGATAGTGATAGTGTAGAGAGGGAAGTGAGTGATAAGTTATCAGTAGAAGGTAGAAAGAATGTAGTATGTAAGGAATCTGAAATAGGATTGAAAGAAATATTGGAAGCGATGAACAAAAATACAGCAGATATAAAAGCAGATGTAGCAGATTTGAAGGAGGATAATGCCAGAAATATAAATAAATTGTCACAAGAAATTGAATTATGTAAGAAGGAATGTACAGAAAGAATTGAATCAAGTAACAATGATATAGCTAAATTAGGTGAGTTAGTAAGCGTGATAAAATTAGGACAGGAATCAAACACAGTAGAAATAGCTAGGCTAGGAGAATTGATAAATGAAGTTAAGTTAGGACAGGAGAAGACAGTGGTAGAAATGAAAGCTGAATTAAGTAAAGAATTTGATGAAAAACTAGCAGAACAGAATGCAAAAATTGCAAAGGTAGGAGATGAATTGAGAACAGAGATAGTCGTGGTAGAACAGAGTTGTAAAATGTATCAAGATGGAATTAGGTCAAAACAAAATGACATTGATGTAAAAATTGATAGTTTAGAAAATGTTGTAAAGGGTATAAGCGCTGAGATGCAGTCACAGCGAGAAGAATTGAATAAAGTAAAGGAGGAAGCCAATGTAAATGTAAATAGAATAAATGAAACGGTTACAAAGGAAAAAGAATTTACAGGAAGGCTTTCCCAAGTTGTGATTGCTCTACAGGCTGATAGAGTTAATGACAATCATGATCAATTTGTGAGTGAATGCAAAAATATGACCAATACTGATGCACTTGACAATAACAGTAATATGGCGGACTTTCAGGAGAATGATTTAGCTATGCCAATGCACTCCCCTAGTCAAAACCATAATTGTCACGCTAGTCACTTGTTCCATGATCTAACCCCTCCGTCATTTGACGAAGAAGCCGGTGACAATCCAAAAATTTTCATAAAAGAACTGGAGGATTATTTTAGGATCAAACGAATTCCGAACGAGATACGAATGATGGTGGTTAAACGCTGTCTTAAGAAAAACGCATTGGAATGGTTAAGACTAACTTTGGCGTCTCACGAAACATATAGTATGTTTCGAAACCTTTTTATAAATAGATTTTGGGGACCGGGACGTCAAAACCAGATTAAAGTCGAACTGGCTACCGGACATTATGACAGTAAACGTGGTATTTCAATGATGGAGTATTTTTTGAAACTGGCGAACAAATCAAAACTACTCCAACCTCAGTTGAGTGAACAGGAGGTTATTGAAGCACTTATTCGCCATTATCCACCGCACATAAGAAAAATCATAAAACAAATTTTAGTGGGGAGGGGCATAGAACCCCTGAAAGTTACCAAAAAAAAAAAAAAAAAATCGAAACATTGTCAAGAGAAAATATTTTTGTATTCAACGATGACATGTTTTTCAACACAGTTGTTATATTGTTGTACAATTACATTGTTGTGGGGAGATCATCACAGTACATGCAACATTGTATGGCTGAAAACAATTTTCCCAAAATAGAATTAGTTGCATATACTGTGATGAGGGGCATTTGATGCAGTATTATTAGTTATGGTAGGTGTTGTGTTGGAGTGTTTTGTTTCCCATTGTTTGATTGTTTGCATTATATCGTTTGCAGTTGGCCTAGTGCGATTATCTTTTGTCTTCATCGTAAATGTTATATATATTAACGAATAAAATTGTGATAATAAATACACTAATATTATTTCAATTGTGGCCTCCAGAGCAAAGAAGACTATCTCATTAGAAAGACTAAAAGTTAATACATCGACGTAACATATAATTTTCACGGGGGTCGCGTCTCAAGGAAAATTATCAGCTGTAAATTGTGAACATACTTCATACCCGTACCACGACCGAGATAGGAGAGAAAGAGTCATCGCAGTTCATCGAAAGAGTTAGCCGGATCTTTTATACGAGAAAAGAATTCATCATACCGACCCTTCAAAGTGACGACGAGCAGAAGATTCCCTTCATACTGGTGACGGGAGATACCAGCCGGAAGAGACTCCTTCAATACCAATACCAATACCAAATTGGTTGGTATAAACAAATAACAGACCGACAGGTACATTTTTAATTAACTCACTATGTGTAAACAAATCACAAATGTAAACAAGTATCTATGGCAACACATCCCCATCTACGTGAGATACAATGAGTCACAGCCGTCTATGAATAAGTACATAGATAAATGAAGCTGTGGTGGACCTGGAAAGTCATTGAATGTATACTTTCATTATTAAATTTATAGATTAAAACACAAAAACAAAGCATTTTGGGACATAGTATGTTTACGTGAACTTTTTTCATGTTTCAGTGTAAGGAACCCATCCTCAAACTATGTTAAAACATTGAGAGGTAGAACTGGAACTTAAAAATTCAATGCCACAGCTGGGATTTGAACCACAGACCCTCCGCTTACCAGGCGGGTGCTGTAGCCATTAAGCTACTGTGACAACCTGCCAGAATGACATTGAATTCTCAAACCAGTAAGTTTGTTGGCATAAATAACTAATAATTATGTTAAAACATTTTTGAATCACCCCGTATATCTTCTTTAGTTTCTTTTGTAAGTTCACTGTATGCTCTTTCATGGTGTAATTAGTATGTTTTTATCTTCATTTCTAAGGTAGGATCTCAATTTCCTACCCTTTTGCTCCTTGTTGTTCCTGGTTCTACCTCAGTCAATATTTGCATAAAAACTCTAATCTGCAGGCGTTGGCAAATGGAAAAGCTATTATTAATTTAATTTAAAAGGTGAGTCAATTAATAACACTAAACAACACTTACAACATAATTTTCCGGAACGCATTTCGAAGGTTAACTTTCTGGTTGATAATGGAGGAAAGTTAACCTTCGAAACGCGTTCTGGAAAATTATGTTGTAAGTGTTGTTTAGTGTTATTAATTGACTCACCTTTTAAATTAAATTAATTATAACAACACTGTTTTCAAACTTCTATGAAAGGAAGAAAGCTATTATTATCTTATATACAAGGCTTAGTCTTTGTATATCACTGACTTCTTATCTCTTTTGCTCTGATTTGCAAGTATTTATAGTACTCTGGAATGACATGCAATGGATATATTAAAATTTACTTTTCTCATGCAGATTTCAGATACACTATATTCCTTTCACACTTTCGAAAACTGTCTCATAACATAGCCCTAATAGTGATCATTGACAGCTCATCTGGGCAGCTTGTAATTCTTTTCTCTTCTGCTTTTGCAGTGATCCATATGTTACTACCATTTATTAAAATTTGTACTCATTTAATTGTTTGTTTCTAGGTTATCCGCATTTTCAATAATCTGGATTATCGCTGTCTCAGCTAATTCAGATAAACAAGATTCTTGTGTATAGTATACATACCTGAAGCTATTAACAGTGAAGCAACTATAATCCACCAATAACACAAATAACATAGAGATCACAGCTTCACTTATCTTAAATATGTGGTATAAGCTATTAGTCTGCATTTCTAATAGCTTGCACCACATATTTAAGACAAGTGAAGTCTGTGGTCTCTACATTATTTGTGTTATTGGTGTAAGATTCTTGTGTATTGAAAAATATGCCTACCAATTACACCCAAAAAATGATCCATACGCTGTTGGGGGTATATGTAATCATCCAGCTTCCAGAGATCATCAAGTGTATTATGCGAAGTTTCCAGAACTTCATCTATGTCTGCCAAAGTAAGAGACTCCAATGTTCTGCAATGAAGCACAACTCTTATTCAAAACCACACTTATCAAAAGCTCTACTTTCATATATTCAACATAAAGTGTGCGCACAAAGTCTGTATACCCCTGTACTAAATTTAAAATTAGGTCAGTTAATAGTTTTTTTGAGGTTGGTATGTATTCATATTATTCTCCTGTCAGATACCCATTGTTGATGACTTCATTTGTTCGATTGCAGTCGCTCTTATGACAACAAATCAACAAATCTTATGAATCAAATTAGTTGATGCTGAGATATTGAGAAAGAATGGCTGATACAAGTGATTACACAATTGAGGAACACTTAGCGTCCACTGTGTGGGTTCATGAGCGTCAAATTAATGGCAAATCAATGAAAAATGTCATGGACAATTTCATTGCACGGTTTGGGAAAGCAGCACCAACAAAGAAGACGCTGTTAGCGTGGGGACGGAAAACATTTTTAACGGGCAGTGTTTGCAACTCGACAAGAAGTGGAAGACATCCATCAGACTTGCACTTTGTGCTGACGTGGAAAAATCTATCCAGCAATCTCCAGTTAAATCCTTAAGGAAACGTGCTGCAGAGTTAGGGGGACTGGAATCAACCATGAGGAAACACATTGAAGTGGATCTGAAAATGAAGTGTTGGCATCCATTGAATGTGAATGAATTATCAGATGCTGATTTGGAGACACGTGTTAATGCTTGTGGTCGGATGCTGCAACAGTACCAAAGAATGTCTGAGAAGGCAAAACTCATGTTCACAGACAAATGTGTGATTTAACACAGTTCCCATGACCACAATGTTTATTTCTGGGGAAAAGAAAATCCAAATTTTTTCGAAGAAATCGAGCACAACCCACCACATGTCACGGTCTGGGCTGGAATGACACAAACTCATCTGTTTGGGCCATATTTTTTTGATGGTCCTGTTAATCAGAACACTTATCTCCAGATGATTGATGACTGGCTCATCCCACAGCTGCAAAATTTGGGAAAACAGTGTTTGGTTTCAACATAATGGGGCACCAGCTCACTTCACAGTGGCTGTTCAATGTCTGAATGCAGTCTTTGGAAATTGTTGGATCGGTAGAGGATCGGAAAATATCACATGGCCTCCAAGGAACCCTGATCTAACAACTCCAGATAATGCACTATGGGGTTACATCAAAGAGAAGGTGCAGAAGCAGTGGTACGCTACAACTGGTGAACTACAAAATGCTGTGCGAGTAGCTTTCCAGACAGTGACTCCAATGATGTTGAATAAGATGAACACGAGAAAATGGCGGCATATTCGGCTGTGCAGAGACAATGGGGGGACACATACCAATGTTTTGGGGTCCTAAGATGTAAGGAGAAACATTTAATTACATAAATATTGAAAATTTGTACTTTTAATTCACATCAGTTTGAATTTAATATATGGGTATAAGGACTTTGTGTGCACACTGTATTCCTCATACATTAGTGTTATTATTTCCTTATTTGTAATATGTAATACAAGAGAAATTCACAACTAATATCATATATGAGGAGTCAAATGAAAACTTTAAATATTTTTTAAAATTTTTATTATACAACAAAAGTGGAACACAAGTGTGCCATTATTCAACATAGTCCCTCTGTTCTTCAACATACTTCCTCCAGTACATAGGAAGTGCACAGATTTCTCTGAAAAAAAAAATTCTTTGGTCATGTATACACCATCTGGTGCACATCTTCATCAGAATGAAATTTCTTCCATCCTATCACCTCTTTGAGTGATCCAAACACATGACAATCACTTGGTGTGAGCTGCTGAGTATGGCAGAAGAGTATCAAAGTGAAGGTCATTGTGGCGCCCTTCTTGCAGACACTTTGTGAAACTTAGGTACATCATGAATGATGTGATGTCCTGAGCCATGACCAATTTTCAGATTTCCAGCTATTTCATCCACGGTGATTTTCCATGACAATGGGTTCAACTGCTGCAGTAGACTTGGTGTCACAATACGGTGTGCCTCACCTAGGCACAGAGCGCTTATCACAGTGGTCACACAATTTCTGAACTTTCTACTCCACTTACATACTTGCTGCAATGAGAGACATGCATCACCATACTGGACCTTCATTCACCAATGTATTTCAATAAGTTTTGTACCTTCACCACTCATTTAATGTATGCTGTTCTTCCTTGGTGCATGTTAAAAGTGAGGCAGCTATTTTTAATTGGTATTATGACCATGTTCACTAGTTTGCAGTATTCTGCCACCTACCTGTTAGGCATCTCTTACATCAATGGTAATACCACTGCCAACTTATAGAACAATGGTGCAAAATGTTGTTTTCTAGTGCCTTGTATGGCAATGAAGCCATTAGCATTATGGTGCAAAATGTCAATTTTTAATTATATTTTTAAGGTTTTCATTTGACACTCCCCTGCAGATTACTGTTAACAGCAATGGTTATGTTGAGAGTATCTCTTACACACATTTAAGCTACATCAAATTGTAAATAATTATTGTAAATGTAATATATGCTCTACCTAAAATCTTTTGCTAAAGGCTCCAGAAGATTCCAGAAAGCTGTTGCCTTTTCTTTTTCATCTCTCCTTCCACTGGTATTTGCAACACTTGACCAGAACTGAGCTTCATCTTCTGGACTCATTATAGCTGCAACATTAAATATTATTTTGTTTAAAGTGATTCTTTTCATGTAAGTGCTGTAAAAGTAACTTTTCACAAAGTTACTTTACAGTATTTCAGTTCATGACAAATATTAAGATTCCAAAGCAGTGAGTATTCCCTCTTATGGTGAACAGAAAATTTCGAACATACAGGATCAAGGAGTAAATTTTAAAAAAAGAATTAAAGGTATATCTAATAAGAAAATGTTTATACGGTATAGATTATAGAATTATTAGTAGTGTCAACATAAAATTTAACTTGTTGCTGTCTCCATTGATGTTATCATTATAAGAAAATGATTATTATTTATGATGTAAATTGTTGTTTTATCTTCTTGGAATTATTGTATTTTGACTATGCTCGAAACATTGTATAATGTCTATGGGGAAATAAATAAATACCCAAAAATAATTGAAATCGAACTCTTGTACGTGCATACTTTGTAGTTACGAGTTGAGCTGCTAGGTGGTGTTAGTTTGGGGTCTCCCGCATCTGTTAATAAGCTGGTGTCATTCTGAGCTGAGTGGTTTGTTTGTGGTGCTTTGTTGTTTGTGTTTCTGTTTGAACTCTTTGGCGATTAATGAGATGGCCAACCAAAAAGAACAAAGAGTTTGTGTGGAATTTTGTTTTCTGTTAGGAAAAACTGTAGCTGAGACCATTGGGATGCTTTGGCAAGCCATTTAGTAATGATGCTTTGGGGAAAACACAGGTGTATGAGTGGTTTGTCCATTTCAAATCTGGCAATATGTCAACTGAAGACATGCGACACCTTGGGCATCCTTTGATCAAAATGACAAAATCACTGTGAAAATCAAACATACAATCGATAAAGATCATCAAAAGACCATTGGCAGAGTTTCTGAGGAAACGAACTTGTCATGGATCATGGTCCAGTGAATTTTAACTTAAGATTTGCACATGAGATGAGTATCTGCAAAGTTTGTTCCTCACTTTCTCACAGATGACCAAAGAAAAACCTGTGTGAATGTTTCCTGTGACCTGGAGAGCAAAATGCAGAACAATCCAAATTTTCTTAAAAGAACTGTGATTGGGGATGAGTGCCGGTGCAGTATTTTCCAACAGAAAACAAAATTTCACACTTTGTTCCTTGTGGTCAGCCATCTCATTAATTGCCAAAGGGTTCAAACATGAATGCAAACAACAAAGCACCACAAGCAAACCATTTAACTCAGGCTGACACCAGCTTACTAACACATGCAGGAGACCCCAAATTAACACCATCTAGCAGCAGAACTCGCAACTACAAAGTAAGCACACGCAACAGTTCAGTTCCGGTTAGTTTTGGCTGCCTCTTCATATTCAAATTAAGATCTTGCTGTGAAAAAAACAAAGAACATTTTGACATTATTTGGTTTTGCTGTATAGATCCTAGAGTGAAAAAAACCTTGAGAATGTTGAGTATGTCATGCAGCATGTAACATTTTCCCAAACAAGCACTTATATGAAAGGAGGAAAGGATTCTAAACTTACAATAAAGTAGAATGGCCATTATAATCATCAATGCACTCTTGTACAGGCAGAAGATCTCTTTAAATACACAATTTCTAAGGTCAGAAAGAGTTGTCTATTATTTGAAAAGTGTATAACTGTACCTGGTAATACCAGGAGAACAAAAAAAAAAGTTTGAACACTCTATCCACATCCTTGGTGCTCTTTGTCATCTGCCACTATCATAGAAAGGCACAGATGAAACCATGCAACATTTTTAAAAGTACTCTTAAAGGATTACTTACCAACTTCATGAAAGGAAATGCTGAAACTGGCCACTCTCGTTCATAAATTTCGGGGACCTCATTAGGAAACTACCCATTACTTGCCGTAGTTCATGTTGAGAAATGCTGGCAATTTCCTGTTTTAATTCTTCTAGGGTGGGCTTGTCTTGTACACTTTACATTTTAAATTACCCCAGAGATAGAAACTGCAAGAGGTTATGTCGGGGGATAAAAACCTCTCACAATATATTCTGGGTGTTCCAACTACTTAAGAATTACTATGCCTGGTTATAAGTAGAATCATCTGTCATTTTTTTTCACTATATGCTCCATTTAAATGTAGATTAAATTTAAGAGGTAGAACCGGAACTGAAAAATTCAATGCCACAACTGGGATTTGAACCACAGACCTTCAAATCCCAGTTGTGGCATTGAATTTTTAAGTTCCGGTTCTACCTCTTAAACTTTGCCCACACACGGCTTGTGTGTTTAAAAACACCAACAGTAAGTTTGTTGGCATAAATAAGTAGATTAAATTGTTTAAAACACAGTTTCAGGTTGCTCGGTATTCTTATCTTGGTCTCCTAAGATGGCTTTTATCTCTTACTTGAGAAGACAGTGTGAAACAGCAAAGCTACGGGAGTTTTATCACACAATGCAACTTTTTTATCCAAAACACCTTTCAAAGGATCTTCCCTTTATCATTAGGTGGCTCCAACTGCTATGACTTCTATTTCTGCTCAGGTGACAGATCTAGTATTTTATGATCAAGCTTTCCACAATCATATTATTGAAGTTGAACTTGTCTTAGTGTTCATGTATGAAAAACTTTTACTTAATTGATAGCCCTGCCTGTCTTGCATTATATTAATTTGACCTCTTTTCAATTTTCATATCCTTCATCCCAAAAATCAGACACTTAGAAATTCAGTTGTATGGCTTGCCAAAAGTTCTACATTGGACAGATAATATGTAGCCTTGAAGTCAGATTAAAATAATATTTCAAGAAAATAAAATTCAAACAGGCAGAAAATTTACCATTGTAGCAGAGTTTTGGAATAGAAGCTCATGAGATAAGAAAAATGGCCAAACTGATTGAATGTATTGAGACAGCTCTATCAATTTGGGGAACACTTTTCATATACAAACCCAAAGATAATTTCATGAAGCTTAATAATATTTATTGAAGAAAGCTAGGTATGTCATAAAACACATTTACCACCTGAGGAAGAATGTAAGCAATAACTATCTGGGTAGAGAGGGCCAAAATATGAAGGAAAAAATCCCAAAGTACTATGAAATGTATATTTTAAAGCCAGAACATTTCATACTTTTAGAGCTTAGACCAGGTTCACTACATTATTATAAAAATGTAGGTTTGGTAGATCTTTATGCATGTCTAATAATAAAATATCATACAATGTATAACAAATTACACGGAGGTTAGGATTTTAAACACTCTGAAACCCTAAATACTAGAAACAAAGAAAAAGAAGTTACTGGTTGCTTTGTTCTTACCTAATACTAATTACAATGTGTCAGAAGAATACTAGTTCACAAATACAAACATTCTTCCAGAAAACCGAGCATTTAATTTCACGTGAGAAATCACTAAGGGCGGCACCAGGCCGAACAGTTAGACCATTCACCTACCACCTAGCCAGCCAGGGTTCGATCCCAGGGACCCATATGTGGTATTTGTGGTGGATGAAGCAGTGTCTGGGGGGTTTTCTCTGGTTTCCGCTGCCACTCATTCCACCAATTGTTCCATTATCACCTTTCCATTCATCGATTTCGCCTGGATTTTCATATCACCCTCTTCCTCATTATCATACCTAGTGCTTGGCTGACCACCCACTTCCAGGTCTTCACTCTGATCCATAGGTTCCTCTGCTCCCTGACAGGCGCCTGACTTTAGGCATTGGCTTTTAAATCATAGGGGGTGTGAGTCCTACGTAAAGGGAGGGTAATCAGTAAAAGAAGAAGAAAAAAATCACTAAGAGTAAAATGCTACATTTTTTCAACTGTACCTGACTTTCTGGAATGGGTGGCATAGATTTTTCCACATGTATTTCCTGAAAAAAAAAGGTGGCTTGGATTTTCTAAAGGAGTTTCACTGAAATGCCCAAATACAACACCTGCTAAATGAATAAGGCTTTATATTCAAGAGCATCATAAAATAAAAAGAAGAAGACGAAACAGAGGAGGAAGAAGAGGAAGAAGAGGAAGAGGAAGAGGAAGAAGGAGAAGGAGAATGAGGAGGAGGGGGAGGGGGAGGAGAAGAAGGAGGAGTAGGAGAAGCAGAAGGAGACGGAGGGGGAGGAGGAGTGAGGGCGGCAGCGGCAGCAGCAGTAATAGTAGTAGTAGTCTGATTTATTGCTAATGGAAACTACTTTAAAAGGTAAAAACCATACAAAATATGAAGAAATGTGAAGATTTTCATAAAATATGAAGATTTTACCAAAATATTATCAAAAAGAACACTTTTTATAACGTGCGTGAATTGTGCGCATTGCAAAATGTAAAAATACTTATTCCTACAATAATAGTAAGCATGGTTTAGAATATAAAATTTTAGATTTTCCCTGTGTCTAGCTACAACACTTGGAACCAGTTGATAATTAAGGGAAGATCCTTTGAAACATGTTCCGGAAGTATACCACTCTCTAAGTTTCTGTTGCACAAATGCTGCTATGCTAGGCAAACATAACTTGATAGCTTGTTCAGCATGTGTTCTGGGAGTGGTATATTGTTAGCGAATGGGTGTATTTTATAACAACCAGATTTGACCTTAAAATAACCAATGGCCTTCATGATTACACAATTAGCTTTTCAACCCTCTGCACATGCTACACGTGCCACATCTTTTGTCTCCTCTTGTGTTCAGCTGGGGAATGATTGACAACTGACCAACGGATCGGCAACACTGCATATTTTGCAGGAACGCACTTGCCAGGAAAGCAACTGTCAGGATTTGCAAGTTATGTTAATTCAACTCTACTGACCTTAAGGAATAAAACGCTGAGCTCAGTTTAGAACATCAGTATAAATAATATCAGCATTAAAAATATGGATTTGTTCTGAGACTTACAGGAAAATGAGAAAAGCATAGATATCCTTAAATATCTTTTCGAAAAAACTAACCTGTAAGATTTCCACTACGCAGCTCATCTTGATTACTATTTGGATCCCCTTTCTGTAAAACACTGCGTAATCCTGATTCCAATTGTGTTATTAGCTCCTGAAGTTTAGGATCGAACTTATAGCTCCACTTGCCATCCTGCAATATTTTCACAGGTTAATTTACACAAAGAAATTATCAGACATATTTTCACTTTCTCTACTACTTACCTACCTAAGTATTGTATTTCACTCACAAAATTAAGTCAAGATTTCACTGGAAATTTACATTTAGAGGTCCCCTAAATAAAAAAGAAGCATTTTTACTAAGCACGCACCCACCCACCCACCCACCCACCCACACCCACACCCACACCCACCCCCACCCCCACCCCCACCCCCACACCCACACCCACACCCACACCCACACCCACACACACACACACAAACGATCATGACTGAGGTTGGTAAATATACAGATGATACACAGAACACATTAAAACATATGATAAATCACTTCATACCAGATGATGATAAGAATGACAATGAACATCATGTACAATTAACAAGTAAAATAGCAGTACCTTTGCATACTGCAAACAATGTTAAATTTACAAGAGAGGAAGTTAAAAGCGCACTCCACCATTTTCACCCCAACAAAGCTCCGGGAGAGGATGGCCTAACCAGCGATATTCTTCTGAGATTTTTTCAACGGTTTCCACTTTTCTTCACTGAAATGTACAACAGTTGTCTTAAAAATGGATACTTTCCAAAGTTATGGAAAAAAATCACTAATAATTCCAATAATTAATCCAGGCAAAGAAAGGAGTGAAGATGTCTGAAAATATAGACCCATCAGCTTAATCAACATAGGTGGAAAAGTACTTGAGAAATTAATGATGGACAGGATACTCCATTATATGCACTCAAACAGACTATTTAGTGCCCGGCAATATGGATTCACTCCACAGAGAAGTACAATAGATGCAGTGATGGCAGTAAAACAATATGTTATGGAAAACCTAAAGAATAACAACTACCTAGCTCTGATTAATTTAGACGTCCAGGGAGCGTTTGATGTGGTATGGTGGCCGAGTATTCTTAACAACTTAAGACAAGTGAAATGTCCCCAAAATTTATATGCATTGACCCTGGACTACTTCAGAGATCGAAAAGCAAGTTTATGAACCAATGACTACAGAGCTGAAGGGTGCCCACAGGGCTCAAGCTGTGGCCCTGGATTATGGAATGTCCTGTACAATCCCCTTCTACAGCTAGAATATACAAAATATGCTGAGGTAATTGCATTTGCAGATGATTTGCTTGTAATGACAAGAGGTAGAACAATAATGGAGACCAAAAACAACGCCAATGAAGATGTAACAAGAATAGAGCATTTGGCTAGAGACAATAAAATCAAATTCAATGAAACAAAACCAAAAGTACTAGTTGTTACTTGGAAAAAGAAAAGACAAAACTTGCGCATTAATATCTACATCAACAATATAAGCCAATAGAGCAAGTCAAAGCATTGAAATACCTTGGAATTTATTTAGAGAGAAGATTTAGATTCAACAAACACATTGATTATGTTCACGACAAAGCAATAGCCTTAATACATACCCTATCTAAATCTGCTTAACTAAACTGGGGACTTGGACATAAAGCATTAACTACAATATACAAAGGAGCACTTAAACCTATCCTCACCTATGGAGCAACTGTGTGGTATGAAGCTCTACAATACTCTAGTAATGTCAAAAAACTACAACGCATCCAAAGGCTCCTAAACATTAAAATTATTAAAGCATAGAGGACAATATCTTTTGATGCTTCCTGCATCATGGCCGGCATTCAACCAATAGATATCATGATAAGTGGCAAAGTCAAACTGTATAAAGCAATTCATGGAGAGACAGACTATGATTCGCCCACAGACCTAAGAAACTGGAATCACCCTGCAGATAAGAGAACTATTCAAGAAACTCTGGAAAGCACGATATATGACAGAAATTTATACAGATGGAAGCAAATCAGAAGGAAAAGTGGGAGCAGCTGCTGTTATATATAAATGCCAAGTTCTTATCCATCAATTAAAGCGCAGACTACATTCAAAATGCACGAATAACAAAGCAGAGCAGTTGGCCATATGGAAAGCACTACAGAAACTTCATGAACTTGAGGCCATTGCGAATGAAGAAAGAGTTGCAGCAGTATACACAGACAACAATATTACAATATCCTTATTAAAGAATAATAGTAAACATAACACTATAATAGATAACATACACAATACCCTTAATGCCCTACAACAACGTCAGTGAACAATACACATCAGCTGGCTAAAAGCCCATAATGGTACTGCTGGTAATGAACTAGCTGACAGATTAGCCAAAGAAGCTTCTGCAGAAGGCGAAATAATATACAACAAAATTCCGAAGTCCACCATCATATCAGAAATAAATAATTCATCATTACAATAATGGCTGGCCAGATGGAATAGCACAACAAATGCAGCAGTTACTAAATCATTTTTTCCCACAGTTCTAGACAGAATAAAATTAAAACTTCCAGCAAACCCAGAATTAACAGCAATAGTAATAGGACATGGAAAAACCAATTCTTACCTATATCGATTTAACATTATAAGTGATCCATCCTGCACGTGCAACAAAGGAGAACAGACAGTCAATCATCTGATTTACCAGTGTGAAATTACAGAATACCAAACGTCTGTTCTAATTCAAGAGATAATAATGGAAGGAGGTAAATGGCCTGTCAACAATCAAGAATTTTGTTGTTGTTAGCTAATGATGGATTTCTGACAATGAAGTCATTAATCCTCTTGCTCTCCAATATTTTTCACTGATGGATGGGGCACTAGAAGTGGCCGGGCATATTAGAAGGTGGTCTCGATCCATTTCCTCTTGCAGATCACATAGAGGACAGAGTGGTGAAGAATATATCCCAATTCTGTTTAAATGTTTTGCCAGACAATCATGTCCTGTAATCAACCTGAAGGTTGCAACTGCTGTTTTTCGAGGATACTCAGGAATTACTGTTTGAATGTTTGGTAGTTCCCATCTTTTATTCTTTGATTTTTCATAGTAATATTTTGCAATAATTTTTTTGAATTCAGAGCTGACTAATCCTTTAGCTGCATAAAATGGTAGATTAACTATAGATTTTTGTACACCGCTGGTACCCTTTTTTGCAGGAAAATCAGCTTTCTCATTACCACTCAGTCCACAGTGAGCTGGTATCCATTGAAAGACTAGGTGTTTTTGAAGTGCAGTTAGATGGGTAAGGATTTTCCAACACTCTAGAATTGGTTGGTTTTTTGGTGACAACTTGGAAGTAATTGCTATAATTGCCGCCCTGGAATTTGAAAGAATAACTGCTTGATGAAAATGTGAAATTCTATACAAAAGATTTTGTAGGGCCATTCGAATTGCTTCGATTTCTCCATCAAAGTTTGTAGTTCCATAACTTAAAGATTTGTAATAGGAAAAGAGGTGACATGTGGCTCCAGCACCTGCTCCATCTTGGTTTGATATCAATGACCCATCAGTATAAAATGGAGCCATTCATGTTCTGGAAATCTGGTATGGATCATCTCTGATGCCAATAATTTTAGAACACTAGTTGGAGTATCACTTTACTTAACTTCTTCTGTCAGGTGTAAATAATATGTGATGTCTAATGTATGTGTCGGATTGACTTTAGATATGAAATTTTCCTTTGAATTAGGAAGGTGTACATTCTTCCTGATGTCTTGAATTTTGAAAAGAAAGCTCTCCTGAGTCTTTAGTGTATGTGTAAAATTTCTCTTGTGCTATGTATTGAATGGGAGTCTGATCAACTTTTTGTGTTGAATAAGAGCAGCTTTTTCTATTTCATATTCAATGGGGTATTGGTTGGTTAGTATTTCCATAGCTGGTATTGGTGTGGTTTTGATAGCACCTGTAATTAGTATAAGACTTTGGTTTTGAAAGATTTGAACTTTTTTTGTATTTGCTGTTACAAGAACTTCACTGCAGTAAGTAAATAATGGCTTTATATATACATTGTATGTTGTGTTAAGAGTTGCTCTGGAACATCCCCACTTCATTCCTGTTAGACGTTTTAACAGTGAAAGGCACCTCATTTTCTGTTTGTTTGGTCCATGTAAGTTTGGTATCAAATGTAACTCCTAAATACTTTGCTTCCTTTGTTTCTGGTAATTCTTGACCCTCAAAATTTAGTTTTATTTTTAGTGGTTTTTTTCTTAGTGAAAAGATTTGGTAGCTTGATTTTATTGTATTAACAGTCATTAAATTTTCTTTGGTCTATCTTTGTAAGTTGGTTAAGGATTGTTGCATGGTTTTTTCTAGTTCTGTACTTTTGCTTTTTGGTTTTGAAGTCCACATTACTAAGTCATAGCAAATAGTGCACATTTCACAGTTGAGTCTTGTATTTGTTTTGGCAGATCGTTAATAAATATATTAAAAAGTGTTGTGCTGAGCACTGTGCCTTGTGGTAAGCCACGGTGTACTTGTTTTGAATTTAGATATATTTCTTCCATATGTGGTTGCAATAAAGCGTTGTGTTAGGAAATGACATAGCCATGAAAACATTGGACCTTGTATCCCTATTTTTTTTACTTTCTTTAGTAGTTTTGTTCTGCATATAGAATCATATGCACTTTGGAAGTCAATAAAAACTGATAAATTATCTTCTTTTCTATTGAAGGAGTCTTTGATTTCTTGACTGAGAAGTAAGAGTTGTTCATTTGTAGAGTGGAACTCTCTGAATCCAGCTTGACATGGGGATATTAAATTTTGTGATTCTAGAAACCAATTTAACCTGTTTGACACCATTCTTTTCATCACTTTTGCTATTATACTAGTAAGAGCTATTGGTCTGTAATTTTTTATTTCTGATGCTGTTTTGTCTTTCTTCAAGTGTGGGACAATTATTGTTTTTTGCCATTCAGCAGGTACAGTGGTTTTCCACTTATATTATTATATTATTATATTATAATAATATAATTCAAAATATTCTTCCATTTTTTCACATTTCATTTTGAAATGTATTCTGTTGCTTATAATTACAAAAATTTTTCTTTCTAAGATTCATCTGAAAGGTTTTGTTTTGCTAATAAGTTGATTTTAGTTCCATTTTTTGCTAAAATATCTACCATTTCATTTTCAAAAATAACACAATGTGTGACGATCTACAGTAAGACTATACTTCTATTTTGGTTTTGTATTTTGTTTGATCACATGGGCCGGGTAATACAACCAATTGCTTGAAGTGAAGTTTTAGAATCAAATAGAACAACTACGTTTTTGCATTTATGTAACCATGAAAATAAATTTTGGAGTGGTGCACATACATCAATTTCACCATCAAAATTGGTTGGATATTTCCCCACTTTTTATAAAAAGGAAAGAACTGGCAAAATGTAAAATTGGTAATTTCTTAGAACAAGCCCATTTCTTACCAGCAAGTCTTATTAGCATTTTGAATCTTTCAGGAGCTGTTTTACTAATGCTTCAATATGTTTTGGCCAGTTAGTTTATTGTCCAAGATGACTCTTAGATATTTGGCCCTTTCAGTTTTTAATAAGTTAGTGCTTCCATATGACATATAGATATCAACTGATTCTTTCACTAAGAGAAACATTGGAAAATGCTTTTATCTGTGCTTAAGTACATGAAAATAATTGAACATCAGGATCCTATGTTATTTGATGATCTTAGTCCAATGATTCCATTTTTTAAAATTTATCAAGTTTTTGAGAATACTAAATAACCAGATCATCTGCAAAAAGGGCAGTTTCTGTTTCCTTCATTCTCTGGTTGCTTTGGAAGACCATTGATATGTACATTAATAAAGCTGTACTTAGTGAAAACCATACAAGCAGACCAAAACGTGTCTGCTTAAACCAGGAGATTGTTGAACCATAACATGTTGCACAAAATCGCTGAGTTATAAATTCAGATACCCACTGAAACATGTCTGATCTAATTCCAAACGTTTGAAGTTTCTTTATAAGACTGCATTTCCAAATATTGTCACAAGCTGATTTAAGGTCTATGGATAAACACAGTCAAGGTATATTCATTTTTGTTGAATCCATTTTCAATTTCTTGACTAAGCAGGATAACCTGTCCATTTGTTGAATGATTTCTTCTAAATCCTGCTTGGCCTTGGTGCTGTTTTTATGTTTTACGAATGTGATGGTGATGAGCTTTTGACTCTCGGGTCGTGGTACTGGATGGAATGAACATACACTCGGATTTAACTTTGGTGAAATATTTTATTCGCACCTTCTTGTTCACAATATTTAAATCGAATTACAGTAGTAAGTCTTTTATTTCAGTGGATCGACTTCCCTAGCATCGCCGGGATTTAATGTCTAAAAATTTAGCGATATTTCGCTAAAAGTGTTTTCTATCACTTTGCACTTCGTCTATTTTACGTCCTTTTATTTAATCGCGCACTTTGTATTAACTAACTTATTAAAGTTAGCTAATGTCTCATTTATTTTACACAAATTAACGGTCTTTAAACACTCAGTAAATTTACTTTCACTATATGGCGGGCACACATAAAAATACGTCCATCTACGCCAAACACATAGACGCTAATGACTAGACAATTAGCGACGCATTACACTTCTTTTTGTGTACATCCGCGTATGCGTTCATCAAATAGTTCCTGCATTGTTAGGGAAGCGATCCTTAGCCGTCTTCCCTTTGCTTTCAATATTGAACACATATAATTCTTTTATTTATACATATATATTAACATTAAATATGGAAATATTTATGACGTCTTTAAACAAACTTAATTGTTTGTAACAATGAACATTAGTAACACGTTTTCGTCATTTAACCAACTCATACCAACATCAAAAACAAATTACACTCTTAACAAATATTCACATAAACTATTTTCTTTTGGGGTCTTTTAATATTCTGTCTCACATGCCCCTTGTTTTGTTTTTCAAGTTATCACCTATATTTACAATCTTGAAACACAATACAACACTTCTCCCTATTCCTCTAATACAATCACTTTGTACAATACTTATTTCTTTACAGTCTTCTATGCTGTATGTTTTTGTCTTTTGTTTTGGTATGACACAGCATGTCTTTATAAATTTCACATATTCTGTTACTATACAATACATATTCAGTTATTATACAACACATGTTCAGTTATTATACAACACTTAGAATATTCCTAAGATTTTACATTTTACATTGACATAAACATGTATGTGGCTTTCATGTAACGGTTTTCTTAACGGGCACCAGTTTTACAATGTGGCAGTTACATCACCCGACTTAAACCCCCATTTTGCAAGGGGGACCACACCTATCGTTGGTCAACGGGTCCATCGGACCTAGCCAGGAGGACTAAATAGGTGGTATTTAGATCCACCGACCTTCCCCTCATGTGCCTCTGAGGGACGCTGTTGTGCTGTGATACACCAGCAAATATGCAAATGACATTTCCCCCATTTTAGATGAAACAGTTATACTGCTGTGATTCAGTCCTCAGAGCCTCATCTGTTAAAAGCAAGGTGCACCACGGGCAGGATGAGGATGGGAAATGGGTAGGAGAGGCTATAGGAGGCGCATCACTACCCCTTATTACCCCTGTGTAACGATCCAGCAGAAATGAACAAAGACCACTTGAAGACCTGTGAAGCATTAAGATCAGAAGAAACTACAGTTCAAAAGTATTGGAAAGCACGAATGCTAATGGCTTCATTGCCAGATGCAAGGCACTAGAAAACAACAACAACAACATTGACATAAACATTATTTTTTAAGTGTATCATGGTTTATTGTGTGCCTTTTGACTTATGTTCCTTGTTATGATGAGAGAAAAACAGGATACAAATCTTGAGCTAATGATTATGATCACATTTATGGCAGTATTTTATTCAGTTCTTTGCCTTCTTTGTCTTGTAAGCTTATTATGTATAGGCAGGTCGTTGAGTCAATTCTTAAACTCTGATGTTACTAATGATGCTATTGTGACATTGGATTCTTATTCACTATTGTTTAGTTCAACATTTCTTCAAGCTTAGCATTGGCTATATCCATCTTAATTCATGGGCATTGCTTTTCTGACTATGGTTTTTCTTACTTCACTAATTGTCACCTCTGTATCTCTTATCTCTATATGTGAAAACTTATATACTTATAATTATTCTGCAATTGTATTATTTTTATTCTCAATTCACCCTAGACACCTTCGTGTCAAAAATATTTTATCTTTGTCATCACAATTGATTCCTTTTTATTTTTTGTCCCTGACATCCTTATGTCAAAAACACATTGTTTTCCGTCCCTATAATTCACTTCTTTAATGACAATCAAGGTCCTCATCTGTCTTTGTTGACAATGCTCTTGGTGGTCAATATAGCCAATGACTATGTTGATTTTCTTTCTTGTTGTATTTTCCAATCTGAACATAATCTTCTATAAGAAACCCATTAAGAATTATTATTTTCCATCATCTCTACTGTTCCTGCCTTACATGTTTGTTGGCAAAGACTATTTGGTCCTTTCTTTGTATGGTTTTAATTTGTTTTTATGGTATCTTTCTACCAACTTGCCATTTGTATTCTGTAGCTCATATGTATGGTCACCCAGCTGTTTTGTTATGACCAGCGGTCCAGTGTACAATAGTTCCATATTTCCAGATCTTTTCTCAGATGCCTTGGATGCTTTGTGACTTCTTAAGAGCACCTTTTCTTCAATTTGTGGGGACCATTTCCTGATAAATCTTTTTACCTTATTTCTCCCTTTTTCTGCTTTTTGCTGCAACCTTCTGAATGCCAATTGACATTTTCCCTTCTCTGTCAATTCCCTTTGAACAGCCATCATAGCGTCAATGTCAATTGTCAATCTCTTGGGTTTTGTGTTGGTCATCAATTCGATTGGGGCGAACTTGGTCGTGGGGTTCACCGAATGGTTAATCCCCTCCTCAATGTACCCGCATTTTTCCGTCCAAGAAGTCTGGTTTTTGTGGCAAAGTAGGCGGAAATATACACTTATATTTCTCATTGTCCTTTCTGTCGGATTTCCTAGAGGATAATATGCTGAAGAATAGTATAATTTTATTCCTAATGTTCTTAAGGTGTCCTGGAATAATTTACTTCTATGCATTGTTGCATTATCACAAAGAATTGCTTTTATATTCCCATATTTTGGAATATAATCTTTAATGATTTTGTTCAGGCAAGTCCTACTTTTGATGTTCCTGATGGGGTATATCTTAGTAAATTTTGTGAAAACATCAAACATGACGAAGATGTATCTGTTTCCATCTTTCCCCCTTAGTAGCTCGCCATGTTCATCGATGCATACCAATGCATTTTTCTCGTTTCTCAAGGTGAAATTTCCCTATCTTGGCTTACAATTTTGGTACTATGTCTGGAGCCTTGTCAAATAGCCTCTTCAATTCAGGGTCTTCTTACTGTAGCTTCGCCATGTTTTTGAAGTCTTGTGAGATTTCGTTGCTTTCCTTACTATTTATCGGCATAATTTTAATTTCATGGTGTGGATTATATATCGTCTCGGGTATGTGACTTTCTCATCTTAATCTTGACAATAAGTCACTAAAGATGTTCTCCTTGCCTGGGATATGTCTGACCTCTATGTCATGCGACGTTATTTCGTGTATGTACCTCGAGATTTTGGAGTTGGTTAGCTTGCATTTTTGGATGAAGGACAGGCTTATGTGATCAGTATATATAATTATTTTATAATGGTAGATATATTGCCTGAACTTTTGTAAGGCAAAATGGATTGCACCTATTTCTAATTCTGTTATGCAGGCATTGGCTTCTATCTTGTTTAGAAATCTAGAAGCTGTGCCAATCACGTTTGTTGCCGTCTGCATCTTCTTGTGCCAATATTGCTCCATATGAGGGTGCACTAGCGTCGGTGTACATATTAGAAAAGGTGAATTTGGATCCGGTCGTTCCAGGAGAATACTGTGCTTAAAAAGTTCTTTGATTTTCTCAAAGGCTACCTGGTGTTCGGCATTCCATTCCCACTTAGTATCCTTTTTCAACAGTTCCCTAAGGGGTACTAATTCCTTAGCGTAGTTAATCACAAATTTTGACTGGTACTGTAAAATGCCCAGAAACCTTCTCAAGTGTTTCAAGTTACGTGGGGGTGGTATACACTCTGTGGCCTTGACTCTCTCCGGATTAGGTTGTATACCATCAGGCGTAATGATGTGGCCTAGGAATTCTGCCTTTTTGACAAAGAATTCGCACTTCTCCAAGTTCAGAGTCATGTTGCTTTCCTGAAACTTGGACAATACATAATCTATGTGATGTAAGTGTGACTCGGGATCCTTGCGGTATATTAAAAAATTGTCAACATATTGCGTTACAAAAGCCTCGATAGTATCCCCGAAAAATTTGTCAAGAGCCCTCAGTAGTGCACTGCTACTGGTTGATAATCCAAAGGCGCATTTTAAAAAGTGATACACCTTTCCTTTGTACAGGAAGCAGGTATATTTCCTGACATCTGGATGAAGAGGAATTTGCCAGAATGATGCTGTCAGGTCAAGACTAGTAAAATGTTGACCTCCCTTCAATTTTGATATCAGTTGGTCTACCCCCTCAGGCCTGTAATGATCTGGCAAGGTATGCGCATTTATTTTCCTTGCGTCGATGGTCATCCTCAATTTTCCCTCTTTCTTGTGGACCCATACCACTGGATTCACATAACATGAGTCCGACGGTTCTATTATTCCGTCTGCCAAGATTTTCTGGATCACTCTGTCGGCTTCCTCCCTGATGGACTTGGGAATGGGCCTGGATTTATGTGAATAGGGGGTGATATCTTTAACTTTAAAAGTATGTACATACTTATTACATGTACCTGGCTTTTTGTTAAAATCTTTCCTGTTTTTCATTAATATCTTTCTAAGTTGGTTCCTTTCCTCTTCAGAGATGCCATGTGCTCCCCAGACGTTCTCGTTGATTAGCTGTGATATCGGTTCTTCATCTGTTGGTAGTGGTTCAGGTTGGTAGTTGTTCGAGGTAACGTATTCGTCTTCTGTGCAGATCCAATGGCTGCAAACATTAGTATTCTCCTCGCTCGTCCAACCTGTTTTCTTCTTACCTATCCTTAGGTCTACCAATCTATTCTCGTGGACATTGATGTTCTCCACAAAAAACTGCTCATCCGGATGGATCCCTGTCTGGTCTGGTTCCTCCTGGCATGTTTCCTCCTCCAGGAACTTCGCGGTGTACTCTGACGTTCCTTCCTTGATAATAAATTCATGTAGGTCATAATCGATCACCGACCTCCAAAGATTAAGCAAATCACTGCCAATGATTAGGTTAGCTGTTAGTCTAGGTATTACCAGGGCAATAAAATCGAACTTCCAGCTCCCAATTTCTATTACCAGCCTTACCTTGTAGCGATATCTCCTCCTAACAATGGGTGTCAGAACTTTAATCCTGTCACAATTGATGCGGCTTTTGCTATTAATGGAATGGGCTGAGCTATGAGACTCGTTTTCTATCTACAAGGTCGTGGTAACGGATGGAATGAACATACACTTGGGTTTAACTTTAGTCACACATTTTATTTGCACCTTCTTGTTCACAATTTTTAAATCACATCACAGTAGAAAGTCTTATGTTAGCGGAGCAACTTCCCTAAAGTCGCCAAAATTTAATTAAAGGTCTCTAAACACTTAGTAAATTCACTTTTACTGTTTCATGACGCGTACACATAAAAATACGTCCATCTACCTCGGAGATACCCACGCCAGTGAACTATTTCTTGGCGTCCTTTTGACACAACACACCGCCTCTTTCATCTTCATCCGCGGTATTCATCCGCGCAAATAGTTCTTTCTCGTTAGGGAAGCGATCCCAATTATTGTCTCCTACTTTTATTATGGAACACAAGCAATTCTAATATTTATACACATATATTAAAATCAAATATGGAAAGATTTATGACGTCTTTGTGCAAACTTAGTTGTTCGTCACAAGGAACCCTATCAGCATGCTTTCGTCATTCAACTATCTCATACCAACACCAAAAAACGAATTACACTTTTAACAAACATTTACATGGACGATTTTCTTTTTGGGGTCTTCTAATATTCTGTCTCATATGCCCCTTGTTTTGTTTTTCAAGTTGTCACCTATATTTACAATCTTGAAACACAATACAATCCTTCTTCTTACTCCTCTAATGCAATCACTTTGTACAATATTTTTTTTCTTTTCTTTACAGTCTTCTTCGCTGTTTGTCTTTGTCTTTTGCTTTGGCATGACACAGCATGTCTTTATAAATTTCATATATTCAATTACTACACAATATATGTTCAGTTATTATACATCACATATTCAGTTATTATACAATACATATTCAGTTATTGTACAACACATATTCAGTTCTTATACAACACATATTCAGTTATTATACAACATATCCAGTTATTATACAATACATATTCAGTTATTGTACAACACATTCAGTTATTATACAACATATCCAATTATTATACAATACATATTCAGTTATTGTACCACATATGTTCAGTTATTATACAACACATATTCGATTACTACACAATATATGTTCAGTTATTATACATCACATATTCAGTTATTGTACCACATATGTTCAGTTATTATACAACACATACTCAGTTATTGTACATTTGACATTGACACAAATATAATGTAAGTGTATCATGGTTTATTATGTGGCTTTTGACTTATGTTCCTTGTTATGAGGAGAGAAAAACAGGATACAAATTTTGAGCTAACGATTATGATCATATTTATGGCAATATTTTATTCAGTTCTTTGCCTTCTTTGTCTTGTAAGCTTATTATGTATAGGCAGGTCATTGAGTCGGTTCTTAAACTCTGATGTTACTAATGGTACCATTTTTCTTAATTGGGTTCTTATTCCTTGTTGTTTGGTTTAACATTTCTTCAAGCTTAGCATTGGCTATATCCATTTTAATTCATGGGCATTGCTTTTCTGATTGTGGTTTTTCTTACTTCACTAATTGTCACTTCTTTGTCTCTTATTTCTATAAGAGAAAACTTCTATACTTATAATTATTCTGCAATTGTATTTTATTTAATTTTTTTTTTTTTTCAATTCACCCTCGACATCTTTGTGTCAAAATATTATATCTTTGTCATCATAATTGATTCCTTTTTATTTTTGCCCCTGACATCCTTATGTCAAAAACACATTATTTTCCGTCGCTGTAATTCATTTCTTTAATGACAATCAGTGTCCTCATCTGTCTTTGTTGACAATGCTCTTTGTGGTCGATATAGCCAATGACTATGTTGATTTTCTTTCTTGTTGTAATTTCTAATCTGAACATAATTTTCTATAAGTAACCCATTAAAAATTGTTATTTTCCATCATTTCTACTATTCCTGCCTTACATATTTGTTGGCAAAGACTATTTGGTCCTTTCTTTGTATGGTTTTAATTTATTTTTATGGTATCTTCCTATCAACTTGCCATTTGTATTCTGTAGCTCATACGTATGGCCACCCAGCTGTTTTGTTATGACCAGTGGTCCATCTTTCTCTCTGTGTAGCCATCATGGTGTCGATGTCAATTGTAAGTTGCTTAGGGTTTGTGTTGTTGGTCATCCAGCAAGTTGGGACGAACTTAGTTATTGGAATTTCCCTGAGTGTTGGTGGTGGTTGTTGTTTCTGTATTCTGTGCAGCATCTGCCCTATTTGGCACATTTTCATCTACTTCCTGCTGTCTTATGTTGCCAGTGTACCATTGGTCTCTGCCCCTTTGGCATGAACCTCTGTTGTATGACGGTCTTTGGCTATTTAAATATTCCCTACCGAATCGTATGTGATTCACTTGATGGGTACGGTCTCCTGGTCTCCCCTATCATATCTATGCGTTCTGTATCTCGATTCACCCCTCGATATTGTGTCGTGGTACCACTGTCTTGTGTTCTCCATCCTCTTGCCATAATTATGTGGTTGTGGGAAATGGTGTGCCCCTCTCCCCCTTTCATGGGTGCTCCTAGTATTTCTATCTTCTCCCTCACTCTGGTTGTTCGTAGCCGTGCTCCGGTTTAAGATGGGTGAGTTTGGGTGACCGTTCCTATGTCTATGCTCATTAGGCCAACCATTTTGTGTTTTGAAGGCTGTCAGCAATTCTATCATATCTGCAAAATCTACTGGCCTTGCAACAATTAACCCTGTTCTCACTGTGTCTGGGAAATGTCTTGTTATGCTGGTAATTAGTTCTGCTTCCGACAAGTTGGGGTCTAATAGCTTTCCTTTGTTGGCTACTTTCATAAAATAATCGACTAGCGATAACCCTTTGGTTGGGTCATATCTACCTGTTGCTAGCTCTACCCTAGTTTGGTTTTGCTTAGCTGGGCCCCAATACCTTGATAGGAATAAATTTCTGAATGAACTATACGACTCATGACCAGCTAGTGTTAACTTGAGCCATTCTAATGCCTTGTTTTTTAAGCTTTTCTTAACTATCATCATCCTAAGCTCATTTGGTATCCTTTTCACTTTAAAATACTCTTCCATCTCTTTAACAAAGAGTTTTGGATCATCTCCCTTCTCCTCGTCAAATGTAGGTGGTGTGATTTCATGTAATATGCTGTTGGTGTAACATGTGTTGTGTATTGTGTCATTGTTTGATTGTGAACCTCTTTCTCTATATGGTGAGTCAACATTTTGTACATTATTCAAATAACTCTCATCTTGTACATTACTTACATCTAAATCATCTTGCCTTTGTAGTGCATTCACAACATCATTTACATTAGCCAAACTTTCTTTCCTTTTTTTCATTTCTTCACAAATTGATTTTAAATCATTCTTTATTTCTAAGTGACTTTGTTTCATATCATTTATAGCATCCTGTTGCAAATGCATCACATCAGTCATCGTCTTAATTTTAGGAATTACAATTTGTTCTACAGTTTCATTAATAATGTCTTTCTTTACTACCTCAATCTCTTTCCTTAATTCCTCAGTTAGTTCTGCTTTTACATTTGTAATCTTACAGTCTACACTTGTATTACATTCTGTTATTTCATCTCTACATCTAGCAATTTCTCCTTCTAATACAATCTTATTTTCTCTCATTTCTGATTCTATTTTTCCCATCCTATCTCCTACGATTTCTATCCTAGCTTCTAAGGCTTCCTTTGTTTCATTTAAGTTTTTATGTACTAATTTTAAATTAGTTTCCATTACTTTCATATTTTCTTTACACTCCTGTCTTCCTAATTCTATTTTCTGTTCTAAGTTCTTTCTCACTTCCTCCATTTTCTGACCTATCTCTTCCTTATTCTGTTCTAGTTTCTGACCTATACTCTGACCTAAGCTTTGTTCTATGTCCTGTTTTAATTCTGCCCTATTCTGTTCCATTTTTTGACCTAAACTTTGTTCTATGTCCTGCTTTAATTCTACCTTATTTTGTTCCATTTTCTGTTCTAGTCTTTCAAACATGATCATTAATAACCTTTGGTCTTTCCCTATCACCACCTGTTCCTCACTTTCTGGTTCTACCTGATAACTAGGCCTATCTGCCCCTTCCCCCACTCCTGTTTCTATCTCTTTTCGCGACATTTTAGTTTCTTTATTCAATTTACTTAGGGTTAAAAGTCCCACTACTTTGCCGCTTCTCAGTAACATAAAAAAATGAAAATAAACTGGATGTAAAAACAAAAATTTTTGATCCTACTTTTTTTTCGTTGATTCGTCCAGTTATGTACGTCTCCTGGGCAGTTGGCTTCGCTGGATGATCTCCGGTGTTTTCCCGCGTTGATTATCCGTGTATCGGTGTTCTGATGCATCGTTCATTATCCATTCATCGTTGTACTGATGTCGATATCAAACGATGGTCTAATGGCGTCTTCTTTCCCCTTTTGGCGCGATGATATGGCGTCACTTGATGTTTATCGTGAGTTCAATTCCCGTAATTTGCATTCCATCCTAAATTCGAGTTCCACGTTGGGCAAGCCATTTTGATGCGGCTTTTGCTATTAATGGAATGGGCTGAGCTATGAGACTCGTTTTCTATCTACAAGGTCGTGGTAACGGATGGAATGAACATACACTTGGGTTTAACTTTAGTCACACATTTTATTTGCACCTTCTTGTTCACAATTTTTAAATCACATCACAGTAGACAGTCTTATGTTAGCGGAGCAACTTCCCTAACGTCGCCAAAATTTAATTAAAGGTCTCTAAACACTTAGTAAATTCACTTTTACTGTTTCATGACGCGTACACATAAAAATACGTCCATCTACCTCGGAGATACCCACGCCAGTGAACTATTTCTTGGCGTCCTTTTGACACAACACACCGCCTCTTGCATCTTCATCCGCGCAAATAGTTCTTTCTCGTTAGGGAAGCGATCCCAATTATTGTCTCCTACTTTTATTATGGAACACAAACAATTCTAATATTTATACACATATATTAAAATCAAATATGGAAAGATTTATGACGTCTTTGTGCAAACTTAGTTGTTCGTCACAATGAACCCTATCAGCATGCTTTCGTCATTCAACTATCTCATACCAACACCAAAAAACAAATTACACTTTTAACAAACATTTACATGGACGATTTTCTTTTTGGGGGCTTTTAATATTCTGTCTCACAATTAAGGAAATAGTTTATTAATTATCCATGTTTTTGTAGTAATTTCTTTGAAAGTTATATAAAACAAAAGTCCTTGTAGAATTATATTTATGTTATAAGTTTCATAAAGGTTAATAAATAAACATAGGCACAGTTACGCAGGGAAATCTGCAAGTTTCCCGCCAAGAAAACAGAATAAGTCATGCGGCCGTTGATACAATTTTGGCGTGCGGCAATAAAACGTTGGCATTATATTATTGTTGTTGCCTTTCTAAAGTACCGCGAACCGTTGCTAAAATTTAAACGTTTAAATAGAAAACAATGAACATCAAAGCCCAATAAGCATAGCCAATCAGGGGAAAGCGTGGGTGAGATAGTCGACAGTTCAGTGCTACCAGGTGTAAGGGAAGGTTGTGTCTGCGGGTCGCGGAATAGACGCCACGTTATTAGGAAGTGTTTTGTCAAGTGCTACTGAGTCGTTACACGCCCAGTGATTGTATATTATTTATATAGATATTGTAATTCATTCGGCACAGCAGGAGATCATAATTTAGTTAACGGGTGGAAGATAGAACTTGTAGAGTTTCCTAAAACCCGAAGTGCCCATAGGGGAAGTGCATCTTGTGTTTTTCTTCCGAGGAACCCCGTATAAAAACCCATTCCTTCTCATCACCGCCCAACACACCGTTCCTCCTTGCCGGTGATACCTGTCGGATTCGGGAAAACGGGGTACGTGCTCCTGGTACCGATTCCTGCCCCCTGCCTTAAATAAAAGTCACCTGGAGGCCTGTCCCTATGTTCCCTGCGGTTCCTATGATGGGTTGGGGATCCTCGGTTCACTTGTTCGGGTACGGAAGGGTAACTCTCAAGGGAAGCTAGGAGTTCCATAAATTGTGGGTAGGTGTTTACTCCTGCTACTCGGATGAAGTTAAGAGTCTGTGGAGGGAAGTGACCCGTAATGATTTGGATTAGGTCCCAGGGTGAGATCTCGGGCTCTAAAAGTCGGCTTTGGTTAACTATTTTGCGGAAATAATCCTGCATAGATAAACACTCTGAAGGATCATATTTTCCCGCCAAAATCTCCTGTCGTATGGAGGTTTGCCGGTGTACTCCCCAATAGTGCGCGAGAAACGCCTGTTTGAAAGTGATGTAGTTAGAACTGCAATCGAAAACAATCTTGGACCACTCAGAGGCCCTTCCGCGCAGCTGTTGTTTCGCTATCGGCATTTTCAATGCCTCTGGAACCTGCTTAAGGTGAAAATATTCGTCCAGCTCACGAATAAAGGATAGAGGACAGTCATCTTTGGTGCCTTGAAAAATTGGTGCACTTAGTTCATTTATCAAGGACTGGTGAGTTCCGCCAGAGAGAGAGAGAGTGATTAATGCTACAATCAATGTTACACACTGGGTTAACACTACCTCCAATACTATTGGTACTACTGCAATTTTGGGTCCTGTTGTTGCATGCACTAAACCTAACATCGTGGTTTAAGCTACATCCTCTACTCGTGCTAGCACTATCAGTGGCGTTGGGATGTTGAGAGGCAGGTTGGATAGAAACATTTTCGTTAGGGGTGTTATTACTGCTCACATTGCTAATGGTGTTATTGACAGACTCTTTTAGTAATCTTATTTCCTTTTCGAAACCCTCATTTGTTTTTTTCAATTCCCTCCAAGCGACTGTTAGTGCTGGCATTTTGAATGCTTATAGATAACGCGAGTGTTTTCACGCCTTCAATTTCTTTATTAATTGAGGATATTTCTCCCTCCATAGCACTGCTTAGCTGTGTTTGTACTCCTAACAGACTTTCTTTGCTGTCTTGGATTATCCCTAATAATCTTTGTTCCGTTTCTTTGTTGGCCCTATCAAAATTCTGTTTCGTCTTTTCCACCTCAAAAGTAACATTGTCTAAGCCCTGTTGTAATTCCCTGTTGCTATTTATCAATAGTTCCGTAATTTCCTGGATTTGCGTGGACATTTTCTTTTCCAGTTACTCTGGACAATTTTAATTGTAAACATTTGCTCTGTTCCTCGAGTTTCCTATCCAATTAGTTAAAATCAAAGGCTTCCACTGGGGAAGGTGGTCTGCCCGCTGTGAACAGATTCCTAGCAACCCCCGAACAATGGATAAGCTGGCTAACGGGTGACCCTGTAGGAGAAAGATTGTTGCCCTCGCCACTGTGACAACCGTTACTTTCTGTGCCGTCCATGGTGTAATTATCTTGGTCTTGCATGCTGGCGAGATTAGGCAGATATTTTCCACTCCTCAAAAACATTAAACATGCACACTTATGAATTCTGCACTGTCTTACTTTCTGTTGCAGTAATGATTACCCTCACCGTCGTTGAGGTCCCTGTAGTCTCGGCTTCGAATCTTGCACCTCCTGTGGGTATCGCGTTCCTGGGTTGTGGTTTCTCGTTGTCAAGGTCCTCTTCGTCGTACGTCTGGAGCGTTATCGGCCACACGTTGGTGGCGCCATGTATGTAGCGTATTCACCGCCCCTTTTCTGGTCGACCTCTTCGCTTGAAGTCGTTGTCTCGTCGATGCAGCTGAGGAGGCGCCAATTTCTCAGGGTCAGCCTCGACGAGAGATGTTGGTCTTTGGGAGAGGAACGCTACAACCTGGTGTTAAACATGTTCCTTTTTCTTGCCAATCGCTGTGCTGCAATATACTCCACACACAGGCAAGAATTCAGCATTTCTCTTCGTTATTAATTCCTGGAATAGCTGTTCGTCACATACTGATGTGCTGGCTCCTGTATCAATCATTGCTGGCAATTCGATACCCCATACCTTAAGCCTAATCATTGGTGGATTGGTTATTTCCTTCCTTTCACTTGCCTGTCTCCTCAAGGTACCTATACAATGTTGGTCAATATTGCCCATACTGCCACACAGGCCAACTTCCGGGACACAAAGTTGACTTGTACTTAGCTTTCCTGGGCGTTAGAGGTGATTGTTGTTTCTGTATTCTGTGCAGCATCGGTCCTATTCGGAGCATTTTCATTCTGTTCCTGTTGTCTTACGTTGTCGGTGTTCCATTGGTTTCTACCCCTTTGGTGTGAACCCCTATTGTATGATGACCTACGGCTGTTTAAGTATTCTCTACAGAATCATATGTGATTCACTTGATGGGTACGGTCTCCTGGTCTCCCCTGACCATATTGTCACCGCGCCCGCCGCATCTAATTGCCGACAGCCGCAATTGTCACCCATCGCATTATTGTCGGCACTACCGCAAAGGAGCCGAAGGAAAGAGACAGAGAATGGCCGCATTGTTGGGGCACTTGCCGAAAGAGAGAAAAGGATAGAGGCTACTGGAACCTTCTACTTTGTATCTCACCGCAATAAGTGAACGTTCCTGAAGCTTCCAGAATAGTGCCTGGGAGATATAAATAGCGGTAAAGTGTGAGAAGAGTGAGTCAGACGTCTGTGAAGGTTGAGTAGTCGTGCCGACGGAGACGGACAGACGTATGTGAAGCCGACGGAGAAGAGTTAGTTCTTTGTGTTACGAGTTCGGAGCCGTGCTGTTGGAGAATCGGAAAAGACTTTCTTGCTGTTGCAACGAGTGTACAAGTTACTGTTTACGGAAATAAAAGTGTGTCTTTATCTCGACTACGTCTGTCGTCTTTACTTCACACCCAACCACAAAAGTTACACTGGTGTCAGAAGTGGGATCCGTCGAATTGCTTCTAGTTTCGTTACATCGTCGTTAGAAGTTGCAACGTTAGAACCAAGATGGAGGGAGATTCGGAAACCAGGATGATGGCAATGATGAAAGAATTATTCGCCGAAATGAAGACAGAAATGTCCAAGATGAAGACGGCAAACGACAACCTCGTTGCCGAAATGAAGAGGAGAAACAACCTCGCTGCCGAGCTGAAAGAGATGAAGATGGAGCTATCGGCGAAAATTGATGGCGAACTGATTGGCGTGACGGAAGACGTGGAAGAACTCGGCGAAAAGGTGGAAGACCTCTGCCAGCATGCGGACGTCGTGGAGGACGACGGGGAACGTCTTGGCGCCCTGGTAGTAAGAGTTGACGAGAGCGTCAAAGTACTGGATGCCAGGGGCAGACGGAATAGCGCGGAGCCGGAGAGGGAGCACCTAGTGGCCGAGGCGACAGTCGCGCCCGTTTCGGATGATATGAGGGAAGACCTGGAACAACTCGGCGAACTGATTGGCGTGAGGGAAGACGTGGAACAACTCGGCGAACTAATTGGCGTGACGGAAGACGTGGAACAACTCGGCGAACTGATTGGCGTGACGGAAGACGTGGAACAACTCGGCGAACTGATTGGCGTGACGGAAGGCGTGGAACAACTCGGCGAACTGATTGGCGTGACGGAAGACGTGGAACAACTCGGCGAAAAGGTGGAAGACCTCTGCCAGCATGTGGACGTCGTGGAGGACGACGGGGAACGTCTTGGCGCCCTGGTAGTAAGAGTTGACGAGAGCGTCAAAGTACTGGATGCCAGGGGCAGACGGAATAGCGCGGACCCGGGGAGGAAGCACCTAGTGGCCGAGGCGACAGTTGCGCCCGTTTCAGATAGCGAAAGTGTACGTCTCGGGGAAGACAAAGGGGCAGTTCAGGGACGTCGTCGAGGATCCTCTGTACGGGTACGTAACCAACCAGGATATGACGTGGAGGACGATCAGCAGGGAAGCGCACAAGCAAACGAGTAACACGCAAGAACCGACTTGGCGTGTGACATGGGGGGACCGTCGGAGCCATCCAATCACCTGACGCATAGTGCCGTGAACGAAAGAATGGTGGACATCATCTTGGACGGCAGGATACAGGAGAGGCCGTGCCGAGCACGAGTGAAAACGAGTGCAGCGGTGGACGTGACTCGCGCGGATGTGGCGGGGCTTGTTGCCGGACCCATCGGAAGCAAGGTGGCTGCGAAGGTGCGCCAGAGAGGTCGGCGGACATGGTACCCAGTGAGCCGTTTCCAAGTGCGCAGGATGGCCCATCAACACACCAGGAAGAAGGGCAACTGGACGAGGGACCGTCAAGACCGGCGGTACTGTTGCAGAATTTCGAAGCAGGATGGCATACATCGTCCTACCCAGACCAAGGGACACTATCCAACAGCGATACCTAGGATCGTGCCTCCTGGGGAAGAGGTTCGATGGGATAGTCCGCTGGGGCGCAAGGGAGATGCCGCAGTGATAGTGCTGGTCGGGACGACCAGCTCTGAGGAGGGAGCAGTGTCACCGCGCCCGCCGCATCTAATTGCCGACAGTCGCAATTGTCACCCATCGCATTATTGTCGGCACTACCGCAAAGGAGCCGAAGGAAAGAGACAGAGAATGGCCGCATTGTTGGGGCGCTTGCCGAAAGAGAGAAAAGGATAGAGGCTACTGGAACCTTCTACTTTGTATCTCACCGCAATAAGTGAACGTTCCTGAAGCTTCCAGAATAGTGCCTGGGAGATATAAATAGCGGTAAAGTGTGAGAAGAGTGAGTCAGACGTCTGTGAAGGTTGAGTAGTCGTGCCGACGGAGACGGACAGACGTATGTGAAGCCGACGGAGAAGAGTTAGTTCTTTGTGTTACGAGTTCGGAGCCGTGCTGTTGGAGAATCGGAAAAGACTTTCTTGCTGTTGCAACGAGTGTACAAGTTACTGTTTACGGAAATAAAAGTGTGTCTTTATCTCGACTACGTCTGTCTACTTTACAACACACCCACACCAAAAGCTACAATATCTATGTGTTCGGTATCTCGATTCACCCCTTGGTATTGTGTCGTGGTACCGCTGTCTTGTGTTCTCCATCCTTTCGCCATGATTGTGTGGTTGTGGGTAATTAATTAATTATTTTCTTGTTTAACGACGCTGTCAATTGCCAGGGTCACATCAGCGTCGCCGGTGTGCCGGAATTTTGTCCCGCAGGAGTTCTTTTACATGCCAGTAAATCTACTGACATGGAGCTGTCGTTTTTAAGCACACTTAAAAACCATCGGCCTGGGCCGGGTTTGAACCCGCAACCTTGGGATCCGTAGGCCAGCGTCTAACCAACTGAGCCACCCAGACCGACGGTGGTTGTGGGAAATGGTGTGCCCCTCTCCCCCTGTCATGGGTGCTCCTAGTATTTCTATCTTCTCTCTCATTCTGGTTGTTTGTAGCCGTGCTCCTATTTAAAATAGGTGAGTTTGGATGACCGTTTCTACGTCTATGTTTATTAGGCCGACCATTTTGTGTTTCGAAGGCTGTTAGTAATTCTATCATGTCTGCAAAATCTACTGGTCTCGCAACAATTAACCCTGTTCTCACTGTGTCTGGGAAATGTCTTGCTATGCTGGTAATTAACTCTGCTTCCGACAGGTTAGGGTCTAATAGCTTCCCTTTGTTGGCTACTTTGATAAAATAATCAACTAGCGATAACCCTTTAGTTGGATCATATCTTCCTGTCGCCAACTCTACCCTTGTCTGATTCTGTTTAGCTGAGCCCCAATACTTTGATAGGAATATATTCCTGAATGAGCTATACGATTCATGACCACCTAGTGTTAACCTAAGCCATTATAATGCCTTGTTTTTTAAGCTCTTCGTAACTATCATCATCCTAAGCTCATTTGGTATCCTTTTCACTTTAAAATCCTCTTCCATTTCTTTAACAAAGAGTTTTGGATTGTCTCCCTTCTCCTCGTCAATGTAGGTGGTGTGATTTCATGTAGTATGCTGTTGGTGTAGCATGTGTTGTGTGTTGTGTCATTGTTTAATTGTGAACCTCTTTCTCTGTATGGCGAGTAAACATTTTGTACATCATTCAAATAACTCTCATCTTGTACATTACTTACATCTAAATCATCATTTTGCCTTTGCAGTGCATTCACAACATCATTTACATTAGCCAAACTTTCTTTCGCTTTTCTCATTTCTTCACAAATTGATTTTAAATCATTCTTTATGTCTAAGTGACTTTGTTTCATATCATTCATAGCATCTTGTTTTGACTGTACTACATCAGCCATAGTCTTAATTTTAGGAATGACAATTTATTCTACAGTTTCATTAATAATTCCTTTCTTTACTACCTCAATCTCTTTCCTTAATTCCTCAGTTATTTCTGCTTTTACATTTGTAATCTTACAGTCTACACTTGCATTACATTCTGTTATTTCATCTCTACATCTACCAATTTCTCCTTCTAATACAATCTTATTTTCTCTCATTTCCGATTCAATTTTTCCCATCCTATCTCCTATGATTTCTATCCTAGCTTCTAAAGCTTTCTTTGTCTCATTTATGTTTTTATATACTAATTTCAAATTAGTTTCCATTACTTTCATATTTTCTTTACACTCCTGTCTTCCTAATTCTATTTTCTGCTCTAAGTCCTTTCTCACTTCCTCCACTTTCTGACCTATATATTTTTTATTTTGTTCTAAATCCTGTCTTATCTCTTTTTTATTATCTTCTAAGTCCTCTCTCACTCCTTCTATTTTCTGATCTATCTCTTTTTTATTATGTTCTAAGTCCTGTCTTACTCCTATTTTCTGACTCAATTCTACGTTATTTTGTTCCATTTTCTCAGTCATTTCCTTCATATTCTGTTCTAGTCTTTCAAACATGATCATTAATAACCTTTGGTCTTTTCCTATTGCTACCTGTTCCTCGCTTTCTGGTTCTATCTGATAACTAGGCCTATCTGCCCCTTCCCCTACTCTTGTTACTAGATCTCTCTCTCTCTCTCTCTCTCTCTCTCTCTCTCTCTCTCTCTCTCTCTCTCTCTCTCTTTTCGCGACATTCTAGTTTCTTTATTCAGTTCACTTTGGTTTAAAAGTCCTACTATTTTGCCGCTTTGCAGTAACATAAAAATAAAATGAATATGAAAACAAAAATTTTTAGTCCCACTTTTTTCTTCTTGATTTATCCTGTTACTTGCGTCTCCTGGGCGGTTGGCTTAGCTAGACGATCTCTGGTGTTTTCCCGCGTTGATTATCCGTTCATCGGCGTTCCCGAAGTCGTAGATTTCAAACGATGTTCTAATGGCGTCTTCTTCTTTTTTGGCGCAAAGAATTGGAGTCACTTGGTATTTCGCGTAAGTTCATTTCCCGTAGATTTTCATTCCATCCAAAATTCGTGCTCCACTCTTGGGTAAGCCATTTGGTGCTGTTTTTATGTTTTACGTATGTGATGGTGACGAGCTTTTGACTCTTTCGTTATCTCGGGTCGTGGTACTGGATGGAATGAACATACACTCGGATTTAACTTTGGTGAAATATTTTATTCGCACCTTCTTGTTCACAATATTTAAATCGTATTACAATAGTAAGTCTTTTATTTCAGTGGATCGACTTCCCTAGCATCACCGGGATTTAATGTGTAAAAATTTAGCGATATTTCGCTAAAAGTGTTAATTCTATCACTTTACACTTCGTCTATTTTACGTCCTTTTATTTAATCGCGCACTTCGTATTAACTAACTTATTAAAGTTATCTAGTGTCTCATTTATTTTACACAAATTAACGGTCTTTAAACACTTAGGTAATTTACTTTCACTATTTTATGACGGGCACACATAAAAATACGTCCATCTTCACCAAACACATAGACGCTAATCCTAATTCTTTTAGTTGCGAGTCTAGCATTCCGACTGCCACGTGTACATCCGCACATGCGTTCATCAAATAGTTCCCGCATTGTTAGGGAAGCGATCCTTAGCCGTTTTCCCTTTCCTTTCAATATTGAACACATATAATTATTTTATTTATACATATATATTAAAATTAAATATGGAAATATTTATGACGTCTTTAAACAAACTTAATTGTTTGTAACAATGAACATTAGTAACACTTTTCATCATTTAACCAACTCATACCAACATCAAAAACAAATTACACTCTTAACAAATATTCACATAAACGATTTTTTTGTGGGGTCTTTTAATATTCTGTCTCAGCCTGATAACAAATTGTTTGGTTCTGGGTACCAATTTAATCTTGTACAAATCATTCTTTCAATAATGTTTGCCAAATTGCTAGTTAGTGAAATGGGTTTACAGTTATTATGACAATTGACAATGTGATAAATCCCACTCATGACACCAGCGTGACAAATGGCAAGTCCAGTTACTTTTTCTGTCGCTTTATTTCTCTTCTAAAACTGAAGCACAAAAACATAGTTCTGTTTTACCATTAACACAATACACAATTTGCCATGACCTTGCATCTCACAGCTGTTCTGTCTTATTGTAACCTTCACACTGAGACAGAATATTAGAAGATCCCAAAAGAAAATTGTTTATGTGAATATTTGTTAAAAGTGTAATTTGTTTTTTGATGTTGGTATGAGATGGTTAAATGACGAAAACGTGTTAATAATGTTCATTGTTACGAACAACTAAGTTTGTTTAAAGACGTCATAAATATTTCCATATTTAATTTTAATATATATGTATAAATATTAGAATTATATGCGTTCAGTCTTGATAGCGAAGGGAGAATGGTTAGGGATCGCTTCCCTAACAAGAAGGAACTATTTGATGGACGCATACGCGGATGTATACGAAAAAGGCAGTATCACGTGAGGTGACGTCAGACTCTTCCCACTAGCGTGTGTATATTCAAGGTGAAAGGACGCGTTGAGGTAACGTGTGAACATTGTAGAACGTTTACCAGACTTTCATCAAGCATTTGTTCCACTTTTTAAAAAAGTGGAAAGACTTAGATAATTTAAAACGGTGGTAGGATTTATTTTAATGTAAAATATAGAAAAGGTGTTAATAAAATAATACATTGTGGTGAAGAAACATCGTGTGATTTTTCATTCCATCCGTTACCACGAACCGAGATCACGAAGATTTCAAAGGCTCAAAGACCCAACGAAGCTTAATTATAAAGAACTGCACCAAATGGCTTGCCCAACGTGGAACACGAATTTTGGATGGAATGGAAATCAACGGGAAATGAATTTACGCGAAATACCAAGTGACGCCATATCTTCGCGCCAAAAAGAAAGAAGACGCCATTAGACCATCGTTTGAAATCTAATACATCAGAACACCGATGAATGGATAATCAACGCGGGAAAACACCAGAGATCGTCTAGCGAAGCCAACCGCCCAGGAGACGCACCTAACTGGATAAATCAACGAGAAAAAAGTAGGACCAAAAGTTTTTATTTTTACATCCAGTTTATTTTTATTTTTATGTTACTGCGGAGCGGCAAAATAGTAGGACTTTTAAGCAAAAGTTAACCAATAAAGAAACTAAAATGTCGCAAAAAGAGAGAGGTCTAGTAACAGGAGTAGGGGAAGGGGCAGATAGGCCTAGTTATCAGATAGGAACAGAAAGTGAGGAAGAGCTAGCAATAGGAAAAGACCAAAGGTTACTAATGATAATGTTTGAAAGATTAGAACAAAGTTTAGGTCAGAGTATAGAACGAGTGAGAGAGGACTTAGAAAATAATAAAAAAGAAATAGGTCAGAAAATGGAGCAGAATAGGGCAGAATTAAAACAGGACATAGAACAAAGTTTAGGTCAGAGTATAGGCCAGAAACTAGAACAGAATAAGGAAGAGATAGGTCAGAAAATGGAGGAAGTGAGAAAGGACTTAGAAAAGAAAATGGAATTAGGAAGAAAGGACTTAGAACAGAAAATGGAATTAGGAAGACAGAACTTAGAACAGAAAATAGAATTAGGAAGACAGGAGTGTAAAGAAAATATGAAAGTAATGGAAGCTAATTTAAAATTAGTACATAAAAACTCAAATGAGACAAAGGAAGCCTTAGAAGCTAGGATAGAAATCATAGGAGATAGGATGGGAAAAATAGAATCAGAAATGAGAGAAAATAAGATTATATTAGAAGAAGAAATTGGTAGATGTAGAGATGAAATAACAGAATGTAATGCAAGTGTAGACTGTAAGATTACAAATGTAAAAGCAGAAATAACTGAGGAATTAACGAAAGAGCTTGAGGTAGTAAAGAAAGGAATTATTAATGAAACTGTAGAACAAATTGTAATTCCTAAAATTAAGACTATGGCTAATGTGGTGCAGTCGCAACAAGATGGTATGAATGATATGAAACAAAGTCACTTAGAAATAAAGAATGATTTAAAATCAATTTGTGAAGAAATGAAAAAAGGAAAAGAAAGTTTGGCTAATGTAAATGATGTGAATGCACTACAAAGGCAAAATGATTTAGATGTAAGTAATGTACAAGATGAGTGTCATTTGAATGATGTACAAAATGTTGACTCACCATAGAGAGAAAGAGGTGCACAACCAAACAATGACACAACACACAACACATGCTGCACCAACAGCATACTACATGAAATCACACCACCTATATTAGCCAAACCAATATGTGTCCTGTGTAACGATCCAGCAGAAATGAACGAAGACCACTTGAAGACCTGTGAAGCATTAAGATCAGAAGAAACTACAGTTCAAAAGTATTGGAAAGCACGAATGCTAATGGCTTCATTGCCAGATGCAAGGCACTAGAAAACAACAACAACATTTGACGAGGAGAAGGGAGACGATTCAAAACTCTTTGTTAGAGAGATGGAAGAGTATTTTAAAGTGAAAAGGATACCAAATGAGCTTAGGATGATGATAGTCAAGAAAAGCTTAAAAAACAAGGCATTAGAATGGCTTAGGTTAACACTAGCTGGTCATGAATCGTATAGCTTCTTCAGAAATCTATTCCTATCAAGGTATTGGGGCCCAGCTAAGCAAAACCAAACTAGGGTAGAGCTAGTGACAGGTAGATATGATCCAACCAAAGGGTTATCGCTAGTCGATTATTTTATGAAAGTAGCCAACAAAGGAAAGCTATTAAACCCTAACCTGTCGGAAGCAGAGTTAATTACCAGCATAACAAGACATTTCCCAGACACAGTGAGAACAGGGTTAATTGTTGCGAGGCCAGTAGATTTTGCAGACATGATAGAATTACTGACAGCCTTTGAAACACAAAATGGTCGGCCTAATGAGCATAGACATAGGAACGGTCACCCAAACTCACCTATCTTAAATCGGAGCACGGCTATGAACAACCAGAATGAGGGAGAAGATAGAAATACTAGGAGCACCCATGACAGAGGGAGAGAGGCACACCATTTCCCACAACCACACAATGGCGAAAGGATGGAGAACATGAGACAGCGGTACCACGACACAATACCAAGGGGTGAATCGAGATACCGAACGATTACATATGATCGGGGGAGACCAGGAGACCGTACCCATCAAGTGAATCACATACGATTCTGTAGCGAATACTTAAACAGCCAAAGGTCATCATACAATAGGGGTTCACACCTAAGGGGTAGAAACTAATGGAACACCGACAACGTAAGACAACAGGAACAGAATGAAAATGCTCCGAATAGGACCCATGCTGCACAGAATACAGAAACAACAATCACCTCTAACGCCCAGGAAAGCTAAGTACAAGTCAACTTTGTGTCCCAGAAGTTGGCCTGTGTGGCAGTAGGGGCAATATTGACCAACATTGTATAGGTACCTTGAGGAGACAGGCAACTGAAAGGAAGGAAATAACCAATCCACCAATGATTAGGCTTAAGGTATGGGGTATCGAATTGCCAGCAATGATTGATATAGGAACCAGCACATCAGTATCTGACGAACAGCTATTCCAGGAATTAATAACGAAGTGAAATGCTGAATTCTTGCCTGTGTGTGGAGTGTATTGCAGCACAGCGATTGGCAAGAAAAAGGAACATGTTAAATACCAGGTAAGGCTAGTAATAGAAATCGAAAGCTGGAAGTTCGATTTTATTGCCCTGGTAATACCTAGACCTACAGCTACCCTAATCATTGGCAGTGATTTGCTTAATCTTTGGAGGTCGGTGATCGATTATGACCTACATGAATTTATTATCAAGGAAGGAACCTCAGAATGCACCACGAAGTTCCTGGAGGAAGAAACATGCCAGGAGGAACCAGACCAGACAGGGATCCATCCGGACGAGTAGTTTTTTGTGGAGAACATCAATGTCCACGAGAAAAGGTTGGTAGACCTAAGGATAAGTAAGGAGAAAACAGGTTGGACGAGCGAGGAGGATACTAATGTTTGTAGCCATTGGATCTGCACAGAAGACGAATACGTTACCTCGAACAACTACTAACCTGAACCGCTACCAACAGATGAAGAACCGACGTTACAGCTAATCAACGAGAACATCTGGGGAGCACATGGCATCTCTGAAGAGGAAAGGAACCAACTTAGAAAAATATTAATGAAAAACAGGAAAGTTTTTAATAAAAAGCCAGGTACATGTAATAAGTATGTACATACTTTTAAAGTCAAAGATATCATCCCCTATTCACATAAATCCAGGCCCATCCCCAACTCCATCAGGCAGGAAGCCAACAGAGTGATCCAGAAAATGTTGGCAGACGGATTAATAGAACCGTCGGACTCATGTTACGTGAATCCAGTGGTATGGGTCCACAAGAAAGAGGGAAAATTGAGGATGACCATCGACGCAAGGAAAATAAATGCGCATACCTTGCCAGATCATTACAGGCCTGAGGGGGTAGACCAACTGATATCAAAATTGAAGGGTGGTCAACATTTTACTAGTCTTGACCTGACAGCATCATTCTGGCAAATTCCTCTTCATCCAGACGTCAGGAAATATACCTGCTTCCTGCACAAAGGAAAGGTATACCACTTTTTAAAATGTGCCTTTGGATTATCAACCAGTAGCAGTGCACTACTGAGGGCTCTTGACAAATTTTTCGGGGATACTATCGAGGCTTTTGTAACACAATATGTTGACGATTTTTTAATATACAGCAAGGATCCCGAGTCACACTTACATCACATAGATTATGTATTGTCCAAGTTTCAGGAAAGCAACATGACCCTGAACTTGAAAAAGTGTGAATTTTTTGTCAAAGAAGCAGAAATCCTAGGCCACATCATTACGCCTGATGGTATACAACCTAATCCGGAGAGAGTCAAGGCCATAGAGTGTATACCACCCCCACGTAACTTGAAACAGTTGAGAAGGTTTTTGGGCATTTTACAGTACCAGTCAAAATTTGTGATTAACTACGCTAAGGAATTAGTACCCCTTAGAGAACTGATGAGAAAGGATACTAAGTGGGAATGGAATGTCAAACACCAGGTAGCCTTTGAGAAAATCAAAGAACTTTTTAAGCACAGTATTCTCCTGGAACGACCGGATCCAAATTCACCTTTTCTAATATACACCGATGCTAGTGCGCACTCATATGGAGCAATATTAGCACAAGAAGATGCAGATGGCAACAAACATGTGATTGCCACAGCTTCTAGATTTCTAAACAAGATAGAAGCCAATGCCTGCATAACGGAATTAGAAATAGGTGCAATCCATTTTGCCTTACAAAAGTTCAGGCAATATATCTACCATTATAAAATAATTATATATACTGATCACGTAAGCCTGTCCTTCATCCAAAAATGCAAGCTAACCAACTCCAAAATCTCGAGGTACATACATGAAATAACATCGCATGACATAGAGGTCAGACATATCCCAGGCAAGGAGAACATCTTTAGTGACTTATTGTCAAGATTAAGATCTGAAAGTCACATACCCGAGACAATATACAATCCACACCATGATATTAAAATTATGCAGATAAATAGTAAGGAAAGCAACAAAATCTTACAAGACTTCAAAAACATGGAAAAGCTACAGCGAGAAGACTCTGAATTGAAGAGGCTATTCGACAAGGCTCCAGACATAGTACCAAAATTGGAAGCCAAGATAGGGAAATTTAGGAACATCCTGTTTAAATTACATGGTCGCGCAGTAAGGAAGTGGAAAATGATGCTACCAAATTCCTTACAGGACAGGGTTATTTTGGCATTCCATCACTCGATGCTTCACTCTGGTACTGAGAGAACAATGCTTGCAATTGAAGAAGTACTATACATCAAACATCTTGGCAAGAAAGTCAGGAAGTTAATTTCCTCATGCGACCTATGTCAGAAGGCCAAGCCAAACAATGTAAGATACGATGTCGTTCCACAATCCATCGTGAGAAACGAGAAAAACGCATTGGTGTGCATCGATGAACATGGCGAGGTACCAAGGGGGAAAGATGGAAACAGATACATCTTCGTCATGTTTGATGTTTTCACAAAATTCTCTAAGATATACCCCATTAGGAACATTAAAAGTAGGACTTGCCTGAACAAAATCATTAAAGACTATATTCCAAAATATGGGAATATAAAAGCTATACTATCAGATAATGCAACAATGCATAAAAGTAAATTATTCCAGGACACCTTAAGAACATTAGGAATAAAATTATACTATTCCTCAACCTATTATCCTCAAGGAAATCCGACAGAAAGAACGATGAGAGATATAAGTATATATTTCTGCCTACTTTGCCACAAAGACCACACTTCCTGGACGGAAAAATGCGGGTACATAGAGGAGGTGATTAACCATTCGGTGAACCCCACGACCAAGTTTGCCCCAATCGAACTGATGACCAACACAAAACCCAAGAGATTGACATTTGACATTGACACTACGATGGCTGCTTAAAGGGAATTGACAGAGAAGGAAAAATGTCAATTGGCATTCAGAAGGTTACAGCAAAAGGCAGAAAAAGGGAGAAATAAGGTAAAAAGATTATCAGGAAATGGTCCCCACAAATTGGAGAAAAGGTGCTCTTAAGAAGCCACAAAGCATCCAAGGCATCTGAGAAAAGATCTGGAAAGATGGAACTACTGTACACTGGACCACAGGTCATAACAAAACAGCTGGGTGACCATACTATGAGCTACAGAATACAAATGGCAAGTTGGTAGGAAGATATCATAAAAATAAATTAAAACCATACAAAAAAAGGACCAAATAGTCTTTGCCAACAAACATGTAAGGCAGGAATAGTAGAGATGATGGAAAATAATAATTTTTAATGGGTTACTTATAGAAGATTATGTTCAGATTGGAAAACAACAAGAAAGAAAATCAACATAGTCATTAGCTATATTGACCACAAAGAGCATTGTCAACAAAGACAGATGAGGACACTGATTGTCATTAAAGAAGTGAATTATAGGGACGGAAAACAATGTGATTTTGACATAAGGATGTCAGGGACAAAAATAAAAAGGAATCAATTGTAATGACAAAGATAAAATATTTTTGACACAAAGGTGTCGAGGGTGAATTGAGAAGAAAAATAATACAATTGCAGAATAATTATAAGTATATAAGTTTTCTCTTATAGAGATAAGAGATAAAGAGGTGACAATTAGTGAAGTAAGAAAAACCATAGTCAGAAAAGCAATGCCCATGAATTAAGATGGATATAGCCAATGCTAAGCTTGAAGAAATGTTGAACTAAACAATAATGAATAAGAACCCAATTTAAAAAAAAATGGTACCATTAGTAACATCAGAGTTTAAGAATTGACTCAACGACCTGCCTATACATAATAAGCTTACAAGATAAACAAAGCAAAGAACTGAGTAAAATATTGCCATAAATATGATCATAATCATTAGCTCAAGATTTGTATCCTGTTTTTCTCTCCTCATAACAAGGAACATAAGTCAAAAGCCTCACAATAAACCATGATACATTTAAATTATATTTGTGTCAATGTCAAATGTATAATAACTGAACATGTGTTGTAAAATAACTGGATATGTGTTGTATAATAACTGAATATGTGTTATATAATATCTGAACATGTGTTGTATAATAACTGAACATGTGTTGTATAATAACTGAATATGTGTTGTATAATAACTGAATATGTATTGTGTAGTAACTGAATGTGAAATTTATAAAGACATGCTGTGTCATGCCAAAACAAAAGACGAAACATACAGCGAAGAAGACTGTAAGGAAGAAAAAAAAAAGTATTGTACAAAGTGATTGTATCAGAGGAATAGGGAGAAATGCTGTATTGTGTTTCAAGATTGTAAATATAGGTGACAACTTGAAAAACAAAACAAGGGGCATGTGAGACAGAATATTAGAAGACCCCAAAAGAAAATCATTTATGTGAATATTTGTTAAAAGTGTAATTTGTTTTTGATGTTGGTATGAGATGGTTAAATGACGAAAACGTGTTAATAATGTTCATTGTTACGAACAACTAGGTTTGTTTAAAGACGTCATAAATATTTCCATATTTAATTTTAATATGTATGTATAAATATTAGAATTATATGTGTTCAGTCTTGATAGCGAAGGGAGAATGGTTAGGGATCGCTTCCCTAACAAGAAGGAACTATTTGATGGACGCATATGCGGGTGTATACGAAAAAGGCAGTATAACGTGAGGTGACGTCAGACTCTTCCCACTAGCGTGTGTATATTCAAGGTGAAAGGATGCGTTGAAGTAACGTGTAAACATTGTAGAACGTTTACCAGACTTTCATCAAGCATTTGTTCCGCTTTTTAAAAAAGTGGAAAGACTTAAATCATTTAAAACGGTGCTAGGAGGATTTATTTTAAAGTAAAATATATAAAAAGTGTTAATAAAATAATACATTGTGGTGAAGAAACATTGTGTGATTTTTCATTCCATCCGTTACCACGACCCGAGATCACAAAGATTTCAAAGGCTCAAAGACCCAACAAAGCTTAATTATAAAGAACTGCACCAACACGAAACACTAATACTGCTTTACGGTTCATACAAACACTCCGACACACATGCACGAACCCACATCCATCCACTGACCCACACATGCACCCCTATATCCAACCACCCCAACCCAAACACCCACACACCCCCACTCAACCACCCATCCACACCCACCCACACTTACCCTCACCCACCCATCCACCTCCCTCCCAAACAAACACACACACACTTAATTACTTACACTGTATTGTCAAAGTTAATGACTCTAAAGAACTGCTGTCTCTTGTTGCCACATTTGCTTAGATAGGCAAAAATGACAGCTTGGAGTTTTCTTAAAATCCACCTTTTTGCAAACTTCTTGTAAATAAGCTGGCAGTAGAAGTTTTCTAGAGCAGTATGGAAATGCTTTGTTCTGCTGCATTCACAGTCATCTTTGTTCTACCAACTCCATTGTCATTGGGCAATGTATTTACAAGCAATGGTGTGAGGTAGCTTGACCGTAAGTGCATTTTATGGCAGCTGCCAGCTGGCATCACATTATTAATAATTTTTTGTGATTTATGTGGTTTTAAAACATGAATAATTATACTCTTCTGTCAGTTTGTAGGCAGTTAAGCTTTCCGAATGTGTTTGTACAAATGTAATGATACATTTTTGGCTTTGATATGCAAATATTTCACAAAATCAACATCAATGTTACCAGGGTCAGGTGCTTTATGTTTTAAAGATTTACTTATAGCACAGTCAAGTTCTGAAAGAATTATTCATAAATATTTCCTTTTTTGTAGTCAAGTAGAAAGTTCAATTGGTTATACTTGTTTTGATGTCCCTTGTTTTATTTTTTCAATTTTTTAATATTTTGGGGGAAATTTTAATGGTAAAAAGATTGTGCTAAATGTAGAGCAACCTTTTTTCTAGTTGATTCTGTATCTTTACACCTAAATTGCTATTTTGGATTACTTTGTTTATTAATTTATGATATATGCATGTCGAGTTTGTTACAAAGGTCTATAATTTCAGTGAATTTGTTTAAAGAATTTCTTTTAGCTCTGATTATATTTAGAAGAATCAGGCATGAAGTGTGCATTATTTGCCAATGACTTAGTAATGTGGACTTCAAAACCAAAAAGCAAAATTCTGATGTGTTGCACTCACATGATTTTCTCTACTCTTGCACTAACCATTCTTACAAACACTTATTCTTATATGAGGAGTATCGTTTCAAAACGCGAAAAGTCCGCAAATAACAATTTTACAGGAAAGCCGAAAATGTAATAACTCCTAAAGTGAACAATACTTTTAAAATATAATTATGTTGTTGTGATCTATAAAATGAGCGTATAACATGGCGATGAGTGTCAAAAATCACAGCCTTAATGCAAAGCTGTAATGGTGGGTTAAAATATGAAAAATGCTGGACTTATCTTGTTTTGCACTGAATAGATGGACATAAGCTTTTTGAACCGTTCTTCCATATAAACAATGTTAATTTCAGTAAATTGCTTTATTGCAGATTTTTAACTCTTACATGCCATTTTAATTTACAACACATGTTTTCTGTTCTTAATGTGTTGTCTAGGACACTGTAACTCTTTCGACTGTTTGAAACTCGACAATTTTGAAAACCAATTCACTGTAATAATTATGCATATTAGAAGCAGACATGCAGAAAATCCTGAGTAATGATCATGTGTTCTGAATAGTAATGTGTTATAACACCACTATATTTGAGCAAACCTAAAGGAAAAATCTATTCCATTCTATGAATGCTCTTAGAAATTCTAACACTTATGATTGGTAGTTATCAGGGTGAAACAAAACTAGTTTAGTGATAAACTTTGAGACAATTCTCAAATGGAATTAAAACCTTGTTCTTCTTCCAAACAATCACAGTCTTCATTCTCACTTCCCTCCTCCATTTCTTGTGCATCATCTTCGTGCTGAATTAACCTTGCATAAAATTTTAGCTCATTATTACTGTACCATTCTTCACCAAAACGTTGTTTTAAAAGCTTGTACAAATCATTCTTTTTTTCTAATTTGATGGGCTGTTCCAAAGGTAGAACTGGGGGCTCTACTAGTTGTTCGACTGCTATTCCTCGTTTAAGCATGGAGACAAATTTCTTGGATTCGTCATTCAGTCTATACGACATTTCCATTTTCAGAGAAACGTAAAATTTATTCCCCTTAAGCTTCTTTTTTAACATGATCCTTTTCATTTCCCTTATACCATCTGGCTTTTTTAAGTAATTGCAAAGTGTCTTAAAGTCATGCACATAGCAATCCTTGCCCAGTTGGCGAACAGTACCAACCTTAGAATACGTTTCAACATACTTCTCTGGAGTTAATATCTCAGACTGTTTTCTAAGATCCTTTTCCAAAACTCCAAACATGCGGTCCGCAGGTAAGAAAGAATGGCCTCTCACAGAAAATATCATGCATATTTCCTTCAGATAATCTGGAGACTTTTTCAAAAGCCACCAATAGAATGCGTGGACCACGTGGGCATTTCTATTTTGGCCAGCGCAGCCATCAGAGAAGAGCCTTAATTTGGATACACCATCCTCAAATTGCTGTTTGCTTAGACAATTTATTAACGCAGAAGCAACTTCAATAGCTCCACGACCTGCTTGATTTTCAGTCCAGCAATAAAATGCTGGTGATTTATTCTCTATATCAGTTATGCACAGAGCACAGAATGATAGTTGGCGAGCATAATAGGCTTTACCTATAGCAAGCTTAGGCAATGGTTGCACCTGCTGTAAATCGAAGCATAAGGACAGGGTAGCTGAGTCCTTTTCTCTCATCATTTTGTGGAATGCCTTTGCTTTCAATTTATGTGCAGTGAGTTCAGCTTGTAACTCGTTCTTTCTATGGAAATTTTCCATGACTTGCAGTTCATGTTTTGTCCTACTGCAATAACTGCAAACATCTACGCTGGTTCACCAAAACCCAAGTTAAATTTATTAGAAAAAATAGTGTGGAAGAACCACTTCTTTACTTTTAGTGATTCAGCCACACTAGCATTGTACATTTGGAATAACTTGTTCACACTTAACTCTGAAGGAAGGTAGAGCCGCTTGCTTTTTTTGTCTTGAGTGATGACTCTCTCTAGCTTTTAGCTTGGATAAAAAATTAATTACCGATTCCTTCTTTTGGGCATATTGTTTGGCTTTTTGGTCACCTCCCCTTCTTTCCATTATTGGTTTACCTGCTATTACAGAAGCTGCTATGTTGTTTACTCTTGTTGTGCCAATGCTAAAAAGAGCTCGAAAGAACTTAGAACAAAGCGGAATAGTTTCATTGTTTACTCTAACAAGATATTTTATAACGACTGCGTTAATCTGTTCTGATTTTCTTGATCTGCGCCTTTTGGGAGATGATACAGACATCATTGTTGCCAGAAGCCTGTCTTGTTGTGATTCGTTTGTGTAGTTATACACTAATTTTCTTGCTCTGATGAGATGATAGGCAGGAATGGCACAGCATTTAAATCTACCCTCTGTGTGTGCACATGGAGACTCGAACTCCAGCATGTTAGGATCTTTGTCAGAATACCTGAAACACACCAACGAATGATGTGGTAAGAACTATACTAACCACAACGTGGTTCTGAACACATTCCTGTATAACTAGTTTCGTTAAATAATACAGATAATTATTCTTCTTATAAAGCTTAAATAGTATTTACCTTTCTTCTTGTTCCCTTTTCCTTTTTGTCATACTCTTTTGCCTCCTACTGGAACCTGCAGAACGCTCACCTACAACTACGCTTTCTTGTTGTTGTAGTGTTTAACGCCCGCTTTTACTACTACGGCACCGCAGGTGGTGACACTGATGACACATGGAATGAATATGGAGCACCGGTGGAATGAGATGGCGGGGGAAACCGGAGCACCCGGAGAAAACCCGCCCTGACGCCGCTTCGTCCACCACGAATACCACATGCAGGTACACGCTTTCTTCCATGCTCATAGATACAACTACACGAACTGCTTACGAAACTCACAATAATAGCAAGACTCTGTAGACAGTGCAATCTGATCAAACAATGAGGTAGAATGAGAAACAGATGTTTTTCTGATACCGTGACAAAACAGGCGGAAATTCCTACATGAGAGTCCGACAATGTGCGTAAGAAAGTGGACTATTCGCGCTTTGATCCGGTCAAGCCACTGGACATAACGCATTTTGCACCGAACCCACATTTTCGTTCTCGATTTTAAGGGGTTTAAAACGTGCTTTGAAGCAAACAGGAACGTAAGTCCGATGCAGGGCATGCTAAAGTGTTGAAATTCGCTTCAAACTAATTTTCGATCGCGAGTGGACTTTTCGCGTTTTGAAACGATACTCCTCATATCTTCTTTGTGTTAGTTGAGATAAACATTTACAGAAATTACCTTATTGCTTATTTCCTTGTAGGTGCAAGGGGAATATTAGAATGCAGTAGGCTTTGAGCGATAATCAAATCTTTTAAAGCTTTGAAATCCCGCTCTCTTCGCACACTTAACATACCAAAAAAAAAAAAAAATGAACAATGAACTTCCATTTCACAAAAGTTTTAAGTTTTATAAAACTTACACACAAATAACAAGGAATATCTCCAAAATAGTTCACTCTATATAAAAATTTATTCAGACAAGAACTGTGTGTTTTAGCGAGATCTACATTTTTTTTGTAAATCAAGATTTTGTTTATCTCTTACAGTTTATGAGTTATTCAAAAAGTCATCAGAGTAAACAGGACTACATAAGCTTGAGGCGGGTTTTTATTAAATAAGTCTTTACCTAGCAGCAGGAATATAGCAGCGGGAATAATGTTTTTACTAAAAGGTGGAAAGTTTGTTATAGCAGACGCTACTCTTATCTGCAGGGTCGACGGTCGAAGAATGGAATGCAAAAGCCAACGTTCTTTTATCACAAACACATTTATTCGTTATTTACACTTTTTATCACAATTTCAATTAGTTAACAACTTTTAGAATTCGATAGCGTCTACGCTGGTTAAAAGTTTGGGTGTAATTTACATGTTCACACGCCATCAGCAAAAATACACTTCCATTCACTCTGAGCTCACAGACGCCAATGAATCTAGTTCTGAGCGTCTCTGACGCAACACCGCCATTCTTATGTATTCATCCGCGCAACAGTTCTCATTGGTTGAACTCAAAGTGACGAGAAGACATTGGATCTTGAATATCAAAAAGAAATAGGTCCCTGATACACCCAAATTAAAAGAATTAGAAATTTACACACTCTTACAAAAATATTTACATGAACAATTTTCTATTAGTCAATATTCTGTCTCAAGCTATAGCCAGAAAATTCAACATATACATTTCATTTTTCATAAAAATATCTTAAACATATGACATTTTAATCAAAATCGCTAGAGCCATTTTCAAGAAAATCAAAATTTTCTACAAATTTTCCATGTAAAGGGTAGTTTAGGGTGAGGCTAGTTTCTTCAAAATCTTTGTGTCTCATCCTTGAAAGACATTAAGCTTAAATACCAACTTTGGTTTTTAACCAAAGTTTCATTTTTGAGTTATGCTGTCCACAGACAGACAGACACACACACGGACCTTTTCCTAAAAATGCTTTTTTCTTGGATTCAGGAGGTCTCAAAACATATATTTCCGGTGAAACCTAAACATCGAATTTTTGGGTGGAATACAATACTTTCCCTACTTACCAGTAGAGAAAGTAAACACACAGAACTAGAACAAACCATGAAACAATCCTTAACCAATCTACAAAAGTAGACCAAAGATAATTTAATGACTGTTAACACAACAAAATCAAACTACCAAATCTCTTCACTAGAGGAAAAAAACCATTAAAAATAAAACTAAACTTTGAGGGTCAACAATTACCAGAAACAAAAAAATCAACATTAATTAAAAATGTCAAAGAAACAAAAAACAATTAATTTTTAATTATCCATCAAAAGGAAGAAAAATGTTATATTTGATACCAAACTTACATGGACCAAACAGATAGAACTTGTAATACAAAGAGCAGAAAGGCACCTTTCACTGTTAAAATGTCTAACAGAAATGAAGTAGGGATGTCCAGAGCAACTCTTAACTTGACATACCATGTACGAGGGCTGTTCAATAAAGAATGATTATAATCTTTTTACGGTCATAATTTTCCGCACTAAAATTCAATCTTATTATATTCTGTTAGCTTAATGAGAAACAAACACGCTGTAGTAGTTTCATTGTTGGTACTCCTGGTTCCCACCTGTGAGAACGAGGCAGGGTCAGACATGTAGAGTATTGCCTACTGCTGCAATGGAGGTAACACGTGAGGAACAATATGCAGCTTTGAAATTCTGCTTTCGTCTCAACAAATCTTCAGTTGAGTCCTATACAATGTTACAGGAGGCCTATGGAGAGTCTGTTCTTCACTACAGGACAGCTCAAAGGTGGTTTAAAATGTTTAAAGAGGTGAGACAATCCATTTCAAAGGAAGATGGACCCGGTGCTCCAGTTATTGCTCTTACGGAAGAAAACATCAACACTGCCATTGTGAGAGAGGATCAACAAATTACCTTAAGATTACTTTCTGAAATACTGAACATTTTATTGGGTGCCACCCACACGTTGGTGACTGAAACATTACACATGAGACGTGTTTGTGTGCGATGGGTTCCAAGACTGTTGATTCCCAAACAAAAAGACATTCACATGCAGGTCTGCATGCAGTTAAAGTTGATGCTACAAGAAGATCCGGAGTTTCTTTCAAATGTAATCACTTCTGATTAAACTTAGCTACATCATTTTGATCCTGAGAGCAAACAGCAAAGCTCAGTGTGGAAATCTCCTTCATCACCAACCTCCAAAAAAGCAAAAGTGGTTGCTTCTGCTGGGAAAGTTATGGTCATCTCATTCTTTGATATTCATGGAATGGTTTATCAGCATGTTGTACCTGCACACACATCAGTAACTGGACAATACTACAGGGATGTCCTGAAAACATTGCAAGTCCATATCAGGCTCAAAAGAACACATTTCCATTAAGCAGCCTGAATGCTGCACTACGATAATGCGCGGCCGCATAATGCCAATGTTGCTGCTGAATATCTTGCAAAAATCAACATGAAGTGCATCCCTCACCCTCCCTATAGACTGGATTAAGCCCCATGTGACTTTTTTCTATTCCCTAACTTGAAGAAATGCCTTCGTGGGAGGAATTATCCATTATCAGAAGCAGTGGTGAAGGCTGCGAAGGTGATTTTGAAGGATCTCTCAAAAAATGGTTTCCAGCATGTCTTTGAAGACGGGTAGAAGCGCTGGGACAAGTGCATCACATTTATGGGAGACTATTTTGAGAAGGACAATCAAAATTATGAGGATGAGTAAAGGTACGTTGTAAAAAAAAATTGTGATCATTCTTTATTGAACAGCCCTCGTATATATAAAGCCATTATTTACTTACTGCAGCAAAGTTCTTGTAATAGCAAATACAAAAAAAGTTAAAATCTTTCAAAACCAAAGTCTGATACTAATTACAGGTGCTATCAAAACCACACCAATACCAGCTGTGGAAATACTAACTAATACCCCATTGAAAATGAAATAGAAAAAACAGTTCTTACTCAACACAAAAAGTTAATCAGACTCCCATTCAATACATGGCACAAGAGAAATTTTACATATGCACTGAAGACTGAAGAGAGCTTTCTTTCCAAAATTCAAGACATCAGGAAGAATGTATACCTTTCTAATTCAAAGGAAAACTTCATATCTAAAATCAATCCGACACAAACATTAGACATCACATATTATTTACACCTGACAGAAGAAGTTAGGAAAAGTGATACTCCAACTAGTGTTCTAAAATTATTGGCATTAGAGACAATCCATACTAGATTTCCGGAACATATTTATACTGATGGATCACTGATATAAAACCAAGATAGAGCAGGGGCTGGAGCCACTTGTCACCTCTCTTCCTATTACAAATCTTTAAGTTATGAAACTACAAACTTTGATGAAGAAATTGAAGCAATTCGAATGGCCCTACAAAATCTTTTGTATAGAATTTCACATTTTCAGCAAGCAGTTATTCTCTCAGATTCCAGGGCAGCAATTATAGCAATTACTTCCAAGTTGTCACCAAAAAACCAAACAATTATAGAATGTTGGAAAATCCTTACCCATCTAACAGCACTTCCAAAACACCTAGTCTTCCAATGGATACCAGCTCACTGTGGACTGAGTGGTAATGAGAAAGCTGATTTTCTTGCAAAAAAGTGTACCAGCGGTATACAAAAATCTATAGTTAATCTACCATTTTATGCAGCTAAAAGATTAGTCAACTCTGCATTCAAAAAAATTATTGCAAAGTATTACTATGAAAAATCAAAAAATAAAAGATGGGAACTACCAAACATTCAAACAGTAATTCCTGAGTATCCTCGAAAAACTGCAGTTGCAACCTTCAGGTTGATTACAGGACATTATTGTCTTGCAAAACATTTAAACAGAATTGGGATATATTCTTCACCACTCTGTCATCTATGTGATCTGCAAGAGGAAATGGACAAAGAGCTCCTTAAAATATGCCTGGCCACTTCTAGTGCCCCATCCATCAGTGAAAAATATTGGAGAGCAGAGGACTAATGACTTCATTGTCAGAAATCCAGCATTAGCCAACAACAAGAACATATTTCTTTTATTAGATTCAGTTTTATTTTTCCTATCAAGTATACTTTCACTGTCCTCTTTAATCCCAGCTTTTTTCTTAGCCTGTTCTCAATTTATTAAAGTTTCACGGGCGATCAGCCGTGTGAGGTTTGAAAATATTTTCAAACCTCACACGGTTGATCGCCCGTGAAACTTTAATAAATAACGTGCGCCATGAAAGCTTTAAATCTTACTGTTCTCAATTGTTTAACTTCAAATTTGGAACATGTTTCAGAAGCTATTGCTTCCATCTTCAGCCTTGGTCAGACTGGCAACACTAGAGACAAGGTTACAGGTGTTGGTTGCAGAAGCATATCATCTAGTTTGCTTCTAATGAAACTTCTGAGGTTATTTCATCGTTGGATTTCAAAACTGATTACATGTTTCTTCCTTTTGAGACAGAATATATGGTTAGACCCCGAAAGGAAAGTGTTTATGTAAATATTTGTTGCAAATGTAGTTTATTTTTCATGCTGGTAGGGATTTGTTGAGTGCTGAAAATGTATTGCTATTTTCTCAATTATTACAAAAAAAAGTTGTTTAAAAATGTCATAAATGTTAATTTGCATGTTCAAATTTAATATGTATAAATATAGAAACCATATATATTTAATGTTATAAGTGTAGCGAGGATAGATAAAGATCGCTTCCATAACATTAAAGGAACTATTTAGTGTATAGGAGGGTTTCAAAGTGTACTTCACGGCAAAATGAGTGCATACATGCATGAATACAAAAGCATTATGTAAAGAGGTGCCAACTTTTTCATTATTAGCATCCTAAGCTCCGGAGAGTGAAGACACGTTTTTGTAATGTGTGTAGATGTGGATCTAAAATAACTAATAATGTGAAAAGACTGTCAAGAAAGTATATACAGGTGCAACAAAAGTTAATTTAATTGTAATATTCGACGAAAAAAGTACAAATAAAAGTGATATAGTGGAGTTACATTCTGTGTTCGTTCACTTCACGCTGTACCACGACCAGGGATAGCTCAACACAAGTATAATATTAGTAAAAGCCCAGCACCACTTTGAATGATGTATATGTTTTCTCAAACATTTAATTCAGCAGAAATACTAAAACTTTTCAATATTCATTTTAGAATTGGTTTATTGATTGGCAGTCCAAACACTTAAGACATATGAAGCTTTCACGGCAATTGTTACTGATTCATCAGGAACTGAATAACAAATAAATGGGCACCCTAATATCCATGCCCTTCTTCAGGAACATTGTGTTCATAAACGTCAAACTTTCATGGCCTTTTTCAGGAACTGATTTTTAAGATAAACAGGCATCTCAAAATCCATGGCCTTCTTCAGGAACTAATTGAACCATCTGGGCATCTGCCCCATTTACACTCCAAATAGGTGGATGGGGCTTGCGCTGCCCTGACGAATGATAAAATGGAGAGCTGCGATAGAGCCAGCTGGCTGATGTGTTCCACATGATCTGTCATCTTCCCCTGACAGATATGTTTAAAGGCTGGTATCCAAGCTGGACTCAGTTGAAGTCCCCAATCTCTATTGGAAGTCAACAATGGCTCCATTCCCTTCTTGTATGTAATGGTATATAAGAAACTAGATGGTATCTTGGTCATAAAGTGTACAGGAAGCCCACACACACTGCTGTTTCGACACCTCCAACCATCATCACCCAATTCAGAAGAAAACCATTGTAGCTACATTGTTTCATTGAGTCTTTGACATAGCAGGAAATTCGACATCTACAATATAAATTGTCACAGAACGATCACAGTAACCACAACGTCAAGGAGGCCCACAGAAGGGTGTTGGATAACAGGACCAATTCCCTGTGTTTCCCCCTTTCCAACAGTAAAGATTACTGTTTAAGCAAAGTGGTTATACCATTCTATGGTTCTACCTCTAACAAGATTTTGCACATCTTCTCCAAATCCAACATCAAAACCTACTTTATAGTACCCAGAAAGATCTGACAATACCTAAGGGCTGTAAAAGATCCACTGCTGCCCAAAGTCTCAGGCATGTACAGCATTCCATGTTAATGTGGCAAAGTGTACATTAGACAAACAGGACACACAATTGATGATAGTGCAAGGAACATAAGTGCAACATCAAACTCCTTCAACCAGAAAAGTCAGCAGTGGCCCAACACTTTATAAAGAAGGTGCATAAAATTAACTTTAAAGACATCTCAGTTCTGGAACATTAGGAAAACTATTAAGACAAAGTCATCAAAGAGGCCACTCAAACTGAATTACAACCAGGGAACCACAATAGAGATTGGAGACTTCAAGTGAGTACAGCTTAAATACCAGCCATTAAACACAACAGACTGCACAGAAAACACTAGCCAGCTGGTCCAATCATAGTTCATCACCTGATCATTGGCCAGCGCGGCACAAGCCCCACCCACCTAGTAGGAATATAAATTGTGACATGCCCAGCCTGTCAGTGGTTCTTTACGCGTGTGTGGCCTGGGCAAACACCTCAAAAACCGCCCTGAAGACTATCCAAACCCTCCAAAACCTCTCCCTCCGGAAAATCCTCTCTGCTCCCATCCTAACCACTAACCGAACCCTTCACCAGGAAACCCAGAACCCTTCCATACCCGAGGCAATAACAAAAAGAGCCACTGTCACGTGGGCGCGCATCAGGAATCACCAAAATGACGTGATTGCCAATATTGGCAAGGGCGAGCCAAAGCATCGTAAGCATGCTAGAATTAAAATGTTTTAAACATTGCATGGCTCGCCGACTGATGCGCACCCATGCAACCCAGGCCGTAGGCCACACACTCCGGAAGAGGTCTGAGCCTCCGAAATGCCTCAGGAGCTGCAACCTGGCCGCACAGGAAAACTGCGGAAAAACTGTAAATAGTGAAGTGTATATAGTGCAGTGTAAATATGTATATACGAGCGTGTGTGTGTGTGTGTGTGTGTGTGTGTGTGTGTGTGTGTGTGTGTGTGTGTGTGTGTGTGATGGGACATGTGTGTGGTATGCCCAGGAGTGAGTGTGTGTATGTATCCATGTATATAAATTAAAAAAAAAAAAAAAACTATCAAAAACGGACAAACATAAGACCGAGTATACGCCCAAAAGCTGTTCTCGGTGGGCTAAAGTTGCCCACTGTATGGGTTTTTGAACATATAAAAGCAAACATGAACATGTAAATACTGTAAACTATAATTAATGTTAATTTTACCCTGTAAGCCGGGCCCTTCTGTACCGGCACCGGGCAAATGTTTTCTATAATAAAATAAGTTGAAGTTGAAGTTACAGTCTCTAAGGTCTTCAATATGTGCCTCGCCCTTAGTCACTTTCCACGCGAGTGGAGAGAGGCCTGGGTGATCTGCATATTGAAGCCAGGGAAAGACCCGGTTGATCCCGCAAACTACTGTTCCATAAGTGATCAGAGCTTCACGGGTGATCAGCCATGTTAAATTTAAGAAGGTCGAGCTTTCGGCCATTATACACTCCATGGCCATCTTCAGGACTAAAATGATGGAAAATTCTCCTCAGTTTTCAAATATATACTATGGTTAGGTTGTGTTATCCTAGCCAATGTGCGGGTGATGGTTTCTGATTGGGCCTGCTGTAGGCTCGGCTGCAGTGTTTTCCCACGGGTACGAACTGAAAAACTGAAAACTGAGGAGAATTTTCCATCATTTTAGTCCTGAAGATGGCCATGGAGTGTATAATGGCCGAAAGCTCGACCTTCTTAAATTTAACATGGCTGATCACCCGTGAAGCTCTGATCACTAACGTTCGCCGTGAAAGCTTCAAATCTTACATACTGTTCCATAAGTCTCCTGTCTGTACTCTCAAAAGTACTCGAGAGCCTTATTCTAGTCTGCTTGTCTCCCATTTTGGGGACATTCAAGCCATCCCTCCCCATCAGTTTGGGTTCCGGCCTGGCCACTCAACATCTCAGCAGTTGCTGCGTGTGGTGGAGGCTGCCGCCCTGTACAGAATAGAGGTCTTCGGGTAATCTATTCTGTATGCCGTAGATTCCCTACGAGACTACTGCATGAAGCCTCGTCCCTCCCATATGTGGAGGACGAAATTAGGAGCCGGGCAACCAAATTTTACGACCAGTTTCCACAACATGGGAGCGCCCTGGTTAGGTCTCTTGGGGACTACATCCCTAGAGAATGCACGCTTGTGCGACACCGGGTTCCCCGCATGGCTTGCGGGCACCCCCGGTAACACAGGAGCTACCCCATCAACAGCGCAAGCTGAGCTCCTTACAGTCCTTCCAAGAGAAGCTTAGAAGTCTAAATCTTCTCCAAATATCCATATTTGGACCACCCATCAGCAGTGCCCAACGGTAGTTGCACACTGAAATTAACATCTGACGAGGAGCATAAATCTATGCTACCTCCTGATAATCCACAATCCCCATTCTTCACCAGCCATCCTACAACATCCTAATCCCGTCATACAGTGGTTAAGCCCTAAAAGGGCAGGTACACGAATGACACACCTCGGGCTGTTCTCAGCCTGCCATCTGGTAGTCTAGTCTAGTCTAGTCATTACAGTCTCAGCTGCAACGCAGCTGAGAAAGACCATTTGGACCGAGGAGGGGTCCAAAAAGGTACCTATGCCACTATACCTGGTTGTGGTGGACAAAGACCCAGGCCAGGCAGTCCAGCCCATATATGCTATATGCACCTTGTTCCACATTGTGGTCAAGGTGGAGCGATACTATGGGCAAAATGGTCCAGCCCAATGTCGCAGGTGCATGGGTTTCCACCATTCCAGCCAGGCCTGTGAGCGAAAGCTCGCATGCTTGCACTGCGGGGAACACCTTGTTGCAGACTGTGACAAGAATACCAACCAGAAGGAGTGTGCCAACTGCCACAAACCCCACGTAAGTGTATACAAGGGGTGTGAAGTGCTGCAAAAAATAATTGACAGCTGCCGCGGTCCTGCAAATGTGGGACCAGTCCGCCCTTAGCGAGGCTGAGAACATTGTGCAACAGGAAACTGGGCCAGCACAGGCAGAAGCTGTGCAATCTGCACCAACCACTAGCACGGAGAGGAGAGGAGCAGCATTGCCACATCCCTCTTGCGGAAAAAGGGACAGAAGGGCTGAGAGAGCGAGAGGCCGCATCCAGTGCGGAGCCCCAAACTGCCGAGGTGCCCACTCTGGCCCCAACCCAAACCCAAAATGCCCAACCGGCACGCACCACTCCGAAGGCCCCATTGGCCCCACTCAGAGGTACTATATCCTCGACAGACCTGGAGGAATTTAGGTCCTTGTCCAACTGGTTCGAGGATATGATAAGGCGCACACTTCCCGTACTGTGAAGGTTTATGCAGCAGCTCACGGACGACATTGACGTCCTAGTTAAACACCAAGTTCTGCTAGAAACATTAGAGCAGCTGTTCCTAAAATCCTCCCCATAATAACCTACCGAATTGTACGTAGACCATTGCATGCTGCGTTCTGGAATGCTAATGGAGTAAGGGAACAACGCCCGGCATTCTTGAGTTTGTACAGTCCTATGCGATAAACATCCTCATGGTTATCGAAACACACCTGCATGCTGGTATAAACTTCTCGTTGCCAAGTTATGTCGCCCATCGGTCAGATCGAGTCGGCCGACAGGGTGGCGGTACAGCTATATTCATCAAACACATCACCCACACACCTTTTCCCCTTCCTGCCCTTCAGCATGTGGAAGCTATCGCCATCAGGTTTGCCATAGGCGGTATGGAAACTTTGTTGATTGTGGTTTATGACCCACCTGAACATCGCTTCTACGAAGCAGATTATACCACTCTCCTCAACCTACACCCAGTAGTCTGCATCGCAGGAGATCTCAATGCAAAGCATGGCCTCTGGTACAATCGCACTAGCAACTAGAGGGGGCACGAGCTCTACCGCCTCATCAGCGGAAACCCAAGCCTCGTTGCGCACAGGCCGAGAGGTCCAACATTCCATCCGGCCCGCGGCAGGCCTGACGTCCTGGATATTACGATCACCAAAAACATGCCATTGCACTTTGACATCTCGGCAGTAAACGAGCTGGATTCCGACCATGACCCAGTCGTGGTGGATTCCACAGTAGCCATGCCAACTCTGTTAAACTCAGACTGGACATACGAGATCGACTGGGATGCAGCAGGCCTAGAACTTAACCGATCCGTCGACCCTCGACCATGCATCGATGATCTCGAAGCATTGGAAATGCCAGCAACTGATTTTTTTCCACCAGGTCCTAAATGTGGTACGCGCACACACTCACCGCATTCCCACCAACAGCCCTGACCCGAGAACCATACCTATAGAACTCCGGCAGTTGCTAAAAGCCAAGGCAACTGTTCGAAAGCTATGGTAGCGCTTCCGCCATCCCAGGACAGGAGCAGTACACCAGAGGTTCAAAACCCTGGCAAGGCGACTGCCCCATGCGCATTGAACAACAGCCTGGGAAAACACTCTTCAGAATGTAAACCTTCAAGAAAAAAAAACCACAGCGGACTATAAGGGCCTTGAGGAAAGACAAGACCCAATACCAGCATCCCTTGCATGGCACTCGTGGATGGCTCGCATTCGAGCCAGATGAGAAAGCCACTGTATTTGTGGACCATCTTGAGGAACAGTTCGAACCCCGGGAAAATCCACAAGACAAAGACTTTACGGAACTTGTGAAAGTGACCGTGAATTAGCTCTATGAGGAACCAGGGCAGCTACACGAGGAGATCCCAATCCCCATAATCATCCCAAAAGCGGTGATCTCCGAAATCCAAAGCCTAAACCCCAATAAATCCCCTGGACATGACGGAGTCAGGGCGTTCATGCTCCAGCACCTACCCAAAAGGGCTGTCATCCGCTTGACACATGCTGGAAGGAGGCGAGAGTGTTGTGCATTTTGAAGCCTGGCAAGAAACCAGTCTTCCCTAACTACCACTCCATCAGCATTCTCCCAACCGTCTTAAAAGTTTTTGAGCAATTGCTCCTCGCCTGCCTAACGTCTCTTTTTGAGAAAAGGCAACTCCTACCAGATCACCAGTTTGGTTTTTCGTCGGGTCACTCCATGACCATGCAGTTACTGCGTGTGGCCAAGAAGGTTGCCCTGGGGTTCCAGGAAAACTTTAAGACCATAGCGGTTCTGCTGGAAGTGGAAAAGGCCTTCACCACAACCTGGCACCAAACATCCCTCCCCCATACCTCGCCTCCTTCAGGACCGCACTTTCAGAGTGAGAGTGGAAGCAAGACTGTCAACATTAAGAAGTATAGTGGCAGGAGTCTCAGAGGGCAGTGTACTCTCCCCGCTACTCTTCGCAACATACATGTCTGACTTCCCCACGGAACATCATACTGTGACATGCCAGTATGCGGACGATGTCCTCATCATGGCACAAAACATGAATGTGCGATATTGCCTCCCTCCCCTTCAACGACAGCTCAATGCCTTTGGCCGCTGGAGTGAGAAGTGGAGAATGGCTATTAGTCCAGGAAAAAGCTCCGCACTCCTCCTTGGTAAGGTTCGCCAATGGCGGCCGGAACGATCACTTCAGCTCAGGTGGAGAAATATCCCATGGGTAACCTCCGCCAAATACTTAGGCGTCGTCCTCGACCGCGGGCTAACATACGCTCCACACGTCCACGCAAAGGTCGGACTCGGCCATGCTGCAGTCATGCAGCTCTACCCTATCCTCCGTTCCACCATGCCCACTTACCTAAAACTACGCATTTACCAGCCAATCATCCCGCCATTGATCTTGTATGGCTGCGAAGCCTGGGGATCGGCGGCACCCTCCACCATTTGCAAGCTGCACAATGTTCAGAACACGGTGTTAAGAACAATATATGATACCGGGCATAGATTCCCGTCCTACATCCTCCACAACCACTCCGGACTACCCTACATCATGGACTTGGTGAGGGAGCGATCCTGAACCATGCACACCAAAATGAGTTCCCACACCAACCAACTGGTACGGGCACTAGGTCAATATGACCACAGAGCACCCTGTAGAAGGAAAAGTTACCACCTACCTAAGAACGCCCTTGGGTAACAGTAATGCCTCTCCCATTTTCTAATACTTGCACACCAAAATGAGTTCCCACACCAACCAACTGGTACAGGCACTAGGTCAATATAACCACAGAGCACCCCGTAGAAGGAAAAGTTACCGCCTTCCTAAGGACGCCCTTGAATAATGGTAGTGCCACTCCCATCATCTAACACATACTTACCCCAACACCTATTCCTGCCCCCTTGCTGCATCCAAACTTAGGTATGCAGGAAGAAACCATGCCCACAGACACAAAAGCTAGAATGATTAGAAACACCTTCTATACTGCACAGATAAAGTTGCACTAAGCGGCTAGGTGCTGCGCAAATAAACATACCATACAGGAGAACCTGTACAACCTGTCCTCGAATGCTGGAATGCTAGACCGTTTATTCAGTTCCTGAAGACAGCCATGGATTTTGACATGGCCATTTATTTTAAAATTCAGTTCCTGAAGAAGGCCATGAAAGCTTGATATTTATAAACAGGATGTTCTTGAAGAAGCCCATGGATTTTGAATGGTAGTTTATTTATTATTCAGTTTTTTTATGAAAGCAATGTTAATAGTGCTTCTGCTTTTAATACTTAACGTAGAGTCTTTACAAAAGAGAGAGAGAGACAGAAAGAGGGGAAAAGAAAGAGAGAGAGAGAAAGAGAGAGAGAGAAAGAGAGAGAGAAAGAGAGAGAGAGAAAGAGAGAGAGAGCTAGAAAGAAATAAAGAGAGGGAAGCAAAGAAAAAACAGAAGCTGTTAACAACCAAGCAACACAATTCTTAAATATAACAATATAGTATTTGCAGCAAATACTAAGATACGTGAAGCTCATATTTGTTACATTTAAGAAAAACATTGTTAATGACATGTTGATTGCCAGGATCATATCAGTGTTGCCAGTGTGTTGGAATTTTCTCCTGCAAGAAATATTTTAAATGCCAGCAAGTCTACAGATATGACAAAATTCTGGTATACCAGGGGCTCTGGAATGATTCTGGTAACTGACAGCATTGTTAAACCAATATTTTTAAACTTTTTAAGTTTTTTAAGACTTTACATGCTTGACTTAATTGACAAGATTATGGATACTATGCTGGTAGGAATTCTGATATTTAGAAACTTAAGTCGGCACTTTGTTGCACAGCTTGCTTCACATGTACACCAGGCTACTTTATCGGCAGCGAACTCCACGAATATCAAATAACATGCAGTTTTCAGCAAGCAGGTCTGTCTGTCTGTCCGTCATTCCGTCCAACCATCCGTCCACCTGCCTGCCTGTGTGCGTGCGTGGTGTCTGTGTATATGTATGTGTATGTATGTGTCTGTAGGCACATATATATGTATGTGCTTCAGTCATAACTCATTTGTCCTCGGGGGTACCTAATACTGGAATACACACTTTTACAAAGTGTCCTCAACCATGATAAATTAACCTGAAAGATTGTTGAGTGGTTTGTGATACTAACTTCATTTAGTTAAATAGGAATTTGGAACATGTTGCTTCCATCCTCATTCTTGGTCTGACCTGTTTATATTATAATTTGGGTGGTGGATTATAGCAACTCTCACCAAATCCATTACCTCTGCACAGGGGTCTATTCTAACCCTAGGCTCACTTTATATCCATATAATGTGTGTGTGTGTGTGTGTGTGTGTGTGAGTGTATGTATATATATATATATATATATATATATATATATATATATATATATATATATACATACATAATTTGAACAGTACCTTTAACAAAACCGGAGCAAACACTTTCTGGATGACATGGTACAATGAAGAAACTGGAGAATCTACCATTGATGAAACAAACACATTTTCATGCATATTTTCTTCTGTTATTACTTCTGGTTTCATTTTAAAGTAAACAAGAACCTTTTCATTTCCCTCTCTTGGAACAACCTATGAAAAAATGAATAAGTTCAGATAATACAATGAAAAAACAAAAGCTATTGACAGTAGAGCAATATAAAAATTAGCAAATATGAATAAATATTAGAGACTAAAACTTCACTTATCTTTCGTAATTATGTATTATATTCCAAACATGTTCACAAATCAAACATTTGCATCCTCAGTGTGTTGAATTATCGTTAAGGCTGCTAGATAATAGATTCTTTCCTACTGCATTGCCAACTACTACATAATTACCAAAGATAAGTGAAGTTTTAGTCACTAATAATTATTAATATTCATTAAACTCACATTACTTCAAACAGATCATGATTACATTAAAATACTGGTGGGAATTATAAGCACCTATATTATCATACTAAGATAAGTGAAGTTTTTAGTTTCTAATTTGTTCTTACTTTAAAATCTATAGTGAAGTTGGCAAATTTAAGGAGAGGCTCCAAGATTGAACCATCACATAGCATCTTAAGGAACTCTTCTTTCTTCCCCATATGGATTACTGGATTTCATTAGTAACGAAGCCTGACATACTGTGCAGACAGTTGCATTTTCTTTTTCTGCATCTAGGTGTAACCTTGCTCACATTGCTTAGCTTCAGATTATTTCTAGTAAAATTATACTATCAATAAAATAAGGTGAATTTAACTTTAATACTGGTTTATCTTAATATGACTAGTGAGACAGAATATATGGTTAGACCCCGAAAGGAAAGCATTTATGTAAATATTTGTTGCAAATGTAATTTATTTTTTATGTTGATAAAGATTAGTTAAGTAATGAAAACGTATTGCTATTTTTTCAATTCTTACGAAAAATAGAACTGTTTAAAAACGTCATAAATGTTAAGTTTCATGTTTAAATTTAATATGCATAAATATAAGAACCATATATATTTAACGTTAAAAGTGAAGGCAGGATACATAAAGATCGCTTCCCTAACATTACAGGAACTATTTAGCGTAGGAGAATTTCAAAGTGTACTTCGCGGCAAAAATGAGCGCATACGCGCATGAATACACAAGAGCATTATGTAAAGAGGCGCCAATTTTTGTCAGTAGCCTCTCTGAGTTTGAAAGTGAAGACACGTTTCTGTAACGCGCGTAGATGTGGGTCTACAATATTAAAATAAAGTGAAAAGACTGTCAAGAAGTATATACAGATACAACAAAAGATAATTTAGTTGCAACGAGTGTAATATTCGACGAAAAAAGTGTAAATAAAAGTGATATAGTGAAGTTACACTCTGTGTTCGTTCATTTCACCCTGTACCACTACCTGTGATAAAGGAAAAGAATCTCATAGCTCAACGCAAAGTACAAATTAATAAAAACTCAGCACCAAATGGCTTGCCCAAACGCGCGGCACGAATATTGGGTGAAATTAAAGTCGACGGAAAATGAACTTATGCGAAATACCAAGTGACGCCAGTCTACGCGCGAAAACGGAAGACGCCATTAAACAATCCATCGAAGTTGAGGGCGCCAGGAGACATTAAGCTGGAATCAACGGGGGAAGTGCCGACGAATGCCGACGGACGCCTATCCATCGACGAGGAGAACATCAAGGGACGTCTCGCGAAAAAAATCGACAGAACGGACGTAACGAAATAAACCAACAAAAAAAAGTAGGACCAAAAATTTTTATTAAAAATTTACTTTATTTTTATGTTTTTACGAAGGGGCAAAAAAGTAGGACTTTTAAGCCCAACTGAACTGAATCATAAAACGAAAATGTCACAAAAAGGAAAAGAAGTAGGATCAGGAATAGGGGAAGGTGCAGATAAGCCTAGTTATCAGATAGAAACAGAAAGTGAGGAAGAAGTAGCAGTAATAGGTAAAGACCAAAGGTTACTAATGATCATGCTTGAGAAATTAGAACAGAGTTTAGGTCAGAAACTAGAACAGAATAAAAAACAGATAAGACAGGACTTAGAACAGAACAAAAAAGATATAGGTCAGAAAATGGAGGAAGCGAGGCAGAACTTAGAACAGAGAATATAATTAGGAAGACAGGACTTAGAACAGAAAATAGAATTAGGAAGGCAGTAATGTAAAGAAAACATGAAAGTAATTTGAAATTAGTACGTAAAGCCATAAATGAAACAAAGGAAGCTTTAGAAGCTAGGATAGAGATTATAGGAGATAGGATGGGGAAAAATAGAAATGGAAATTAAAGAAAACAAGATTGTATTAGAAGGAGAATTTGGTAGATGTAGGGATGAAAAACAGAGTGTAATGCAAGTGTAGACTGTAAGATTACAAATGTAAAAGTAGAAATAACTGAGGAATTAAGGAAAGAAATTTAAGTAGTAAAGAAAGGAATTGTTGTGAAACTGTAGAACAAATTGTCATTCCTAAAATTAAGACTGTGGCTGATGTAGTACAATCACAAAAAGATGCTGTGAATGATATAAAACAAAGTCACTTAGAAATGAAGAATGATTTAAAATCAATTTGTGAAGAAATGAGAAAAGGAAAAGAAACTTTGGCTAATGTAAACAATGTTGTGAATGCACTACAAAGGCAAAATGATGAATTAGACGTAAGTGATGTTCAAGATGAAAGTTATTTGAATAATGTACAAAATGTTGACTCACCGTATAGAGATAGAGGTTCACAATTAAACAATAGCACAACTCACAACACATGCTATGCCAACAGCATACTACACGAAATCACACCACCTACATTTGATGAGGGGGTTTCAAAAGGGTTTGAAATTTTTAATTCTTCCATGAGGAATATGTTTTTTTTGCGGTTTCTAGGATGACTTTACAGAAATTTTTGTTCATATGACCTGGTTGGTCATGTAGCTGTGAGTTTGTTTGTTCTTTAAATTTATGTTCTAATTCAGTTTTATATTTGTCCCAATCTGCTTTTCTGAAGTTCCAATACAGATTCGTGAGAACTTGACTATTACTTGTATTCTCTAGTTTTATATCAGCAATTACTGCTCTGTGACCAGAACTTAGATCTTCTATAACTTGTTTTTTAATTTTTGAAACAATATCTGTTGTAGCTAACAAGAGGTCTGGGTTACTGCCTACTCCAGAGTAATGTATGAAGGTTGTGGGATCTTCTTTACTATAAATCAGTTCAAAAGCTATGGTATTCAAAAATTCTTCCACTATCTGCCCTGTAGAATCCACTTTTTCATTATCCCATCTTTTGGAATGGGCATTGAAATCGCCAACTACGATTGTTTTATTTAATTGGTAAATAAGTGAGAGATCTGGTTCATTCCTGGGAGGATTGTAAATACTGTATAAATGTAGATGTGTTTTGTTATCCCAAAAATTTAGCTTTATTAATTCACTTTTATCTGTGTTATCCATTTCTTTAACAATTTCAAAGGAGGATTTAATATCCTTTTTGACTCCAACTAATATTCCACTACTTATCTGTCTATTTTTGGGTAGTAGGTGTAGTAGAAAACCAGTAAAATTGAAGTATTTAAGTTGGTCATTTGTTAGATTTGCTTCTTACATAACAAAGACATCTATTTTATAGTCAAATACAATTTTATTCAGTGCTACTCTTTTTGTTTGTGTGAGACCACCCGCATTCCATTGTAGAAGTCTGATGTTAGATCTTCTAGTAATATAATGTTTTGGTTCTCGAGAAGTAGTCACCGCCCGGAGATCCGAATGGGGGACTATTTTAACTCCGGAACATTTTACCCCTCGAGTTATATTTCATAAATATTGAAGAGACTTAGCAGTAAATGTAACCACTTTTTAGAGAGCACCATATTTTATGTTTTGGCGGTCACATCGCTCTCTCTCTCTCTCTGATTACCAATCAGAGGACGTATTACATGCCATGCAAAAGCAAAGGGATATTGCTAGAAATACAGCTGAACAAACAAAAAACATATCGGATACACAAATATGGCGGAAGAAATGTGCCTCACTAAAAAAATTAATTAATACTGCTAAAAAGAATCACTTTAATAATTTCTTAGAAAAAATGGATTATAGACAATTTATAGCTCATAATTTCATAAAAAATGTCAAGGACAGGAAAGAAAACAACAGCACACCTATCGTACACAACAATAAAATATTAGTAAATGATGCAGTCATAGCCGAAACATTCAATAAATATTATGCTAATTCACATAAAGTAACAAGAAATAATAAAAAGGAACGTAAAGAATTTAAGAAAGATTTGAAACAAGAAAGAGAATGTGATCCTAACACTCAATACAATATCTTTTATCAACATTTTAATATACAAGAACTGAACATTGCAATTAATAATCTAAAAAACAAAAAGTGTCCTGGGCCAGATCACATACATCCAGAGTTCATAAAAAACCTTGGAAAAACAGCAAAACAACAACTACTAAAACTCTACAATCTATCCAGGAACACCACTGTACCTGCCAAATGGCGAAAAACAATAATTGTCCCACTCTTGAAGAAAGATAAAACAGCATAAGAAATAAAAAATTATAGACCAATAGCTCTTACCAGCATAATAGCAAAAGTGATGGAAAGAATGGTGTCAAACAGGTTAAATTGGTTTCTAGAATCTCAAAATTTAATTTCCCCAAGTCAAGCTGGATTCAGAGAGTTCCACTCTACAAATGAACAAGTCTTACTTCTCAATCAAGAAATCAAAGACTCCTTCAATAGACAAGAAGATAATTTATCAGTTTTTATTGCATATGATTCTATATGCAGAACAAAACTGCTAAAGAAAGTAAAAAAAATAGGGATACAAGGTACAATGTTTTCATGGCTATATCATTTCCTAACACAAGCTTTATTGCTACCAGATATGGAAGAAATATATCTAAATATAAACAAGTACACCGCAGCTTACCACAAGGCACAGTGCTCAGCACTACATTTTTTAATATATTTATTAACGATGTGTCACAACAAATACAAGAATACGTGTGAAGTGTTCACTATTTGCTGATGACTTCAAAACCAAAAAACAAAAGTACAGAACTAGAAAAAACCATGCAACAATCCTTAAACAACCTACAAAAGTGGACCAAAGAAAATTTAGTGACTGTTAATACAACAAAATCAAATTACCAAATCTTTTCACTAAGAAAAAAACCACTAAAAATAAAACTAAATTTTGAGAGTCAACAATTACCAGGAACAAAGGAAGCAAAGTATTTAGGAGTAACATTTGATACCAAACTTAGATGGACCAAACAAACAGAAAATGAGGTGCCTTTCACTGTTAAAACGTCTAACAGGAATGAAGTGGGGATGTTCCAGAGCAACTCTTAACACAACATACGATGTATATATAAAGCCATTATTTACTTACTGCAGTGAAGTTCTTATAACTTCAAAAAGTTACAAAAAAAGCAAATACAAAAAAAGTTCAAATCTTTCAAAACCAAAGTCTGATACTAATTACAGGTGCTATCAAAACCACACCAATAGCAGCTATGGAAATACTAACCAACCAATACCCTATTGAATATGAAATAGAAAAAGCAGCTCTTACTCAACACGAAAAGTTGATCAGACTCCCATTCAATACATGGAACAAGAGGAATTTTACACATACACTAAAGACTCAGGAGAGCTTACTTTCCAAAATTCAGGACATCAAGAAGAATGTAGACCTTCCTAATTCAAAGGAAAACTTCATATCTAAAGTCAATCCGTCACAAACATTAGACATAACATATTATTTACACCTGACAGAAGAAGTTAAGAAAAGTGATACTCCAACTAGTGTTCTAAAATTATTGGCATTAGAGACAATCCATACTAGATTTCCAGAACACGAATGGCTACATATTTATACTGATGGATCATTGATATGAAACCGAGATGGAGCAGGGGCTGGAGTCATATGTCACCTCTCTTCCTATTACAAATCTTTAAGTTATGGAACTACAAACTTTGATGGAGAAATTGAAGCAATTCGAATGGCCCTACAAAATCTTTTGTATAGAATTTCACATTTTCATCAAGCAGCTATTCTCTCAGATTCCAGGGTGGCAATTATAGCAATTACTTCCAAGTTGTCACCAAAAAACCAAACGATTATAGTATGTCGGAAAATCCTTACCCATCTAACTGCACTTCAAAAACATCTAGTCTTCCAATGGATACCAGCTCACTGTGGATTGAGTGGTAATGAGAAAGCTGATTTTCTTGCTAAAAAGGGTACCGGCAACGTGCAGAAGTCTATAATTAACCTACCATTTTATGCAGCTAAAAGATTAGTCAATTCTGAATTCAAAAAAATTATTGCAAAATATTACTATGAGAAATCAAAAAATAAAAGATGGGAACTACTATACATTCAAACAGTAATTCCTGAGTATCCTCGAAAAACGGCAGTTGCAACCTTCAGGTTGATTACAGGACATTATTGTCTGGCAAAACATTTAAACAGAATTGGGATATATTCTTCACCACTCTGTTCTCTATGTGATCTGCAAGAGGAAATGGATCGAGACCACCTTCAAATATGCCCGGCCACTTCTAGCACCCCATCCATCAGTGAAAAATATTGGAGAGCAAGAGGATTAATGACTTCATTTTCAGAAATCCAGCATTAGCTAACAAAATAACAACATACTATCCACATCAAAGGATCCATAGATCAACTTGGATCTCACCAGATGGCAAAACAAGTAACCAGATTGACCACATATTAATAGATAGGCAACACAGAAAAAAAATGGATGTAAGATCATACAGAGGGGCAAATTGTGAATCTCACCATTATCTAGTTAGATCCAGAATCAAATGCAGTGAAGTCTTCTATTGGAAAAAAAGGGCGGACAAAACCAACAAAATTAACATAGAAATGCTCAAGGATGAGGAAACCAAAGTTAAGAATCAGACGAAATTAACACAGAATTTAGGAAGCAAGACACAAGAAGAGGATAGCAAAACCATAGAGGAACTATGAAATCCAACAAAACAGGTTATACAAGAGACAGCACTTGAAATGCTGGGAATGCAAACAAGAGACAATAGTAGAAAATGGTTTGATGATGAATGTTCAAAAATAGTAAAAGCAAAAAATGAAGCATACAGAAAATTATTAAATAGGCCAGCAAGAATGAAAAGGCAAGAATATGAAGAGCTAAGAAAAATGATGCATAAAATGTCCCAAAATAAAGAAAAAGGAAGAACATAGAAGTGAGTTTTGAACGGATAGAAGAAAATCTTAAACACAGTAACTTAAGGAGAGCATATAAGTAAACTGGATATCTAAGAGAAGGCTTTAAACCTCAAACTAATATGTACAAAGATAAGGATGGCAATCCTATAGCCAATGAGACAGAAATAGGAATGAGATGGAAGGAATACTTTCAGGGACTGCTTTACCCTACAACAGGAAAATCCCTAAACACATCGGAACAACAAAAGCAGAAGGAAAAGAGAAATATAAAAGAAGCAGAACCACCTGACATAATAGATATAGAAATAGCAATAGAAGGAATGCGAAATAATAGATCTCCATGTTTTTAATAACATACCAGCTGAGTTATATAAATATGGAGGAGGAAAAATAAAGGAAATACTACGCAAATTAACAGAAAGGATATGGGAAGAGGAGATAATGCTAACACAGTCGAAAATGAGTACAATCATCCCAATATACAAGAATAAAGGAGACAAACAAGAATGTCAAAATTACCGGAGAATATCACTCGTATGTACAGGGTATAATTAAACCATATGCAGAAAAGATAATAGGGGAATATCAGACAGGTTTTAGAACAGGAAGATTGACAATGGACCAAATATTCACAATTAAGCAAATCCTAGAAGTGAGTGAGTGAATAGGGTTTAAGGGCCCATCGACAGCTAGGTCATTAGAGCCTCTAAATCCTAGAGAAGACATGGGAACATAATACAGAGATACATTAAATATTTGTGGATTTCCAGAATTTATATGATAGCATAGAGAGGGAAAAAATATATATTATGGAAGAGTTCCAAATCCCAGAAAAGTTAATAAATTTAGTGAAAGTTACAATGGATAATACCATAGCTCAAATTAAAATAGGTAACAACATAACAGATAATTTTAAAATAGAAAATGGAGTTAAACAAGGGGATGGGCTGGCACCCACCTTGTTCAACTTAGCACTGGAATTTGTAATCAGAAAATTTACCAGTGGATGTAGACTCCACATTATACTATAAATCTGTTCAATGTTAGCATATGCAGATGATATAAATATAGTTGGTAGAACCAAAAATGCAGTCTCAGAAATGTACACCAAATTGGAGGAAAATGCAAAGGAAGTAGGGCTCGTAATAAACAAAGACAAAACAGAAGTCATGATACAAAAGAGAAACAGTATGAGAAAGTATTAGTATCAATGAATACCATCTGGAAGTAGTTAATAGCTTCAAGTATTTAGGGATAATTATAAATAATAGGAATGATGAAAGCAAAGAAATAAAAGCCTGAATAACAGCAGCAAATACAGCATATAGCTCTTTACAGAAAATATTTAGGAGTAAAATAATATTCCCTAAAACGAAAATAAGACTATACAAAACGCTTATAAAACCAGTGCTATCATATGGCAGCGAAACCTGAACTTTGACTCAAGCCATGGAGGAGAAACTGTTAATATTTGAAAGAAAAATACTTCAAAGGATATATGAACCAATTAAGTAAATGATATGTGGCAAAACAGATAAAATAAGGAATTATATGATATATACAAAGACAGTAACATAGTACAAGAAATTAAGATGGGCGGGACATGTTCAAAGAATGGAAGAGAAACAGATCCCTAAAAGAATTTTAAATGGAAAATTCTACAATACAAGGCTCAAAGGCAGACCAAAACACCAATGGGAAGATGCAGTAAGAAGAGATGCCTTAAGCATGTTGGGAATTCGAATGTGGAGACGGAAGGCAGAGGATAGAGACGAATGGAGGCAAAAACTGAGAGAGGCTGAGGCCCAAAAGCGGCTGTGAAAGTCATGTAGTAGTAGTAGTAGTAGTAATAGTAGTAGTAGTAATAGTAGTAGTAGTAGTAGTAGTAGTAGTAGTAGTAGTAGTAGTAGTAGTAGTAGTAGTAGTAGTAGTAGTAGTAGTAGTGTAGTAGTAATAGTTGTTGTAGTAGTAGTAGTAGTTGCAGAAAGATGTCCAAAAATAACTGCTGCCTCTCACTAAAACATATTTTTGATATCAGAATAATTGACTGGCCTGCTTGCTCTCCAGACCTAAATCCATGTCATTAGTATTTGTGGGGAATCTTAAAGAGAGTTTATTCTACAAATCATTATATGGTCTGCATTTTCCAATATTTTGGCTGTAGGAATTTATAGAATGTTCAAAAAGTGTGAGATCTGTACAATGCAAAGAAGCATTACCTTGAACACATTTTATAATGATGGTAAATGCAACATACTCATATGTTTCAACACTGTTAGCATTATCTGGGAGAGAAACAGCATTCCATTATAAATTCAATGAAAAACTGAACCTGTTAACAATGAAGCAATACAATTCTTAATACAGGGTTATTTAAAATTATTGTCGGGGTTTTATAATTTTTCTTTTAGAAAACATGGAAAACATGCCATTTTTATTTATTTATTTTATTTTTTAAATGCTCTATTTTAAGTCGCTTGACTGCAGAGATCTTATTGCGACAGACATAGATTTAAAAACATGTTATAATTTTGATTATAATGGGCAACTTTTATTGTTGCAATAATGGTTAAACAAACTCTCAAAGTTTTGTTCTGCATTAACTGTAGTGGCATCGTTACCAGCAGATGGCAATAATAGCAGGGTTTAACAAAATGGCAGTTAGTGGTAAGGAGAAAGCCTTTTGTACTCTTGAATATCATTAACACGCCATAGTCCACCATTTTTGGACAAAATATGGGAAGGAGGCGCCCTCCGACAATTCTATTTGAAGATGGTATGCACAATTTGTGGATCCAGATTGTTTGTGCAAAGGGAAAAGCAGTGGGAACTGAAACAGCACATCTGAGCCCACTTCAAAACCATCATCATGTTGACTTGCATGTGGGAAGAGATGTACTATTGAGTAGATGTGTGTAGTGACAAAAGATGTACATATCGAAAATTTGTAATGTATGTAAAATAACTTCATGAGTTACAGTACACAATAAAACAGGATACATATTCCTACACTAATTGCACTGTGAATTATGAATTTTTGTAATGCCGACAATCATTTTGAATAACCCTGTATAACAAATATCTAGAGACTATAAGCTTCACTTATCTTAGTTTTGCTGCAAGTTCTTGAAATTACACACAAACTGGTTTCATGATGCATTTGTCAAATCTTTAGTGCTCTTGTTTCACTAGATATGATGAATGCATTGTGAAACTAGTTTGTGTTTCATTTCATTGTGTTTCACTTCAAGAACTTGCAGCAAATACTAAGGTAAATAAAGCTCTACATATGTGTTATATTTAAGAGCAGTCTAATCTGCTACTATTGCAAAAATGGATTTGTGTGCAGTGCTGTGGAAGTGGTGTCCTGTCAGTCATATGATTCAAGAGAAACCCAAAACCTAAGCAATTTGTAAAATTGTAATGGATAAAGAAAGTCATATGAGTGTGACATGTTTGATTTTTAAAATTCTGCTTTTGGTTATCTACATGCCCTAATACAGAAGTTAGGATGCGTCACTGCCATCACTAGAGTAAAAGCAAAATATATTTATTTCAAACTTCTCAAAACTGTAATAAGATGGCACCATACACCATTCGGAAAAGTATTGTATTTACCCAAACACTTCAAATGGATTTTCCTGCACTTTTAACACTATATTGCACTGTTTTATTGCACAATATTAAGAATACACCCCTAGAAACAATAATTGACACACATAATATGTTATTTATGTAAATGCCTGTAAATTGCACTTAATTCAGGCAAGGTGCATAAAGTTAAACAATAGAACAAAATTATGTCAGTGCACTTCACCAAAGGCATCATGGGAGCATTCCTCTTCTGCTAATCCCTGCCCTCCCCTGCTGAGATTTTGCCAACATTGGCACTCGAAACACAACATGTATTTACCCCAATCATGCCATTTCTTACATATGTCGTGGACATAGTTCCTGTGTTTCAGATGTTGGCAATGATATTTTCCCCACCTTCTCCTACCTCGCATATGTCTCTTCTATGTGCCTTCTCTATACAATGCCTGCTTTCTAACGAGGTTTGGAAAAAGGTTATTTGCATGTTTTTAAGAGTTTCAGGGGGGAATATCATGATCTTAAAATAATACTAATGTACTGACATTATTTATCCAGGTACCTAACATTCCCTAACGTAAGTATTTGTGAGAAAAATTGGAGTAAATACAATACATTATCTCACCATTCAATTCCTAAAACTTGAGAATGGCCTCTTTTAATTAACCAACTCTAGACACATAATGGTATTATAGAATACAGTTCTTGAATATATAAGATTTTAAGAAGTTCTTTAAACCTTTGTATCCAGATTTATGTCAACTCTTGAATTCCCATGATGAGCAACAGCACTCAGTGTGAAGCAGCTACCATCATCTAAAAAGCTGTTCAAGTGGACATCATTGACAAGTTTCTCAATTATTTCTGCTGTTGCTGGAATTCCGAAGTAGTTCGCTAGAAGAAAAATTGCAACAATGAGGGAAAAGATTAATAGGTATTCATTCCAGATATGTTTCAATACTTGCAAAACCACAATACCTGCAGTAATTATGATGAAGTCCTTTCTCTCATCACCAGTAACCGAAGACATGCTTAATATCAACTGTTTCTTCTTAAGCGTTATATAATCTGCTGCAAAAAGAAAGAACAAATAAAGATGCATATGAATAAGCATACAGAATTATTCTTCAAATTTATTAATAAAATTTGATAGCTGAGAAATGGTGCAGTATGAATATATATATATATATAATTTAGGATTAATGACTTCATTGTCAGAAATCCAGCATTAGCTAACAACATATATATAATTTATTTTTTGTTTTCATCATCATATGTTGTTTTTCTTATGCACTAAGCTTGTGATAAAATATAACACTACTCAATAATTATTCTAGACATCTGAAAGGAAAAAAGAACTACTGACACTATACTTATGATATGGTCATAACAGACAAGTATTTATGCAAAAAAAAAAAAAAAAAATAGAAAGGATCTGCACTTATTTTGCATCTTTTGAGAAATCCTTTGATGTATAAATGGAGAAGGATTGATGTGGAAATTACCTAAGAAAGGCATAAGTGAAGAATTCATTATGATACTTATAAAGGAATAAAATTTTGTGTTAGATGTGGAAAAATCTGATGTGCTGCACTCACATGACTTTCTCTACTCTTGAACTAACCATTCTTACAAACTCTTATTCCTATATCTTCTTCCTGTTAGTTGAGATAAATATTTATACAAATTATCTTATTGCTTATTTCCTTGTATGTGCAAGAGGAATATTGGAATACAGTAGGCTTTGAGAGATAGTCAATATTTTAAAGCTTTGAGATCACGTTCTTTTTGCACGCTTAACATATAAAAAATGAACAACGATGTTCCATTGCACAAAAGTTCTAAGTTTTCCGAAACTGACAAACAAAACAAGGAATACATTTCTTGATCTACATTTCTTGTACTGCTAAGATTTTGTCTATCTCTCACGGTTTACGAGTTATTCAAAACTCATCCAGACCAAACAGGACTACATAGGCTATAGCCAGAAAATTCAAAATATACACTTCATTTGTCATAAAAATATCTCAAACATATGGCATTTTAATCAAAACCGTTAGAGCCATTTTCAACAAAATCAAAATTTTCGAAAAATTTTCCACATAAAGGGTAGTTTAGGGTGTGGCTATTTTCTTCAAAATATTTGTGTCGCATCCTTGAAAGCCATTAAACTTAAATACCAACTTTGATTTTTAGCCTACTTTTCGTTTTTGAGTTATGTTGTCCACAGACATACTGACACAGACACATACACAGACCTTTTACTAAAACTGCTTTTTTTCGATTTAGGGGTCTCAAAACATATATTTCCGGTGAAATCTCGACATCAAATTTTTGGTTGGAATACAATACTTCCTCCACTTTACTAAATGTAGTACATAAAGTAAACAGCACTAGCGAAAGGACAAGCAGCAATCACGGGGTTAAAAGTATGTAAATAGAAATTAACACTATGAATTTCCACTAGTGGAATCAAGTATAACAAACAATAGAAATTTGGGGGGCAGGTATTAAAAAAAAGAGATAGTTTGTTTTGCAGGAAAGTAATGGGATTAGCAAAATCACCACCAAAAGGAGTGGCAATGACAGAAATCGGAACACCATATAGAAAAAGAGCAATAAAGAGAGCATTATTAAATATTGGTATAGGTGCATGAAAAGAGGAAACAATGACAGAATAAAATTGTATATAAACCAACAGAAGGCAAGTGCCAATGGAAATAGCTGGTGGAATGATACAGGAAAAGCCCTAAATAGAATAGGAATGGGGGGATGTATGGTGACTAGAGGAAAGAAATGAGAGGGGTTATACATAGGAAATTAGTAACGAACTGAATAGAGGATACAGAAAGACAAGAAGTGTGGGGATGAATAGATGGGAAAAAATCTGATATGTTGCACTCACATGACTTTCTCTACTCTTGTACTAACCATTCTAATAAACTCTTATTCCTATATCTTCTTCGTGTTAGTTGAGATAAACATATTTACAGCTTATTGCTAATTTCCTTGTAGGTGCAAGGGGAATATTAAAATACAGTAAGCTTTGTGTGATAGTCAAATCTTTTAAAGCTTTGAGATTCTGTTGCCTTTGCACAGTTAACATATAAAAAAATGAACAACGATGACCCATTTCAAGAAAGTTCTAAGTTTTCTGAAACTCACACACATAACAAGGAATATCTCCGAAATGGTTCACCCTACAAGAAAATTTATTTGGACATAAATTGTGTATTTTAACAAGATCTACATTTTTTGTGTAGTATGATTTGGTCTATCTCTAACGGTTTACCAGTTATGCAAAAGTCGTCCAGAGTAAATAAGACTACAGGGCTATAGCCAGAAAATTCAAGATATACATTTCATTTGTCATAAAAATATCTCAAACATATGACATTTTAATCAAAATCATTAGAGCCATTTTCAAGAGAATCCAAATTTTCGAAAAATTTTCCATGTAAAGTGTAGCTTAGGGTGGGGCTATTTTCTTCAAAATCTTCGTGTCGCATCCTTGAAAGACACTAAACTTAAATACCAACTTTGGTTTTTAACCGACTTTTCGTTTTTGAGTTATACTGTCCACAGACTGACAGACTGACACACAGACACAAACACGGACCTTTTTCTAAAAATGCTTTTTTTTGGACTCAGGGGGTCCCAAAACATATATTTCCAGTGAAATCTTGACATTGAATTTTTGGGTGGAATACAATACTTCCCCTACTTACCAGTAGAGAAAGTAAAAATCCTTGGAGCTATACAGTGAAATAAAAAGGAATGGAGCAGAGAAATACGTGGACATTTGTACCACACAAGAGAGGAGGAATTACATAAGCATGAACAACAGGGGTAATATTAAGGAAAGGGGTAAAAGGGGACAAAGTAGAAGAATGCATTATGTGTGGATGCAAGGGAGAGTTTAGAACACTGTCTAGTAGAACGTGAGGAAGTAAGAAAATGGAAGGACGAGATATGGGAAAGGAAATGGGACAGTATGAACAGGAAAATCATAATAATGAAAGTGTTGACAAATAAAGGGGTCATGAGTAGGGCTAGGAAGTTCATGCATTTGCATGTTTTTTCATAGAGCTTAAAAATGTATGCTTTTACATTATGTGTATCTCAGCTTCACCAATATGTGTCCTGTGTAACGATCCAGCAGAAATGAACGAAGACCACTTGAAGACCTGAGAAGCATTAAGATCAGAAGAAACTACAGTTCAAAAGTATTGGAAAGCACAAATGCTAATGGCTTCATTGCAAATGCAAGGCACTAGAAAACAACAACAACATTATGTGCACGAATTATGGAATTTTCAGTTATTTGGACATGATTTTATGGTGCATATAACTGCATATTTTCTTGATTTTTGATAAATGCATAATATTTCAATATTATAGCCCCTATATTGCATATTTTAATTATTTTTATGGTTTTTTATTCTTTTTTCCATCTATATAATATGGTAAAATCAGGACAAACTCTGAAAGGTATTTCTCCTAACTTAATTCATATAACTTGCTTGGCACACGCTCTTCGTTGCATTTCTGAGACAATACGTGATTCTTTCCCATTGGTAGATAGATTTGTGTCCAGTACAAAGAAAAGTTTTGTTAAATCTCCTAAAAGAGTTAAGTTGCTTAGATCAACATCACCTAATATCTGACTTCCTCCTGCACCAGTGTTAACTCGATGGGGAACATGGGTCGATGCAGTTTTATATTATGCTGAGCACATAGAAATAGTCAAAATTCATTGGACTCGAAAGATGCTTCATCAATAGAAACTGTGCAAAATATTCTGCCAGGCACTGGGTTAAAAGAGGATCTTAGTTTCATATCTGCGCATTTTTCTTTCTTACAAACAGCCATAACGGCATTGGAAGCTGTAGGATATCCTTTGCATGAATCACTTACTGTCTTTGAAAAAAAAAAAAAAAATATGTGCTCTAAGTTCGGTTTCTGGTACCATAGGTCAAAAAGTGAAAGCGAAAGTAAATTATGTAATTTCTAAAAATTCTGGTTGTAAACAGATGTGCGATGTTTGAGACATCCTTGAAAGAAAACCATCTGTCACACCAAGAGACTGGACTCTTTCTGTGAAGCAGTTAACATCATTTAAATATGCCCCGATAACATCTTGTGACGTGTAGAGAAGTTTCTCACGTCACAAAAGTGTTTTGCGATACAACAGACAATGTTTTACAGTTGAAAATTTGTGCAAAGTGTTGGTTGTGAACTGCAATTTAGCAGTTAATACTAGCAGCGGGATCACTTTTGCTTCAACCTCTAAGGAATAAGGTAACTTAATTTATTATTTATACTAACTCGTCTTGTCTACTGCAAAGGGAAATTAATTATTTTAATAAAATAGTGCATATTTCTTGGCATATTTTCAAGTTTTTAAGAGCATATTGGCATGCATATTTCAGTGTTTTTTAGGGCATGAACTTCCGAGCCCTAGTCATGAGTATAGAAAACATGGGTAAGTTTTTACGGAAACTTAAGAAGTGGACAAAGAAGGCGAAAACTCAAGAGAAGGAAGGAAAGTTAGATGAGAGGGAGAGACAGCAATTAGAATAAAGGGATGAACTGGCTACCGAAGTTGCAAATGGCCAAGATCCAAAAGCAACAGGTAAACACCAAGAGAAGAAAGTCACATGAGACACATAGTGCAAAGGCAAGATATAAAAAGGATGGATATTTGTATAGATAAGTAGAATAAAGTCAAAATTCAGTAGTGTTATACTGTTTCGAGTTGTTTATAAATATAATTATGATTTTGGAATTAACATTTTTATTTTATTAAATACTCTTACAAGCTCATAGAATGCATGACTTAAGGGGACACTGGTACCAAAATGGCCAAAAATGTGATTTTTTTCAGAAAACATTTTTTTGAAGAAATGTTGTCTTTAGCATGTCCAGAATATGGCCATTAAATATTATGTGTCAACCACCTGGAAATTGGTGTATTTCAAATTTATTTAGACTCTTACAATATTTCCAGCAGTGTTGCAAAACTTTAAATAGCTTTTTCTCCATATAACAATTCTTGTACTTTGGGGTAAACCTTTTTGCAGTAAATATTGATGGGTAAAGTTGAAATTTTCAGAATGCGTAGAATATAACTAATCAAAGAAAACTGTGCATTGGGTTTTTGATCACACTCATTCATAAAAGTATATGCTTTTTTTTCCTTTGCAATTATTAGTAATCTTTCATTTTAATCTATTCTAAATAGAAGAAAATTCATATTTCTAATAAATATTAATATTTTGTAAAAATAATGTGTAGTTTTATTGTATAGGCATACATGAGTGTCGGCAGACTTTTTTCCAGGGGGGGCCACAGTTGGAAATTTGCAATCATATAATATTAAATCATTATTTTACTGTCAAAATTTATAATATTTGTTGCAGATTACCGTATTAATTTGTGATAAATAAAAATTGTTCTTTACATCAAAATTAAAATAATACTTTAATAGTCAGTAACTGACTGCACATTAAGTTCACCAACTTCCAAAGGGGGTCCGTAGCCCCCCGTTACCCCCATTTTGCGATGCCCATGTAAGCATAGAAAAACTTGTTGTTGTTAGCTAATGCTGGATTTCTGACAATGAAGTCATTAATCCTCTTGCTCTCCAATATTTTTCACTGGTGATATTGAAGAGAGCAATAGCAGTAATAGTAACCACTTTTTAGAGAGCGCCATATTTTTATGTTTTGGCAGTCACATCGCCCTCTCACAACCCCCAGAATGTCTGGAGGACCACACCTGTCGTTGGTTTACGGATCTCACCGACCTGACCGGGAGGATTATCAAAATAAATTCACCAACCATATCCTCTGATTACCAATCAGAGGACGCATTACATGCCATGACAGGTCAGCATGTTAGGGGTTAAGATTTTATAGAGAAATTAGAGAAATGGAGGGGTTGGAAAAATAAAGACTCCCTAGCCCTCGGGAACCCTAATAGCATCGGGGTCGGAAGAGAACAAGAGATGACCAAGGTAAGGTCAGATAGAAAAGTTACAGTGAGGAGCAAAACACCAGTAAGTGGAAGTAATGTTCTGCTCAGCTTGGGTACCTTGTGGTCGCTATTCACATATCCCTTAGACGGAGACCCCTAAGTCTGAGTCTAGTAAAAGTTATACTGTAGTTTTCCATAACCAGAGATTAAAGTTGATTAGTTCATTTGAATGGACAAGCAATGGTCATGTAGCATTAAGGATGGGAGAAATGAGTGCATTGCAAAGATCTCTCTGTGGTATGCGACAGTTGGCCACAAGGGTTAAGAGTCGACTACACACTTCTCTCCAGTCGCAAGACCACAGTAATTTTCCATTACAAAATAATAAGGAACTGAAGTTGTATTAAGATTCAACTTCTACAATTTTATAATGCTTATTTTATAAATCACACTTATTAGAAAATAGTTTCCTCCTATATTGTTCTGGGATAAAGTTGTTGTTAGCTAATGCTGGATTTCTGACAATGAAGTCATTAATCCTCTTGCTCTCCAATATTTTTCACTGATGGATGGGGCACTAGAAGTGGCCGGGCATATTTGAAGGTGGTCTCGATCCATTTCCTCTTGCAGATCACATAGAGGACAGAGTGGTGAAGAATATATCCCAATTCTGCATACTGGGATAAAGTATGACCATGCATTTCCGTGTGAAATGTGTCGAAGAATACTATGGTATGCACGATAAACCTTTTATATAATTATATCTTTTTTAAAATAATAAAGCCTAAAATTTTGTTGAAAGCAGATTTTTTAAGATCTTTCTTGCTCCAAATGTCAAAACATGGTTTTAAACTGAAATAATAGCAATGAAAAAAAAATCTGGATTATCACTTGCTTTTATAGGCCACGTTGGTATTTAGATTATATCAATGTGTCTAAACATATTTTTTTTAAAAAATAAAGTAAGATTCTTCATTTATACAGTGGAAAATGTCGTTGCTGGCTAATTCTGGTTCAATAAGTCCACGTGAAAACTTCTAGCAGCAAGTTTGTCAAGGAAATTATTTTTTCTACACATATAGAACGTCTCCAGTACCAAATTATCCATGAATCACCATTGGAAGGGAAATGTTTGCGGTGCGCAAAGCACACCATGGACAAAACCCGGTCCTCTTGTGCTGGAGATGATGAAAACCAGATGTGGTATGACAGTTTGAAGGGTCGATAAGGCATTGTACTTCAGCACAGGTTTTCTATAGGTTTTGAGAATCTGAGGTGTGAGTGAGTTTTACAAGTTCTCTGGTAATCATGTGCAATGCAGTTAAGTGATCAGTGCGGCATGGATCGCAGAAAAAAGGGCAAAATTATTATAAGTGGCAAGCAAAAAATAATTCTTAGTGTATGATTATTAAAAGGAAAACAACCCTGGACACAGTGACTCGTTTGTTGTTAGTGAGCTTCATAAGGCCTACACTTTTTATATTAAGGAAAGAATGTAAAGAGGGTCCCATCACTACACAGCAGCATACATACAAAACCAGCAGGAAGATAAAATATGATTTTGAATGCAAATATGGCACAAATTTCATGAATTTCTATTTAAAAGTATTCCCCCTACAATTCTGATCGTGTTGAGAAAAGTCAATGAGGATGAGGGCTTGCCAAATTTTAAATATTCAACCGTTTGTAGCTTAGGGAAGGAAATGTGATTTCATTTTGAAAAGAGAGGAAATAAATCTTTTATGATTGAGACAAATGATATTATAACGTGGCAACATTCCTATTTACAGGAAATAAAACAATTCAGCTAAGAGGGAAGGAAAATTATGTACCTTGATGAAAGTTGAGTGAATGTAGCGCACACTGTATCAAAAGTTTGGAAAGATAGGACTGTAAAATCTCCTAAAAAAGCGCTTTTGGCTGGGTTATCCACTGGTCTTAAATCATCTACTGCTTGCAGACCACAATTTGTAATATTGCATGCCAATGCTACAATTTGTACAGGGTGCAAAACTTGTTTTCTTGGCAAAAAAAGGTTCTGCTGAACTTGTGCTGCCAACAGGTGCACACAATGCAACACAAGTAATACTTACCATAATATACAATTAATCATTTATCAATAGGGGGCCTCTATATTTAGTTTCACATAAAGAAGCTCGATCCAACTAGTGTAATAAAAAAGTATAAATTAATATTAAAATTAAAATATTAGTGAGTACAAAAACATAGACATATGAAAAACTAGCATACCAAGTTTAGGCCTTTAATTTAATTCTAAACTGCAAAAAGTATTTTTTAATTTAAATTAAATTAATTACAACAACACTGTTTTCAAACATCTATGAAAGGAAGATGCAAAAAGTATACCTATTCAATTCTTTCCATAAAACATAATAAACAATTTTTAGTTTGAAAACTATTTAATATAGAGCAATTAAATTTATATCAACAGTATATCATGGCAGGTGCAACTTAATCTAAAAATGTCATTAAAATTGGTTAATTAGGGAAGAAAATCCATTTGGTACCAGAGTGTCCCCTTAAAGCATATTTCCACATTTCTTTTATGTTGTTTAGCTAACAACATATTTCTTTTATGTGCGTAAAACGTGTGGTAAAAAAAGGAATTAATCAATGCAGAATTTTTGGAACCTCTCTGTGCAAAACTTATTTTATCATATATTGCATCATAACTTTTATGGATTTTCTATTATAGTTGAAAAGTGGTGAAGTTGATTATTTTGTTCCAAATACCTATTTATAGATGTACCTATAGCAAATGCTGTATAGTATAGGGAAAGGGAAGCATTAAAATATGACCCCAACCCACAGTATTACCTGTTTTCAAAATTTGGCATTAGTTTAATAATTGTATTTTGCATCACTAACATATGATTAGGTTTATGGGGTGAGTATACTATGTAAATATATAAAATGCTATCGCTTACTTAAAACTTTATTTACTGCCATTCATTCTACAACAACAGAACCTTGTTGCTATGACACAACTTTTTTTTTTACTGTTGTGTATACATCCCACAGGTTCCCTTATGAGCACATGTAATAATTGCATAAGAAATCAGCTAAGACAGCATGGAAGATAATTTTAGCTTTAGAATATTTCTGGATTAATAATGTCGCCAAAATGCATGACAATTTTCAATGGCATCCCCTTGTACAGATAGAAGTAGGTGACTGTCACCCTAGTATTTCAAAGAATTGACCTGGCTATTCTAAGGCTCCAAAATCACAACATTTTAAAGCCAGACATAAACTTATGAGCTTGTAAAATGTAAAATTATCCATCTCACCAATCTCTTCGATCTAGTCGTCTGCGATCAACCTTGCACTAACAGAAATAATGACATTTCTTGTTTGGCACAATATTTGATGAAAATATTTCAATTTTAGACGCACGTTGCCATGGCAACGGTGATACCTTTAGTGCCAACACTGCGCCGTATCAAACACACACATAGGTATCAAACATACAATATTTATGTGCGGTTACCACACTTTCGTGGAACCATCGTATGAAATCCATTGTATACAGGTATTACAAATATTATTTTAAACTTTTATAAATTATGGAGCCGTATTAGAGGAAACAAGAAGAATTATTTTGGATCCTAACATTGGCAATTTGTAAATTCCGCGCATGATCAGTGATACCTGAAACAAAAACAACTGCATTACAGCCACTGCTTACTAGATTTTATTTACACATCTATAGTTGCATTTTTTTTATTGTTCCATTTATAATCCTTTATGGCCATATCGACTGTTTCCCCTGTGGAACATATTGCCCAACGGTAATAGTGTTATACTCGTTGAACAGTGGGTTTTCAGACTTTAGGGATGAGTTACATGTCCTGTGATCAGGGCCTATTACATTTCATCACGGACCATGGATAGTGATGCCAATTTAGTTGTTTTTAAACTAAATCTGGTCTTTATGGGAAGATCTTTAGTTGTCAAAATTTATAAATTTAACAGTGCTAGTACAGGAATTTAGTTGTTTGATAAACTGCGTTTGGTTGGACAGAAATGTTTTTAACATTGACAACACAGAAATTTAGTGGATTTCTTATTTTTGTCTGGTTATTTTTCTTGACCCTCTATTGGCAACACTGACCATGGATTAGGCCCCTTAGTGTGTATTGCAGTCCACCTTTTAACTATTTACATCATAAAACGAGTTAGATCTGAAGATCGGTTCGGTTAGGTGTATATAAGCAGCATTAATTTGCTTTTAATGATGTCACACTGGCAAGGGTAAAATTAGGGTCAGCATTTCAAATGAAATTTTAGAAATGACGTATTTGGTTATAAATGTTATCTATAGGACTAGGAAGTTCATGCATTTGCATGTTTTTTCATAGGGGTTAAAAATGTATGCTTTTACATTATATCCACGAATTATGGAATTTCCAGTTATTTGGACATTATTTTATGGTGCATATAGCTGCATATTTTCTTGATTTTGATAAATGCATATTATTTCAATCTTATAGCCCCTATATTGCATATTTTAATGATTTTTATGGTCTTTTATGTTTTTTATTTTTTTTTTCATCTGGATAATATTTTTCATATAGGTAGTATTGTACATGATAATGTAACTCGCGAGGTGGCGAGAACCAATGCTGATTCATGTTGCCATGCAGTGAATCCCTTGTTTCCATCCTTTCACTATATGTATGTGCGTAGAGAATAATCTTTGCGTTATCTGAGAGGTTTATATTAATAAAGATATAGTGCAGGTCAACGTTTTGAGCCGCATAATTATAGCAACGCTTGCCTGCCCACCAGTAGTTTGGTCGTGGTCTTCAAACGTAACAGGGTTGTGAACTGATTCCCACCAAATTAAATTAGGGTATAACATGTTAAAAAGCTCTTCAAATGCTGAAGATAAAACGAACTGCGAGTGCTAGATTTATTAATTTACAGAAAGAGTTTTTGGGTGATTTAATATCTACAGATAATAGGGTACTGTTTTGTGGAGTGTGTGAGAAAATATTTCAAATAGTTCAGCACATAAGCACAGCAAAACATAAGCAGAATTTAATCAGAAAACTTGCAAACAAAGAACCTGTTCAAAAACAGCTAGTAGAGTGTTTAGGAAGTAGGATTACTGAATTTTCCTATGACTCGTGCCAAGAATTTTTAGCTGCTGATATTCCCTTGTTCAAAATTAATAATCTGATATTTAAAAACTTTCTTGCCAAATACACTAGACAAATATGCCTGAAGAAAGTACACTGCGTACGACTTATGTAGGACATTGTTACAATAACGTATTGTCAAATATACAAGATGAATTAGTGGAGCAGTTTGTGTGGTTGTCTGTTGATGAAACACCTGTTTCTGAGCGCCATTCGATTGCTAATATAATCATGGGTGCTTTAAATAATGAACAAAAGACTACAGCTTGTCTTCTTAATGTGTGCGAATTGTCGGGCACTGATAATGTAACTGTGATACAGTTTGTGATGGGCTCTTTGAAATTACTATGGCCATGTGGAATCAAATACGACTGGTTGCTTTTATTTGTCACCTTATATGGTAAAATCAGGACAAACTCTGAAAGGTATTTTTCCTAACTTATTTCATATAACTTGTTTGACATACGCTCTTCATCGCATTTCTGAGACAATACGTGATAATTTCCCATTGGTAGATAGGTTTGTGTCTGGTACAAAGAGAACTTTTGTTAAATCTCGTAAAAGAGTTAAGTTGTTTAGATCAACAGCACCTAATATCCGACTTCCTCCTGTACCAGTGTTAACTCGATGGGGAACATGGGTCGATGCAGTTTTATATTATGCTGAGCACATAGAAATAGTCGAAGAGGTTGTTAATGCATTGGACTCGAAAGATGCTTCATCAATAGAAATTGTGCAAAATATTCTTTCAGGCACTGGGTTAAAGGAGGATCATAGTTTCTTATCTGCCCATTTTTCTTTCTTACCAACAGCCATAACGGCATTGGAAGTTGTAGGATCTCCTCTGCATGAATCACTTCCTGTCTTTGAAAAAAACAATATGTGATCTAAGTTCAGTTCCTGGTAGCATAGGACAAAAAGGAAAGAGAAAGTGAATTATGTAATTTAAAAATTCTGGTTATAAACAGATGTGTGATATTCGAGACATCCTCAAAAGAATCAAGAGACTTGACTGTCACACCAAGAGACATAGCTCTCTCTGTGAAGCAGTTAACTTCATTTAAATATGTCCCGATAACATCTTATGACGTGGAGAGAAGTTTTTCACGTTACAAAAGTGTTTTGCGAGACAACAGACAATGTTTTACAGTTGAAAATTTGTGCAAAGTGTTGGTTGTGAACTGCAATTTAGCAGTTAGTACTAGCAGCAGGACCACTACTGCTTCAATCTCTAAGGAATAAGGTAACTTTATTATTTATACTAACTTGTCTTGTCTACTGCAAAGGAATATTGTTTTGATTAAATAGTGCATATTTCTTGGCATATTTTCAAGTTTTTAAGAGCATATTTGCATGCATATTTCAGTGTTTTTAGGGCATGAACTTCCGAGCCCTAGTTATCTATAATTCTGTTGTGTGCCTCTTGTTTTAGATGCCACAGAGCTGTTGTGTATTCGTTGGCTGAAGTTCGGTTATAATACAAATGGGTCTATCGTTTCGACATTTTCAATTCCCAAAGATGTTTCAACAGGAAAAATGTTGGCTATTAATAGAATTGATTTCGAACCTTCACCATATTATGTTATTTCCATCAATTATTTTCTTAAAGAGGTTTATTGTTCGAGAGGACAAAATTTTCTGCGAGGTTTAATCATTGTTAACACTGCCGAGGAAGAGGAGGAGGAGATGTAGGTTTAAGAGCGCCTAACTATATGGTCACTAGCGTCCTTAAAACAATTCATGGCAAAAGTCAGAGATCAACTTCAAATAAAAATAAAATTACCAGTAAATAAGAAAATATATACATAAATACCAAAATAAAAATGGCAATAGCCAGAATTAAAACAAGGTGCTAAATATGTAAAAAAAAAAGCATTAAAGAAAAAGATATATCTTAAGCTTCAAGTCCTCAAACTCATGTTACACTCTGCTAAAGACTTAAAAACTCCATCAACCTCTGTTTTGTCGTCCATTAAGACATCTGCAAGTCTGTCAGGCAGCTGCAGAGATTCTGAGGTTGCGCTAGAGACGAACACTAGCAGCACGTGACGGATGTCGATGAAGAAATAATGGCTCACAGAAGATGCATGCCAAATCATCTTTTATCATATCTTACGTAACTACTTAAGCCTACATTATAATATCAATTCTGTAGGATTCCTTGGAAAGAAGACAGGATAGACAAGTTCAGGAAGGGGCAGCTTTCGAAGAATTGTATGAAAACAAGGTTTCATCATTTAGTGTTTTAAAAATTGTATCAAAAGTAAAAAACTAACTCAATTTGTTATGATTGAAATGAAAACTACTTACCCTTTGTGCGCATCAGAGATGGTGATTTTATGGCAGTGCCTAAGCACATTGTTAGTTTCACAGTGGTAGCTTCTTTAGCAGATAAAGTGTTTTATAAAGGTGTTTATATCACAATGGAGCCCTTCAGATGGTCAGGCGAAGAATATTTCAGCAATGACCGGACTAAATTTGAAAATCTGAAAAGCCGTTTAGCTCATTAGGAGTTTTCTGGACTATCATTTGTAATCAGTTGGGGTATATTGTATATCTAATGCAGAATACAGCATTGTGAAATAGGAGCAAGCTAAACCCCTGTGTATCCACCACAGCTCCTGTTAATGCATAAAGGGAGTTAGTTTAATACTCGTTGAAATCTACGTAATGCCAAAATTGCCATTCAAACTGGAAAATAATTGAGCATAAAGCATGTAACAGCAATGAGCAGCATATAACAGAATTTCATTATATCCTCACTTCTGTCTAACACGAACATGTGGTATAGGTTGCGCGTTCGTTCTTGACGAATGACCTTGAGCAGAAATCCAATGAGTGAGCCTACCCTTAATAAACAGGTCAGCAAATGTTTATGCTACGATAACAGACACCTCTGTTTTCCTCTGTCGCGTTTGTGTATACAGTCGACTGCAGAAGTTTTGTGCGGTACGGATGTATGTATGCATGCAACGAAAATAGCAATTCAGACGAGGGAGAGATGTCGGGAATAGAATAAATGCAAGAAAGTTAAGTGGAAACAGTTATAGAGGTATAGTGTATAATACGTGTGGCTGATATTACTGCAAGTGTCATAAATTGATTTGTAGTGTTGTACTACTTCAGCTCAGAAGCATGCGCGTCATCTCACTGCAGACTGTACCTCCTCTCTCTCGTTCCCGCAAAAGCTGAGTAGAGACTCGCATTCAACCTTTCATATAAAATTTTCATTCGTCAAGAAGTAATGCGCGACCTATAATATTTCTTGAAAAAAAAAGGATATTTGCGTTTATAGCTGACAGTAAGTGTTTTAAGTGTATTGAAGCAAGTAGATTTTCGTGTCCTGTGTTTAATTGTGAACAACAAAGTACATGGAAATGCGTACAATTCTTTCGCACTTCAGGCTAGTGTAGCAAGCACAAGGCAACCAGGGAAACCATTGACTTTGCTTTTCGATACAGTAGACCTGTTAAAATGTATTGGTAACAATTGGATTAACCAAAAAGATGGGGAACATTTATCATCCGTAACTTAGCTTATCCAGCAGTTGGTGATAGCTCCGTATTCCATGATAAACTTGTAGATTTAAAGATTTTTATGTGAATCAAACGAGCACATGTGTGTAAAACAGCTCCTTCTAAAATCGGGGAATTAAAAGTATAATGTTAAATACCCGATCACAAGTTGTTAATATAATGTATCAGTGCAGATACTAAATGCAACTCTAGAACCACTGATAATAATACTTGAGATTTGTTGTGTTATAATAGCAAATGCTCTTTTGAATAATTATTTTAAGTTAAAAAATTAAGTAATAAAGGGGTTAAAGTTGCAGAAAATAACCAAGAGCTTTAAACTTTAGTGTGGAAATGTTAATAACGGCCACTTACACAATAAAAAGAAATTAATCGTTTGCAAACTACTACTTGATATTTTTTCAGATCACAACCTAGATTAGAGTGATAATGGTTTTGTTGTAATTTAAACATTTTTTTTCACTAAATGTTTGTGTTGTGAAAGGAAATGGAATATGTATATCATTTAACAACCTTTATTTTCCATTTCTTTTTATCCTTTTCCGATTTCCGCAGTACCAAACACCATAATAGCGTGCTTTATTTAGATTGTCCAATTTCCCCACATGTTACGGCGGCCATCTTGATGTGATCAGGATTGCAGTCATGGTCGTAGCGAAGGGGTTACAAGGGGGGCCGCGGCCCCCCTGGAAATTGGTCCACTTAATGTGTAATCAGTTACTGACTATTAAAGTACTATTTTAATTTTAATGTAAAGATCAATTTCTATTTAGCACAAATTAATATGGTTATCTGCAACAAATGAATTAATATTAACGGGTTGCAAATTTCCTAAATGTGCCCCCCCCCTGGAAAAAGGTCTGCCAACGCTCATTATTGCAGTTTAAGATGGACTTGGTTGTTTTTCCTATCCCCGCGCAATTTCTCCGACCTTGAACGCTCATAGCGTCATCTACTTTCAAGTGGATAGGAGCAGATCACACGGGAATGCCAAAGTGGTCACAAATTGGAGGTAAAATTACCCAGGCCCAATTGGAACAAACTGCGAGAGTGTTTTGTTTCCCGTTCTCTGATAAGGCAAAAGAGATGATGTCGACCAAGCTGCCTTAACCTTGAAAACGGGAATACATAGATGCTTGCAACGTTCCATCCCAAACTTGCGAGAGGGATTGAGCATAACCAGCGAGGTATGGAATGACAAGCTTCAACGATTCTGGCGCAACATGCACCAGGCAAGAAAGGCCTACCAAAAATTGAAAACCCCAATAGAACGCGAGGTTTGACTAATAATGCACTGCAGGAGAAAGAAAGAAAGAGTACGCTGCCCTGCTCGCACAAACCACGAACTTTAATGGAGGATCACCTGCAGAGAGATCTCTGGGAAGTCCATTACAGAATCCTCAGGAGAACTACAGGCGTCTCCCCACACCTAGCCGCACTAGCCCGATGGCACAATGCGATCACAGCCTGGGAAGATACGGCTACACTCCTGTTAGGACAATCTGAACCCCCAGGACATGAAGACTGGCGGTCTCCCAATTTACGGATAACTAACAACTGCAAACTTACGGGAAATACACCTACGAAGAAGAACATTTTTCGTCCCAGCCTCATCATATTAAAGAAAGGCTCACAGAACGAGATACTAATTTATGAAAAGCAGTCGCCATTTTCAATGGTCTGATCAAAATACCAGAAACCCTAATGTGCAAGAAACTACAATCATCTAGGTAGAGCGCGGCTTAACTGCAACCCAATTCTGATTTCGAAAAGTAATGCGCTACGCCATCAACCACATCATAGACACCGTAAAAGAAACCACAAAAATACGTATTCGGCATCCTTGTGGATATATGCAGGTAGCTTTCAACAGATTATATTGGCCTGCCCTTTTCTCGGAATTTCGAAACATGCACTACCTGATAACTGTATTGGAGTCTCTTGGACTACTGTCGGAACAGAAAAGTACAACATACCAACGGCTGAAGGTTGTCTAATCATTATAAGCAAAATGTAACATAATTATTTTAGATTGTTTAGCGGACTTAATTATTTTAACAGCCCTACTGTGTTTTTCAAATGGGAAGAGTTCTGATCTGCAGCCAATGAGATACGTTTACGTGCACAGCGTTGCAAACTCATTACCCCCACTCTTTTCATATTTCCCCCTCTCTCGCACACTGTCCTAATATTCTCTCAGCGCGCGTCAAGCCCCACTTAAGGGGAAAGTAATATGACAACACAGCAGGACTCCGATTGCTTGCTGGCCTAAAGGCGCTCAAGGATATTTCTTCCCATTTGAAAAGCACAGTATTTCCATTTCTCAGTGGCTTCAAAATATAAGTAATATAAACAGCCATTATAGTATGTATTTGTTATAGACTCTACGACTCTAGGTAGTCACCTTTTATAAGCTGCAAAGTCTTGGAAGAAGATATGACAAAGTGTCATTCTTTGCATCAGAGATGTAGCTTTTAAAGTGTAAGCGGTCAAGTGCATATGTTGAGTCTTCAAGATCCGAACTGTAGACTTGAAGTGTGGACGACGCCTACTGAATTTCAAGTGGACTAAGCTTCTCCAGGTTCGACCAAACGAAGAAAACAAAACAAAACAGAAAACACCTAATTGGTTCACTAAATTCCTTGTAAGAAGAGTGTTGTTTATTTCTTCAATAAATACATTTAGAATAAAATTTAATTATATCTTTATCATCTTATGGATCAACATTATCTAACGAGATTCATAAAAATGCCCTGTATTTTTTAATGCACCTCTCGTCTCTCTCTCTCTCTCTCTCTCTCTCTCTCTCTCTCTCTTTTAGTTCTTTCCCTCGATTTAATTAATGTTGCAACGTAGATAATTTAAAACGTCATGTACCACTCTCATTTCTTCCAAGAACCCAACAGAAAAACCGCACAAATTCATTATAGTGGACACGTCCATGCCTCTTGTTTGTAATTGGTGCCTACAGCATTACATATGGTGAGAATAGAATTCCAAACTACAGTAATAAAAGAACTCTCAAGACTAAAGAATTTCTTCGTTATATATCTAGTTTCAGATAATACCAAAAACTTCTTACTTTCATTCCCTACGACGGACAACAGTAACCGACGATTGTCTCGCCATCCTTATTCAACTTCTGCTACCTTTCCTCTAGCACAGCATCTGTCTATAGAGAGGGATTTCAACGCAAGTTCTCTTTATTGAAAAATGTGTTAAATCATCTAATCAATGATCAAAGCGCTGATAAAATTAAACTTTCCTTGCAAAATGCCACAAATGTATAAATTGATTGGTTAGAAAGTCTCACTGCATTTGAACCCACAAAATTCAGAGTGTGCGCTGAACAATGAATGTAGAAATCCAAGTGAGATACAACTGTAATTCCAGCTTACAAGCCGGAAGAAATACCAGACATATTTGTAACATTGTCGTAACAGTCCTACATAGTTATTTGCGTCCAATCCATGTTTATCCAGAAAGTAGTTTACTCCTTCTGCCAGAGTCTGGCCACCATGTGCTGTTCTGGGTACAAATGCAACAACCGCTCTTCTGCTAACTTCTGTTCGTTCACATAACGCAGGCCTTTCCAACTGAGGTTCTGCCAGCGCCGATAGCTGAGCTGAGCACCGGAGAGCTGGGGAAAGGTAACGTGGCAGAGAGAGCAACGAGGTTTTGTGGTAACTCTGATCGATGTACTGTGCTGGGCCGAATGTTACGTTGACTGTTTAATGGGACAGGTCGTCGAATCAGCGTGCACCTTACGAAATTATTATTAATGACTGTTTTATGAACACAAAAACACAATAATTATTCTCTACATATATTTTGGTTACCCTTTTGTGCATTTACCATTTAGGTCGATTTTTGAAATTGTTTTGGAGCAACTAATTTACTAACATTCAATAGAATGGATTTCTCCTTAGTATAAAAGCAAAATGCACGGTGTATAAAATATTGATTAGAGCAGTGCTATTATATGGATCAGAGAGTTGGATACTAAATAAGCTGAACACGGAAAGATTGATGGTATTTTAAAAGAAAGTATTAACAAAGGCCTATGGGCCTTTGAAGGAAAGTGGGATTTGGGGCATTAAATATAATGAATTATATAATTTGTATAAATAGTTAAATATGATTAAAGTAATTAAGCCCAATAGAGTGAAATGGCTTGGGCATCTGTATAGGATGGAAGATAATAATCCACGTAAAAAGGTCACTGATCGAACCATTATGCAACCAGAACAGTTGGAAGACCACCTATTATATGGTTCGATATTGTGGCAAGAGATTTCAAGGCACTTAATGTCAGCCACTAGAAAACAATAGCACTGGATAGAATTGGACGGAGGCGAATCATTAGAGGGATCTTGGGCTTATAAGGCCGTTAAACCAAAGAAAGCATTTTGGAGTACAAATTTGTAGTGTCGCCTCTAAGACAGCATCAGACAGTTAGAGATAACCTGTTTTTACTTTTATTTAAATTGGTAATTGAAAACATCTGTCCGATTCGTAAGTTGTATCCAAAAATGACATACATTTTAAAACAAGTGCATGAATTTTGGGAAATTCCTGTTGATTAGCACCTTTGTGAAATTTAATTCAATCAGGCTGTAGAGATACCCGTCTTAGGATTGTGTCGCACTGTAGTTTTATCAACTCAATTTGGAAATTTAATGGTGCTTTTTAGGACCTGCTCAAAATGGAGTCATTGAAATTTCAGTTTTAGAGGGCATTTCATTAACTGTTTTCATTGAATTAGTCGTGCAATTTTGGTAACGACATCGGGTATTCCTCAAGATTTTCGTAAACACACAAATTTAATTAATTTAATGACGGCAAATTATCGAAACTTCCATGGTTAACTTGATGTTTAAATAAAATCTGTATTTTGAAAGCCTTAATTCTATCACATGGTGTTAATCAAATAGTTTCTGTCCTGCAACCAGATATTTAAATCATTTAAATAAGAAGTTACACCCGTCAAGAAGGCGAGTTCATCTATCTATTGTTTATCGTGCAAAGGTGACTGTGGAAAACCTTTCATCCCCGTGAACAAAGCTATTTCTTCAATTATTGCAACAAAGTTTGATAGCACTTTTGAACAGTTTAACCAGCGAGCAATATAATAAAAGAATGTTGCATTCGGCCTGGAGATGGCTTGAAAACTCTTTGAACTGCCGAATGTTTCAACCTTGCTTTCTGTGGAAATGTACACATTATGCCATAGTATCCATAACGGATTTAAAGTTGTGAACGTTTGTTTGCACATAACCATTTTTATGTAAAATACAGTGTACCGATAATATTGGAGGTAGCCCAGCATCACGCCCCTTCCTTTTAGTGTAGTTTGCAAAACCTTGTCCATACAACGACATCGCTGGTGCTCCGTCAGAAGCGACACTACACAGATTTGCAAGAAGTAAGCCCGTGTTGTCCATTTTGTTGACATTTGTAAAGATACTTGCGACAGTAGTAGTAACTTTGACGGGGGTGATATCCAGTAGTTCTTCAGTTATAGTGAACGTGTTTCGACCCCTCATACAGAAATAGAAAGCTGTGCCGTGTTACTTTTTTGGGCGCTTTCATCTTGAGAAATCGGGTAGTTGTTTTTCCCGGAATTGCTGTTTCAAGTCGGCCCCAAGTTCCTATGCTCAACCAGAGATCGTTTGTTTGGACAAACTTATCGTCTCAATGTGGGTCAGAGCGGGTAGGTAAAATACTTCCGAGTACTCTGATAAACATTCTTTTATTAAGTCAGTAAGGGGTCGTCCACTTTTTGCAATTTTCAGAGCAACAGTACAGATTGCTCGAACTGAGCTTTCTGCGGTGTTGCGCTCAAGTGCCTACTGGATAGGGAAATAAAGTGGTTATTGTTGTACTTCTTAGCAGCAAACCTACGTATAAACGTAAACTTTCTTAAAACACAAACCCAGAAACGAAAGAAGGCCATTTAAGTATATGTTAAATAATTTTTAAGGAGTAAGTTGCTACTTTTTGAGAATTTCACAGTTCGAATTTTAGTTTAGCAATTTATTAGTTTCAGCGACATCTAGGTTGAAACATGTTTATTTCGGTGGTGTCAAACGGTTGAATGTTGTTGGTTTGGTTTAAGGGCGCTCAACTTCGAGGTCATCAGCGCCATTAAAAGATTCATGACAATAGCCAATATAAATTTCACTCACATATAAAAATACTAGCAACAAGGAAAATATACACAAAAGTGTAAAAAAGTGACAATAGCTAGATATAAAACAAGCTGATAAATATGTCAAAAAGTCCTTTAGGTGATTGGCCACGACTTTCATCAGAAGTTCTCGGAGAGTCTTGATTTATCGATGAAACGTACCACCGCTCTGTTAGTGAAGAGTTGTGCGCATATTCTGCACCTCGTGTCGCTCCAGTGCTTCTGTCACCAGTTTTCACTAAAGTTTTGGACCTCGCTATTTGGCTCTCCAAAGCTATTCCTCTAGGCAGTCCGTGATCGTCTTGGCCTGTTGCTTAGGAATTGGCCATTTGTGAAGTAATCTGTGACCACCAACAGATACTTGTTGCTGTTGTGTGACACAGGATCTAGTATGTCAATCTCGTTGTTTTCGAAAGTTGCTCCCATCGGGCTGCTAGCTTATTGAGGTTGCGACTAAATTACATGCACAAAACATTCGGTTGTTACACATCTCAGAATGTGCCGGAACCTCAAGCAAGTTGTCCTGCCGAAATAGACGCTGTACTTCCTCCGGGTTTTCCCCGCCATCTTAACCCGAGAAAGGATCAGCTGCTCTCTCCGGATCTTTCCATAACTTGATCCCCTAATTATTATGAGCAATTTGGTTTTCGTTTAGTCCTATTGAGCCCAGTAGCACTTATATGCACTATTCTTGGGAGTGATATCTCCCCAGCATGGCCTAGTTTCGGTTTCCACTTCTCTCAGGAGCAGCCATAAGTGAGCGTCCGCCAGATATTTCGTCCTTACTCCTGAGCAATCCCACCTAGTCGCAGGAACCTACAGGTGTAACCTGCCCTTATTTCCTCCACCTAAGTACAGTGGCCGCACTCCTCTTTTCAAGGTCTCCTTGACATGGTATTCGAATTTGAGTGACTCCTTTCCCTCAGAATTGAGGGCTTTTAAGTTGGTTACAGGTGACATCCCACATCAATATATTTATTGGCATGTAAACGTACTCCTGTGGGACAAAACTCTAGCACACCAGTGGCCCTGATGTCATCTTGGCAATTGACAGTGTCGTTAACAAACAGAATATTTTCCCCCATTTAAAGGATTCTGTCCTGGTGGTGTCACATGCTCTTGGGGGTGGGGAATCGTTTCCTTGGCCACCTCTATACTTAGCGGGACCCTAGCACCTCGTGGATGTTCTTGTGATCGCCGATCGTCAAATGCTATTGAATCTCGACGTCACGCTCAGCTCAGCAAAGGAATATGTAGTTTCATGAAAAATGTGACTACTCGAGATTCAACAGATCCGTGTTTACTATCTATTCAATAGTCGGGGCGAACTACTGCAACGTCTCTCCTGGCTGTTTCAAATTTGACTTCACCTGTCTACGATAGGCTGCATCCGACGACATAACTTCTTTCGCTCTGGAGGCTGGGTACTAATTCTGCGACTTTCTGCTTTGCTGATCCACTTTGGGCGGAAACGGCGGTGAAATTTTGCGGGAAGACATTGACATTGCGTCGTATATGGTTTCCTCGACTGGCGCAGAACTTGTATCGTATCTCGGCCGTCAAGTGCCTGTCTTCCGTTGAGCATTTATTTTAATATGGCATTCAGTTCTTTGGCACTCCGGTCGACTATGTCTTCCAGTTTCTAAGCAACTTGCCGGCGTCCTCCAGCGGCTGTTAAACACACTTTATGCATAAATCAGAAGTTTTATACTTCAAACTCCGTTACACTCAGAACAAAATAATTGATCCTTCGAATCGACTCATAATTGAACTGCTGATTCCCAACTTACAGCTTAACAACACACGACCCTCTACTCTGAACTCAAATGAGATCTATTCTACTCAAATGTCAATTCTGGACTGTCTACTCTCAACTTGAATTGCTTTATTTGTTTTCTATGGTTATATTGCAATTTTCTTAATGCATTACGTTTTTTTTCTATACTAATATAATCCACCGTAATGTAATATTGGATGGTGCTCAAATGAGCCGGATGTCCACAGAGCTTAGTTATCCGACATTCGTTTTCTCGGGTTAAGGGCAAACCTTGGAAATAACCTTATCCGGATAACCCACCCTAACCGAGATTCGCCCGCCTCTGTAGCGTGATGGTTAGCATGTCTGCCTCACGTTCTAGAGGTCGCAGGTTCGAATCTCGCTTAGGGTAAGTTACCCGGGTAAGGTTTTTTCCCAAGGTTTTCCCTTAACTATTGTGGACTTCCTCCACAGTGTTAGCATCGTGACACTCCAAATATTACTGCTGTGTGTATTAAAATAACTATCTCCTAAAAATATATGTTTTTATCAATCCATAATGGGTTTACTAAAATCAGGTTCATTGTTGTAAATGCCATTCTGCAAATTGCTGTCTCTTAGGATAATCGCCTGGCTTTAATGTTTGTACTTTTTGTATATAAAAACGGTGCTGGCCATACTCACTTCAGACTCTCCATGCCAGGTCAGCATGTCCTAGAGGCCCTAGAGCTTAGTTTGCAGCCTATATACAACAAAGTAATTGGATTAATTAGCCTTTTATACTGAAAACGAAGCATTTCCGGATAGTACTTTATCAAGAAAAAGATGTTTAATTTCATGCCCTCTGTCACAAAAATTTAGGAATAGCTATTCCGTTACACTTTATACGTATAAGATAAGAGCTCTCACAGAAATATAATTTCTGTGGGATCAAGAGACAGACACCCTTTTCTCAACAATAAGAGAACAAAGGTAAATATAGTTAAGTCTTAATCTGTATTCCTGACATTAAGTTTTCATTCGATATTAAACTTACTTATGAAGGTTATGGCATTAATTTATAATGCTACTGCAACATCAGCAGGGCAAATCATTAATAATGAATGTATGGAGTGTATTAATTTATTATATGTATATACCATTATCAAGTACAGTAAAGTAGCGATTATGTTATACCTGTGATGTATTGATTTTTACTTTTTTTTAAGTAGGGGCAAGAGCATCGAGCATCGCAGAAGAGAAATACATCAAATAAAAGTTTAATTTTTAAGGAAATCATAAATGAAAACGGACATTCTTTTTTATGTTTAGCGATTCCACAGGTATCCGCTTGTTTATATTATGTATTAGATAAAACGAGAGACTATAAGAGTTTGGCGTTTGGCGCTTCTCCTATGCTTTGATAAATGTCAAAATATGTGACAGTAGTTGTGTGATAAGTAATCGCATTCAGTAGGAATAGGAAACTCTTCTTTCAAGGCTATCAAACGTGTTGGCTGTTTTAATATTTCATTTCCTGTTTAGCATCTCCTTACCTGATTGCACCATATCGGCTTAATATAGGCAACCAAAATGTGAAACGACGAAAACCTGCATTTTACTATTTTTATTAAAACGTATGGTGTCGTTTGAAAAGCTACATGGAACAATTCCCTCATACATTGTAATTTATATATTAAACAGCAATTCCCTGTAACGCGCTTGAAAACAACAGACTTAAAGAATCTATAGAAAAATGCGTAGTTTCTGACAGTTTGCAAGCCTGCTCATTGGTTAAAGTGGTGAGGCAGGAGGGGATAGTAGTTGTTTACTTGTTACCGTCATATGCACATGACAATGTTTTTGTTGGAAATACACATGTAAAATAATATCAGATGACATGCATTACAAAAACAGTGTGAAACAAAGCCGCTGACCCTATTGTGCCCTCGTTGGGAAGAGCAAACTTTTAGGAGGTTGTTTTACAATAAGCTCAATTGTGAGCTCTAGAACATTAAGCTCAATTGCGACTATGTGCATTATAAATTTCAAATCTGGAGGCAGTAATTAAAATATTTGCTTAAATAAAGGCATGTAAAGCTGGTACTGGTAGTTTACAGGCATAACCACACTTTCGAAAAAAATTTTGATGTGTTGCTTTTCTCATTAAGTAGGTATTTTGTAGGGTTACGGCCAGACCATATGATTTAGTACTTAAATACATAAATAAATAACTTAATATTTTGTTCGTATAAAGAACAGTGCAGAAGATGTTATTTGATGCCAAGAGCAGCGCTGCATGTGACTTGCAGAATTTGAAGATCGATGAAGCATGTCTGAAAATAGTATCTTCCCTAAGTAGTCCTGCGGATATCTTCACGCAGTTGGAAGAATGTGATAAGGTAATTATAGTTGATCTATTTTAAAATGTAAATATCAGTTAATATTATGTATTTGCTAAAGCACTTCACATTGCTTTTGTGCACAAGTATCATATTGCACTCATTTATTGCAGAACTTGCAATAGTACACTTTATGAGCAATGATTGACACTCGTAATACAGTATTTATACATGTGTGTGTGTGTATGTGTGTGTGTGTGTGTCTGTCTGTAATATCCACTTAAGTGATACAAGGTGCAAGAAGTTCACGACATTATAGCAATGAAGGAACAGTCCATCCAGCATCATGGGAGCATTCATTTTCTGTGCATTCCTGCCCTCTTCTGTCAAGTTGTTGCCATAATTGACACACCAAATGCAGCCAAATAGTGCTGTGAGTACAGAATTTTCTCTGCATCCATTTTCCTCAGGTTTAAGTGCATATAGCTGCTCCTACTAGCTGACTCAAATTCCAACTTTGTGGTGAACGAAGTCCTCATGGTCCAGAGTGTTGCAGGCTTTCCAGCAGTCACTGATTACTGGTGTTCCCAGAAATATCCAGTCCTTCAGTACTTGAAGGAGAATTTCCAGATTGCTTTGTGAAGTATGGCCTCTTATCTCCATGCTCAACACCTCCAATAATCCCTGTACTTATATGAGGGTTCCTCTGTTGTACTTTGTGCACCCAAATTTGGACCACAATTTAATTCCTGCCACCAATTTGCCATTTGTTCCATACCATACAGTTCACACATGCCTTGTGGTTGAACATTGACCAATTTACAAAATAATTGTGTTACTGCCACATTGTAACTCCTCTGACATGTTGATGTACTGATGTAGATGCAGGAATAATAACCAAAACAGGCAGAAAATCATTACTCTATGAATGTTCTGTTTACTGTCCCTGTCCCTGACAAAGGTATTTCCTTTAGCCGGTTACTTGAGTGGTAAGTGACCACATGCACAATAGTAGAAGTATCTCACCATTTCTTGCATATGTTGCTAAATTCCATAGTTCCCTACATTTTCATATATTGGCAACACCACTTTCTCCAACTGTGCCCCCAAATGACCTAGTTGTTGACAGGCCCTTAAATTCCATCCATCCATCTCCTGCCTCCCTTTCGCTTCTTCTGTTTGTTCTCTGTGGAAATGGCTGTAGCATCTGCTACATAAGGAGCTGTACCAAAGTGTTTTTTGTGGGTGGTCCTATGACTACAGTGAGGCAACATCATGTTCTTAAAACAGTAATTATGGATACTTATGCACCTACCCAGGATTCACCAACATAAGTAAAGAAAAATTAATTTTATCAAACATGCAATCTTAACCAAAATTTTTATTCACAAATAGGTATGAATCTTTGATTTAAATTCATCTTTTAATTTTGAACTATGTTATCAATTGTATTTAAGGTGAAACTTGTGCACTAGCTACTAAGATTATAAATAAAAGCAAATGTGCACTTTACAGCACCCATTATTCAACCGCCATTTTCAGGTTTCCTTCCAACCTGTTGGTTCCAGAACTTTCTCTGTGACAGCCAGTACCTCCATCACCATTGAATCCACATATTGTACACAGGAAGCACAGGTGTACAGAAAAGATGTTGAAACCATAGCCGTTTGCAGTAATGTGAAAAATGTCATTTTTACATTTCTGGCATTTAGTATTCACGTATTCGTTATTTCACATTTTTTGCTTCTGTTTTTGGAAATAGTGTAATTTGTAATTAATTTATTTTAAGGGAATGGAGCCAGGAAAGGATAATTTGCAAGTGATAGGAATATATTTCAATGTATTTATTTTAACCCTAATTTAGTAATGCAAGGTCCAGTATATCCCCAGAGTTTTATTTCAGGTGTTTCTGCCTTAGGTGGCACCATGGCTGAGCAGTTAAACCGTTTGCCCATCGCCAAGGCAGCCCAGGTTCGATCTCAGGGACCTGCATGTGGTATTTGTAGTGGATGAAGGGGCATCTGGATGGGTTTTCTCCAGGTCCTCCGGTTTTTCCTGTCACTCATTCCACCAACTGCTCCATCATCAGCTTTCCAATCATTCATTTCATCTACATTTCATATCATCCTCTTCGTCACTCTCATACCTGGTGCTGGGCTGACCACCTGCTTCCAGGTCTTCACTCAGCTCTCCACTGATTTGTCTGCTCCTCAACAGACATCTAACCCTAGGCACAGGCTTGTAAGTTGTAGGGGTGTCAGTCCTCCATGCAAGGAGGGCAAATAGGTAAAGAAGAAGTCTCTGCCTTAGTAAATTGGCAGCACTGTTGTTGATCTGGCTAGTTTACCTTCAAGCTTTTGTCTACCAGCACCAGCTTTCCATTATTGTCTTGTTACTCTCCTCATTGACATTATTTATTACTTAGGGAGCCTTTAGACTCCATGTTCACACTTACGTAACATGAAAATACAAAGAATGTACTTATATATCACTTTTAAGATTGCTTCTTTCTGGGACTATTATACTTAATATTTCTCTAAAAAATAAAAATTTTTTGTAACAGATGATTGAAAAAGAAGCTTTGAGACATGTAATTAAAGAAGTTTTAACTGAGGTTGATGAGGTGGACATTTACACAGATTTTCTACTGATTTTGAGGATGGTCGTATGGAATCTGAACATTTTTTATTATAGTTTCACGGGCGATCAGCCGTGTGAGGTTTGAAAATATTGAGCTTTCGGCCATTCTAAACTCCATGGCCTTCGTCAGAATGAAATCTGAACATGATACATGTGTAGAATCTGGTGATTTAGAGGATGAAGATTTGTACTTAGACTTTTCTAATTCTTTCATAAAGACCACAATACCAACTGGAAGAACATTCCTGCCAACCAGTGCCAAAGTTGGAAGACAAAATATTATATCCAGGGCACGGATGTTTATGAAATGTCATAGTTTTTCTTTGTGTGTGTGTTTTTTTTTATGGAAAATATAAGCGAAACACGATTTTATCTCTGATAATTAAAATTATGCAATTCTGATTGGTCATATAAAGTCATATTTTGTCCTTTTAAATGTTTTATGTCATTTTCTTGTCATTGTTCATATTATAGTCATATTTTCTCTTAAATTTTCATATTTTTATATTTCTATTACAGTTCTGCTTATGTGCTTGCAGCTGTGTCTCATAGACTGTTTATTTTATTTTTTTTCCGCATATTCTAATTCTTGTCTGTAATATTTCTTGCAATTATCTTTCTTAGAAATATATTTTCCTTGAATTTGGAGAGTAAGTGGTATAGAAAGGGACAAAGAAAGCACAGACAGTTTAGTATGTTGTCAAGCATTCTGCCAATGTCAATTGTTTCCGTAATTAAAATTCTCAGAAATCTAATGATCAGTCTCTAAGATACCTGATGGCAGATATACAACCAGCCCTCATTTACTGGACAGATTTCATTGTATGTGTGTGACTACAAATACTCTTGTTCATCATACCCTAAAAGTAACGGTTCAATAAAATACACTAATGCACATTCCCTATACAACAAGACTTTGCAGGAACTCCTTATTGCCTGTTGCAAAGATGTTTTAAGTAGAATACACCATTGTGTCAGTGATAGCAAGATCTGGATTTCTATGGGTGAAACAACCAACATTGAAGGGAGGTATGTGGCAAACTTTGTTGAGAGGTCTGTATCCGTTACAAATCAGGTTGCATGCAAATAGATGTTCCCTTTTGAAAGCTTTAAAGTGTATGTAATTTGCTATTGTAATTGTTTCTGATCGCCCTTCAAAATGTGAGAATTTATGTCATTCTGTTCAGAGCTGAAGGTTAGCCATGGATTGAGCAATTAAATAAGTTAAGAAATATAACAAAATTAATATGATTGTTATCTACTAATTTATTTATTATTGAGTGCGCTGGATTTTTAAAGTAGATTTTCAGTATAATGTTAATTCAAACAGGCATTGAAATGTTGAAGGTTTCGAAAATATGCCTAAAAAATGTTAGGTTATATTTATTGTCATATTTTCTAACTTTTTGGGTCATAAATACTTGCATATTTTTAACATTTTAGGCTACAAACATCCAGGCCCTGGTTATAACTCATCTTCTTGGAGTAAAGGGGCTAGCTAGTCTCCAGATTGTTTTCTTGTTCTGTTAATCCCAGGATTAAATAACCTTCACATGGTAATTACTATTTATTTATGCCAACAAACTTACTGTTGGTGTTTTTAAACACACAAGCCGTGTGTGGGCAAAGTTTAAGAGGTAGAACTGAAACTTAAAAATTCAATGCCACAGCTGGGATTTGAACCACAGACCTTCCGCTTGCCGGGCGGACGCTCTAACCACTGAGCTATTGTGACAAACTGCCAGAATGGCATTAAATTCTCAAGCCAGTTCGTATTTCTCCTGGTAAACCACAAAGGCAGTCTCACATCAGAAACAATTACCCCAATGGTGACTTACTATTGTAAGTACTTTATATCCCAGGATTAAATAACCTTCACATGGTAATTATTATTTATTTATGCCAACAAACTTACTGTTGGTGTTTTTAAACACACAAGCCGTGTGTGGGCAAAGTTTAAGAGGTAGAACTGGAACTTAAAAATTCAATGCCACAACTGGGATTTGAACCACAGACCTTCCGCTTGCCGGGCGGACGCTCTAACCACTGAGTTATTGTGACAAACTGCCAGAATGGCATTAAATTCTCAAGCCAGTTCGTATTTCTCCTGGTAAACCACAAAGGCAGTCTCACATCAGAAACAATTACCCCAATGGTGACTTACTATTGTAAGTACTTTATATCCCAGGATTAAATAACCTTCACATGGTAATTATTATTCATTTATGCCAACAAACTTACTGTTGGTGGTTTTAAACACACAAGCCGTGTGTGGACAAAGTTTAAGAGGTAGAACTGGAACTTAAAAATTCAATGCCACAACTGGGATTTGAACCACAGACCTTCCAGGAGAAACCTGGCTTGAGAATTTAATGCCATTCTGGCAGTTTGTCACAATAGCTCAGTGGTTAGAGCGTCCGCCCGGCAAGCGGAAGGTCTGTGGTTCAAATCCCAGTTGTGGCATTGAATTTTTAAGTTCCAGTTCTACCTCTTATAACTAGGAGTTATTTCCAGGCTGTTATGCCTTGTTCTGCTGAGTTCGAGTTTCCATACGTTTCGCCCACAACTGCAGTGGACATCTTCAATGGTGCAGTCTTAAGTCTCCTCAGAGAAGTTTGCATCTGAAGTGTTGACTATCCAAGGTGCTGTATTTGTCCTTCAAGAGGCCTCCACTGATTGATCCAGATGGTAGACAGCAGGAGGGAGGGGGCAGGCTTCATCCAAAGTGTTGCTCCCTCCTGATTGGTTCACTTTGATTTCTCCTGTTATTGTCGTTTCTTGCCTTTAATGACAGGATAGCACTTGCTGTTGAGTTTCAAAGCTTCTTCCTTCTTATTGAAACTGTGGGGATGTTCATAAATTTCAATAGCTTCACATAGTAGACGGGCATGGTAGTGTGTTATGGATGACAGAACGCTCGTGTTCTGGAACTTAATTATGTGCTCACCCTCTGCTTCAATGGCATGTTGGGCAACTGCAGATTTATCTGTTTGGCCCAACTGGCAGTTTCTTTTGTGTTCGGTGAGTCTGGTGCTGATGCTGCACTGTGTAGTTCCAATGTAAGCCGAACCGCAGGAATGGGAATATGGTATACACCAGCTGATGACAAGGGCCCCCAAGGATCTTTAGCTGAGCATAGTACATTGCTGAGTTGTTTTGTGGGCTTGAAGACAGTCTGGACACTGTGACACTGCAGTATGTGTTGGAAACAGTGACATTCTGGAAGTATGGTAAAAAACCTATGCTTTTTTGCTCTTTTGCCTTTTTTTTTTTTTTTTTTTTTTTTTGTGAGGCAGGCTTTGGTCTGGCAGGATGGCAGGTTTTTATAAATTACAAAACTATTGACTCGTCTTCTGTGCAGATCCAATGGCTGCAAACGTTAGTTTCCTCCTCGCTCGTCCAACCTGTTTTCTTCTTATTTACCCTTAGGTCTACCAACCTATTCTCGTGGACATTGATGTTCTCCACAAAGAATTGTTCATCCGGATGGATCCCTGTCTGGTCTGGTTCCTCCTGGCATGTTTCTTCCTCCAGGAACTTCGCAGTGCATTCTGAGGCTCCTTCCTTAATAATAAATTCATGTAGGTCATAGTTAATCACTGACCTCCAAAGGTTAAGCAAATCACTACCAATGATTAGGGTAGCTGTTAGTCTAGGTATTACTAGGGCAATAAAATCGAACTTCCAACTTCCGATTTCTATTACCAGCCTTACCTGGTATTTAACATGTTCCTTTTTCTTGCCAATTGCTGTGCTGCAATACACTCCACACACAGGCAAGAATTCAGCATTTCTTTTAGTTATCAGTTCCTGGAATAGCTGTTCGTCACATACTGATGTGCTGGCTCCTGTATCAATCATCGCTGGCAATTCGATACCCCATACCTTCAGCCTAATCATTGGTGGATTGTTTATTTCCTTTCTTTCACTCGCCTGTCTTCTCAAGGTACCTACATTACATTGGTCAATATTGCCCCTACTGCCACACAGGTCAACTTCCGGGACACAAAGTTGATTTGTACTTAGTTTTCCTGGACGTTGGAGGTGATCGCCGTTTCTGTATTCTGTGCAGTATCGGTCCTATCCGGCACATTTTCATTCTGTTCCTGTTGTCTTACGTTGTCGGTGTTCCCTTGGTTTCTGCCCCTTTGACGTGAACCCCTATTGTATGACGGCCTATGGCTGTTCAAGTATTCCCTACAGAATCGTATATGATTCACTTGATGGGTACGGTCTCCTGGTCTTCCACGATCATATCTATGCGTTCTGTATCTCGATTCACCCCTCGGTATCGTGTCGTGGTACCGCTGTCTTGTGTTCTCCATCCTCTCGCCATGATTATGTGGTTGTGGGAAATGGTGTGCCCCTCTCCCCCTTTCATGGGTGCTCCTAGTATTTCTATGTTCTCCCTCACTCTGGTTGTTCGTAGCCGTGTTCCAGTTTAGGATGGGTGAGTTTGGGTGACCGTTCCTATGTCTATGCTCATTAGGCCGACCATTTTGTGTTTCGAAGGCTGTCAGCAATTCTATCATATCTGCAAAATCTACTGGCCTCGCAACAATTAATCCTGTTCTCACTGTGTCTGGGAAATGTCTTGTTATGCTGGTAATTAGTTCTGCTTCTGACAAGTTGGGGTCTAATAGCTTTCCTTTGTTGGCTATTTTCATAAAATAATCGACTAGCGATAATCCTTTGGTTGGATCATATCTACCTGTCGCTAGCTCTACCCTAGTTTGGTTTTGCTTAGCTGGGCCCCAATATCTTGATAGGAATAAATTTCTGAATGAGCTATAAGACTCATGACCAGCTAGTGTTAACCTGAGCCATTCTAACGCCTTGTTTTTAAGCTTTTCTTAACTATCATCATCCTAAGCTCGTTTGGTATCCTTTTCAGTTTAAAATATTCTTCCATCTCTTTAACAAAGAGTTTTGGATCGTCTCCCTTCTCCTCGTCATGTAGGTGGTGTGATTTCATGTAATATGCTGTTGGTGTAACATGTGTTGTGTGTTGTGTCATTGTTTGGTTGTGAACCTCTTTCTCTGTATGGTGAGTCAACATTTTGTACATTATTCAAATAACTCTCATCTTGTACATTACTTACATCTAAATCATCTTGCCTCTGTAATGCATTCACAACCTCATTTACATTAGCCAAACTTTCTTTTCCTTTTTTCATTTCTTCACAAATTGATTTTAAGTCATTTTTTATTTCTATGTGGCTCTGTTTCATATCATTTATAGCATCCTGTTGTAAATGCATCACATCATTCATTGTCTTAATTTTAGGAATTACAATTTGTTCTACAGTTTCATTAATAATGTCTTTCTTTACTACCTGAATCTCTTTCCTTAATTCCTCAGTTATTTCTGCTTTTACATTTGTAATCTTACAGTCTACACTTGCATTACATTCTGTTATTTCCTCTCTACACCTAACAATTTCTCCTTCTAACACAATCTTATTCTCTCTCATCTCTGATTCTAGCTTTCCCATCCTATCTCCTACGATTTCTATCCTAGCTTCTAAGGCTTCTTTTGTTTCATTTAAGTTTTTATGTACTAATTTTAAATTAGTTTCCATTACTTTCATATTTTCTTTACACTCCTGTCTTCCTAATTCTATTTTCTGTTCTAAGTTCTGTCTTTCTAATTCCATTTTCTGTTCTAAGTTCTGTCTACCTAATTCCATTTTCTGTTCCAAGTTCTGTCTCACTTCCTCCATTTTCTGACCTATCTCTTCCTTATTCTGTTCCAGTTTCTGACCTATACTCTGACCTAAACTTTGTTCTATGTCCTGTTTTAATTCTGCCTTATTCTGTTCCATTTTCTGACCTAAACTTTGTTCTAGTCTTTCAAACATGATCATCATTAACCTTTGGTCTTTGCTTATTTCCACCTGTTCCTCACTTTCTAATTCTACCTGATAACTAGGCCTATCTGCCCCTTCCCCCACTCCTGTTTCTATCTCTTTTCACGACATTTTAATTTCTTTATTCGATTCACTTAAGGTTAAAAGTCCCACTACTTTGCCGCTTCTCAGTAACATAAAAATGGAAATAAAATGTATGTAAAAACAAAAATTTTGGATCCTACTTTCTTTTCCGTTGGTTCTTCGTCCAGTTATTTACGTCTCCTGGGTAGTTGGCTTCGCTAGATGATCTCCGGTGTTTTTCCCACATTGATTCTCCGTGTATCGATGTTTTGACGTATCGTTGATATAAAACGATGGTCTAATGGCGTCTTTTTCCTGCGCGATGAGATGACGTCTTTTGATGTTTTATCGTACTCGTAATTTTGCATTCCATTCTAAATTCGCGCTCCACGTTGGGTAAGCCATTTTGGTGCAGTTTTTATTAAAATTCAGTACATAGCATACCGGGGATAATGTTCTTAGTGAAAGATGTAATAGTGTGATATCAGACGCGATTTTTATCTGCAGGGTCGAGGTTACAGAATGGAATGCATAAATCAACGTTCCTTTATCACAACATATTTATTCGTTAATTTACACTTTCAGCACCGTATTAATTAATCAACAACTTTCATAGTTAGGTAGAATCTACACTGTATAAAAGTTTGGGTGAAAGTTACATGTTCACGCGCTACCAAAAAAAAAACACATCCTTCCATCTTGAGCACACAGACGCTAATGAAAAAAGTCCCTGGCGTCTGTCTGACGCAACACCGCCATTCTTTTGTATTCATCCGCGCAATAGTTTTTATTGGTTGAACACAAAGTGACAAGAAAACATTGGCTATCTTGAATATTAAAAATAAGTCCCTGATACACCCAAACAAGAACTAGAAATTTACACACTCTTACAAAAATATTTACATGAACGATTTTCTATTGGTCAATATTCTGTCTCAATTGTTATAAGTAGAGCTGGGATATTTATATAGTATCACTTAGCAAAATATGTAGTTAAAAGCAGTGAAATATGTAGTATAATATGTAGAATGGGGAAAATATATAATATTAAATATTTAATTCCAATTATTATTTATTTTTGCCAACAAACTCACTGTTGGTGTTTTTTCGCCCGGTAAGTGCAAGGTCTGTGGTTCAAATCCCAGTTGTGGCATTGAATTTTTAAGTTCCAGTTCTACCTCTCAAAAATTTAATTCCAGCTTGTAATTTTCTTAGTTACAATGCTCAAATCATATTTACAAGGGTAATCCCAAAACTAAGGTCTCCAAAGCAAAGCGCTGGGGTCGTAGGGAAACTTTGCATAGATGTTGGTCATACTGCTTCTTTCCTTCCCCCCTTCACTCTCTACAGACACCACTACACATCCGCTGGAGCTCTCAGTCTTGGCTTGGCCAATTGTAATGGAGCTCCCGTTAGCAACTGCCACCAGGTGTGAAGTTCGCCCAGTTATTCTCTTTTTGAGTGGAAAAGGAGTTAAACCAATTGACAGTTGGTGGAAGTGTATGGAGATTTGGTGGAAGTGTATGGATGTCAAAAATGTCCACAAGTGGTGTAGAGAGTTTGCAGATGGTTGCATGGAAATTCACAAGGAAGGAAGCGGGAAACCGTCAATTCCAGACAAAACAATTGCAAAGGTTGAAGAAATCATGCTTCAAGATCAGCACATCACTCTTGATGAGCTCAGCATTGTTGTTCCTGAGATTTCTCAAAGCACCATTCACAGGACTTTGACTGAAGAGTTGAAATTTTGGAAGGTGTGTGCAAGATGGGTCCTAAGAATGCTGACAAAAGATCACAAAAGGCAATGCACTGAAAGTTCCCACCAATTTCTTCAATGCTATGCTGACGAAAAGGCCAACCTTTTCAATTCAATAGTCACATGTGATGAAACTTGGGCTTTCCACTTCACATCCAAGACAAAACAACAATATCGTGAGTGGTGGCATTCCGGTTCACTCAAGCCGCGAAAATTCAAAAGAACATAGTCCTCTGTAGCCATGGCAACTGTGTTTTGGGATCGAAAGGGGATATTGTTGGTTGACTTTATGGATCCTGGGACAACAATCAATGCTGACAGGTATTGTCAGACATTAAGAAAACTCAGACGGGCAATTCAAACCAAAGAAGAGGAATGTTGAGCAAGGGCATCAGCATTCTCCATGATAACGCTTGCCCCCACACTGCCCATTAAACTGTGGATTTCGTGCATCAGTTTGGATAGGATATCATCACCCACCCACCCTATAGTTCAGACTTAGCGCCCAGTGACTGCCACTTATTTCCCAAATTGAAAGAGCACTTGGCTGGAAGACACTTTAGTGGCGACGAGGTGAAAGATGACGTCCAATGATTCTTCAAGAGCATGGCGGTGGACTGGTATAACATGGGCATACAAAAACTGCCACAGCGTTTATAAAAATGCATCGATTGAAATGGTGATTATGTGGAAAAATAGAAAACGTGTTCAAGCTTAAAATCTATGTAATCACTGTGAAGAATTATGCATTTTTCAAAGATGTTTATCACTGAGAATGTTCTTATAGACAGAAAGATCTTTTCATGTGATGTAACTGGGCCAAATTTTAGGAAAGGAATATCTCTTGGAGAAATGTCCTTGGGTGAATCAATGTCATCTCTGTTTAGAATTTGGCATACACTATGAAATGTTGAATAGCCAGAATTTCTCTTTAACACATTTTGCAATTTACTTAATACACCTTCATCAGTTGCTCCATGCATGGCTATTAGTTTTTCAATAGCATCATGTATAACAGCAATAGAATCTTGCATAGGCAGTCCTAATGTTTGATGCTTTCTGGAAGCCAGCCGAAGTTGCTTCTGATGTAGGCAACTGAGAAGACCACTTTGGAGTTGCTAAAGGCAGCCTGGGACTCACAAATAGATGCAGCACTTTCAGGATCAAAGAATCTACAACAGTCTTTGTATCATTATAGAAATAACTCGCGCAGTAAACACTGAAGGACAAGGCAGCGTATTTGTTTGTGTTCTCAAGAAGCACCATTACTGTGTTTGTTTATGTATTGAGCTAGGGAAAGTGACACCCACACAATATACAGTGTTGCCAGCTTGTTTTCGATAAAACTAAAATATCTCCGTAGGAAATGGTCAGAGACAAAAATGTAAGTTGCATGATGATTTGTGGGTTTAAGGGCGCTCAACTTCTAGGTCATAAGCGTCCTTCTAAAATTCATGGCAATAATGTAAGATACAAAATGTGTTCCAAATACCGAGAGCTATCATGGATTTAAATTAATGTAATGACTTCCTTTCCACCCAGTATACACCTAAACCATTTGAATACCATTTTTGAAAGAATATACTGAAACTGAATTTGATGATTTTTAACTTTTCTTTGGATGTAAATTTGAATGATTGTGTGTATGAAAATCAGCATTTAAATTACAGGGTATTAGTGTGTATAGCATTATAGTTACAGTATACTGTAATTAAGATTTGCATTTCTATAAATTTAGTTGAGTTTAGTAAGATGGGCAGACAAATCAAGAACTAGAATAAGTTATTATTTATTTATGCCAACAAACTTGCTGTTGGTGTTTTTAAACACACAAGCCGTGGAAGGTCTGTGGTTCAAATCCCAGTTGTGGCATTGCATTTTTAAGTTCCAGTTCTACCTCTTAGAATAAGTTATATTTATTCACAACCAGTTTGTTTTATGTTAATAGAAGCAAGAGAATTACCATAAATATGTTTTGCTTGCAGCAGAAATCTGAAAATGTATAATATATTCTTGTAATAATATATATATACTCTTATTTTATTTCAGTGTGATTATGTAAATAGTGCAACTATACAATCAAATGAAATTGGATGTCTGACCTTATCAACTGTATATCCATATAACTTTTACTATCAGCTTGAAAATACTACGCATTGCCAGTAAGTATATGTACTGTAATTAATAGTAACTTATTATTCATTGACACATTTTATTACTATAGGAATTTTCACGTCATGAAGGCACAACGGGCTCTTATGGACCATGCTATTCTTATGGAAGATTCACGTGCGCAGTTGCCAAATGTGCGTGTTTTCAAATGCGACTAAGATAAAGTATGAACATGCATTTCGGTGTGAAATGTGTCGAAGAATACTATGGTATGCACGATAAACCTTTTATATAATTGTATAGTTTTTAAAATGATAAAATCTAAAATTTTGTTGAAAGCAAATTTTTTAACATCTTTCTAGCTCCGAACATCAAAACATGGCTTCAAATCAAAAATATTGCAATGAAAAAAAATCTGGATTATTTGCTTGCTTTTATAGGCCACGTTGGTATTTAGATTATATCAATATGTCTAAACATATTTTTCTAAAAAAACAAAGTTTAAAACAAAGTGTTAAGATTCTTCGTTTATACAGTGGAAAATGTAGTTGCTGACTAATTCTCGTTCTGTATGTCCACGTATAAACTTCCAGCGACAAAGTTGTCAAGTAAATAACGAAATTATTTTTTATATACATATAGAACATCTCCAGTACCAAAGTATTCATGAATCACCATTTGAAGCAAATGTTTGCGGTGTACAAAGCACCCCATGGACGAAAGCCGGTCCTCGTGTCTTGGAGATGATGAAAACCAGATGTGGTGTGACAGTTGAAGGGCCGATAAGGCATTGTACTTCAGCGCAGGTTTTCAATAGGTTTTGGGAATGTGAGGCGTGAGCGAGTTTTACAAGCTCTCTGGTAATTATGTGCATTGCAGTTAAGTGATCAGTGCGGAATGGATTGCAGAAAAAAGGCAAAATTATTCAAAGTGGTGACCGAAAAACAATTCTTAGAGTGTATGATTATTGAAAGAATAAGAAACCTGGATACAGTGACTCGTTTATTGTTAGTGAGCTTCATAAGGCGACTGGTGTAAGTAGGCCTACATTTTTTATGTTAAGAAAAGAATGTAAAGATAGTCCCATCACTACACAGCGGCATACATGCAAATCGAGCAGGTAAAAGATAAAATATAATTTTGAATGCAAATATGGCACAAATTTCCTGAATTTCTATTTCAAAGTACTCCCCCTACAATTCTGACCGTGTTGAAATAAGTCAATAAGGATGAGGACTTGCAAATTTTAAATATTCAACCTTTTATAGCTTAGGGAGCAAATGGGATTTCATTTTGAAAAGAGAAGAAATAAATCTTTTATGATTGAGACATATGATATAGTGTGGCGACAATCCTGTTTACGGAAAATAAAACAATTCAGCAAAGAGGTTAAGAAAATCGTGTACCTTAATGAAAGTTGGGTAAATGTAGGGCACACTGTATCAAAAGTTTGGAAGGATAAGACTGCAAAAACTCCTAAAGAAGCGCTTTTGGCCGGGTTATCCACTGGTCTTAAATCACCTACTGCTCGCAGACCACGATTTGTAATATTGCATGCCGATGGCTTGGCGAAAAAAAGTTCTGCTGATTATCGTGATGAAATGGACAGTGATAGATTTGAACAGTGGTTCAGGAATCAACTAGCAAAACCCCGGTAATCACGGTGGCGCAACATACGTGGCAACGCCGCGCTGATTCTCCATAAGAGCCATTGTGCCTTCATAACGTGAAAACTCCTATAGGTATTGCTTCTTTTAGTCTAGTTTTAAGGTAGAACAAAATTTATACTAACAGCACATATTTGATACACATGTAGCATTATGCTGCACTAACATAACTTTCTCTGTGAGTATGTGAGTGCATCATTAAGTTATTGTTTTGTCTGCTTAGCTTTATTTTTGTTGATGTGGAGAAGTGACTGGCATTTATAGGAAGTCAAAAGTCAACTTTAACTGTTAACACAAGCTATGTTGCTTTACACTTGTTATGATGTGTTTGAGGAAGCAATTAGGAAATATACCTGGAATGTGTTGTGTCTCATGCCATTTAAGGAAGATTTCTGATTAGTGTTTCACTGAATGTAAAGATGAATACTGTTTAGCAAAATGCATTTTACATTTACAAGCAAAATCATACTTCTATATTGTGAAATTGCTTAGTGACTAATCACTAGAGGGCAGATTTATATGCACTGAAAACTGTAAATATATGCATGCAACTATGCAACAAAAAAGTTGAAAATATGCTCTTAAAATTAAAATATATGCACAAAAATGAATTTTTTTCTAATAGTAAAATACACTATTTCCTCACATAATTTTATTTGTTTATGAAACAAGAATTGTAATATCCTTACTTTTTGCTCCTAATTTAAGTTAATAATTATATTTTATGTTATCATTCTCATTAATCTTGTGTGTAATTAGCTAATTAATATGAAATGTAAGTCAACAATCATTTAACGATCGATCAATTTCAATTTTATTACAATAAATAACCAAATATTTTTCTAAATTTTCTGGTAGAAAGCCCTTCCTCTGTCACTCAAAATGTGTTTGAATGAAGAGAATGATCTCTCCACTTCACATAAGGTCACAGGGGAGTATCGCAAAGAGGATATGTCATTCACAGAACAAGAATTAACTTCTTTTGCAGATTCATCTTGTAATAGATGGTTCACATCCTGAATAAACTTTATAAAAGTTTATAATTGTTATAATTTCATTAGTTGTCAAAGTGGAATCCATTGTTGAAGCAAAGATAATTTACTGGATTTTTCCTTCGACATTGAAATACACTTGTCTTGGTCTATTAGCACTCACAAAATGGTATTTGAGAAACAGCTAAGAATGTAAACTTCAATTCCCGCTTTGTTTTGTCACCGTTGTCAACAATAATGTACATTAAAGCTGATGCTCAAACTTCAAAAAATATTGCTGGTTTAAAACGAAAACAAGGAAATTACCACCAAGTATCCATTGTTGGCAACCATGTTCCTTTCTTCCAAGATATTACTTTTAGGGAATGGTTTAGGCCAGATTGCTTAACTGAACTGTTGAGATTTAAAACTGTGGACCCCTGCTCGGCACTATCAGTGTTGTGCGAAAAGGCAAATATTTTATATACTAGAATTGCTGGCTTTCTATGAAAACATTATCTTCACTTGCAAAACCATGACAATTAAAATAATAACTTGTCATTTTATGGGCTTAAAAACTAATATTGTAACATTAAATGGAGAAAAAAGTGTAATATATGCACTCATATGCACATATTAGTGAAATATGCGCTAATCCCGTGAATATGCATTTCTGTGCACTATAAAACTTTGCCAATTGATTCCAAATAACATGAAACACATTTTCCTCTTCCATGTATATGTTTGTTTATATTTGGAGGAATAAAACATGCAAATATGCAGAAATCCACCCTCTACTATAGGAATTTTCACATCATGAAGGCACAACAGGCTCTTATGGGCCATGCTATTCTTATGGAAGAATCAAGTGCGCCGTTACCACATTTGTAGGTTTTTAAATGCGACTAAGATAAAGTATGAACATTAATTTCGGTGTGAAATGTGTTGAAGAATACTATGGTATGCACGATAAATCTTTTATATAATTGCATACTTTTTAAAATAATAAAATCTAAAATTTTGTTGAAAGCTGATTTTTTAACATCTTTCTTGCTCCAAACGTCAAAACATGGTTTTAAACCAAAATAATTGCAATGCAAAAAATTTGAATTATTTGCTTGCTTTTATAGGCCACGTTGGTATTTAGATCTAAACACATTTTTTTAAAAAAAAAGGTTTAAAACAAAGTGTTAAGTTTCTTTGTTTAAACAATGGAAAATGTCGTCGCTGACTAATTCTCGTTCTGTAAGTCCACGTAAAAATTTCCAGTGACAAAGTTGTCAAGGAAATAATGAAATTATTTTTTATATACATATAGAATGTTTCCAGTACCAGAGTATCCCTGAATCACCATTTAAAGGCAAATGTTTGCGGCGCGTAAAGCACACCAGGGACGAAACCCAGTCCTTGTGTCTTGGAGATGATGAAAACCAGATGTAGTGTGACAGTTGAAGGGTTGATAAGGCATTGTACTTCAGCGCAGGTTTTCAATAGGTTAGTGGCGAGCGAAAAATAATTCTTACAGTGTATGAATATTTAAAGAAAAAGAACCCCGGACACAGTGACTCGTTTATTGTTAGTGAACTTCATAAGGCGACTGGTGTAAGCAGGCCTACATTTCTTATATTAAGAAAAGAATGTAGAAAGGGTCCCATCACTACACCGTGGCATACATACAAAACCAGCAGGAAGATAAAAATATAATGATGACACAAATTTCCTGAATTTCTATTTCAAAGTATTGCCCTATGACCGTGTTGCAAAAAGTCTGAGGATGAGGACTTGCCAAATTTTAAATATTCAACCTTTTATAGCTTAGGGAAGGAAATGGGATTTCATTTTGAAAAGAGAGGAAATAAGTTGTTTATGATTGAGACAAATGATATTATAGTGTGGCGACATTCCTATTTATGGAAAATAAAACAATTTAGCAAAGAGGTAAGGAAAATCGTGTACCTTGATGAAAGTTGGATAAATGTAGGGCACACTGTATCAAAAGTTTGGAAGGATAGGACTATAAAGAACTCCTAAAGAAGCGCTTTTGGCGGGATTATCCACTGGTCTTAAAACACCTACTGCTCGCAGACCACGATTTATAATATTGTGTGCGGATAGTACGATTTGTACATGGTGCAAAACTTGTTTTCTTGGCAAAAAAAGGTTCTACTGATTATCATAATGAAATGGACAGCGATAGATTTGAACAGTGGTTCAGGAACCAACTGGCAAAACCACGGTAATCACTGTGGCGCAGCATACGTGGCAACGCTGCGCTGATTCTCCGTAAGAGCCATTGTGAAAACTCCTATAATCACATCTATCACTAAAGCAGCTTTTAAACAAATATAATGATTTGAAGGACGATTTTGTATATTACATTAATGGTTATTGAGGTCAACATTACTATTTCACACATTTTCATATAAAGTGTTTCTCCTATCCATGTTAATATTATTTATTATACATTTTCCCTAAAATGCTGTTTCAAATTAAGCATCATGCCTGGCTACATACATATCATAGCAACTTACTGAAGCATGGAAAGTATATCTAATTATTATAAAATGTGTTATGCCTCATTCACAATGAAGATAGCAGTAATGTAAATGCAGACAGGAAGGAAGACCATTCACAATGCAGTTGTAGGTGTAATACAAGAAGTTAGTACAGGTTTCAAGATCTGAAAATTACATGTGGATATCTTTTGAGCATACTGCAAGTTTCAAATTGAGTAACCTAACAGTAATATTCAATACAAAAAGTCATCCAATCTTTATAAGTAGGACAAAAAAACGTATCAAGCAAACATCAAAGCAGCATCTGGCATTAGCATAGCCAAATGAAAGAAGGCCATGATTGTACAGCCAGCTCCAAATGCTTTCCGAGTCGCATGTTCCAAGCCATGAAGGAAGCCACGATGGCTTATCTATTAGTTATGCCAGGTGGTCTCAAAGGTCATACCTGTCTTCAAGGGTGAGTGGCTTAATGTGTTTGTAAGTCCAAAGAAAATATCATTCCAACATTTTTTATATGCTTGGTCGTAAGAAAGCAATCTCAGAGTAAAGAAAACACATTAATATTATAAATTTGCGGTGAGGATGGAAACTAAATATTCTGCATTAGAGGCATCATATCACCCTATAATGAAATTAAATTTAAATAATTTTAATGTACCACATTTTTTATTTCAGCTATCCATGCACACTGTAAAATTTGTGAATTGTTTTTATTCAGCAAACATGAAATCATGTATTTGACCTGAAATTTCACATTGAACTTTAAAACATTGGATGGTTGTTTGTCGGAAATAGTGGAAAACAGAACTTCGAAGGAAAATGAAAGTTTAGTGGAACACAAATAATAGAACTACTGCAAATCGCAAAAGAACATGTTTAAAAAAACTAGAACCTCTATAGGTTACAGCGTAGCTGCTCTGTCTTACCTTTCTTGCCTATCACTCTAAATATGAACTGGTTTATCTATTATTATTATTATTATTATTATTATTATTATTATTATTATTATTATTATTATTATTATTATTATTGTTGTTGTTGTTGTTGTTGTTGTTGTTAATGAGAAATACATCATATGCATTATCTTTGTTTAAGGAATTGTTTAAACATATTTCTTAAATACCGTTAATTCTACCGCAAACAACATGTGTTGATTTTTTTTTTGTTTATTTGGATAGAATAAAATTATTTAGCTTCTTGTTTGATCCCTGCTGACCCCATATCAGAGGAACGCACACAAAAATAAATAACTTGTGAAGTCATCACTGGGCTAGGTGGACCAGCCACAACTAATTCATTACAAACTTTTTTGTCTCTTTCCCCTACATCCTCTTGTTCTTGCGAAAATATTTGGAGCTGGCTGTACAGTAGACAACATAGAGAAATTAGAGAAAATAAATAATTGAGAAAAGTGAATACTGTTACAGTACTTGAAGTTAAAATGAGAATGGGATTATGTAATTCAGGAATTGTGCCTAAAGTATAAGAAGGTAGTAAATTTCTAAATGAGCAGTAATTAGACTTTTCTTTGTTAATTTTTTTTAGAGTTATTTTTGGTTAAAGAGTATGTTCTTGGAAATTTAGTTTCAACAGTAGTCATTAGAAATCTCAGCCTAGCTGACTTTAGTGCATCTTATGGTACGAGGGCCATCCAGAAAGTGAGGTTACAACATTTATGTTAGGTCAAAGAATGCTTGAATTTAATTGAAATTCACAGAGTCCTTCACAAATATATTAAACTATTTTTCAACATAGTCACTGTCGAGATCTATACATTTCTGTAGTCGAGGCACCAGCTTTTGTATGCCACTGTCATAGACCTCTGCTGCCAGCTCTTTCAGCTGCTTTTTCATTGCTTCTTCAAGCTCCTGATCATTGGAAAAAGGTTTCCCATCCAAAAACTTGTTTTAATTTAGTGAAAAGATGATAGTCCAAAGGCACTAAGTTGTGTGAAGAGGAGATGTGGGTAAGAATTTCTGCATCCGGATGATGTCAATGTGATGTGGGGCTTTGCATTGTCATACAGGAGGCTGACTCCCTGGGTTCTGAATGGCTTTTCTGAGTTTTTTTAGGTTATTACAATAGTTCTCTACACTTATGGTAGTCCCTTTAGGCATAATATCCACCAAAAGGACTCCCTTACAGTCCAAAAATGATACCATTGCTTGTAGCCAAAGAGGTTATCTTGATCCTTTTGGCGGCTGGAGAACATGAATAATTCAACTGAAGGGATTGTCTTTTGGACTCTGGGGTTTAGAGATACACTACCATACATTTCCACATACTTCCGATGGGTATTCACAGTCGTATTGTTCTGCAAAGTCAAGAAAAAATGGATGACTACAGATGTGGTACAATGGGAGTTGGTGACAGCACACAACGATCTCTCTATTGGTTGAATTCACTATGACTGAACAAAATGGCTGACAAATATACAGGACCAAACAAACTAACCATTAGAATCCACCCTAAATGTCAGGTGTGCTAACCTAGAAACAAAAAATTTTTCTCGGCATAAGGAGCCCTTGTAACTTCACTTTCTGGATGGCCCTCGTACAATCATGCTTGTTTTGTGGCCAACTTACTATAAAAGCAGTTCAGGCCCTAATAATGGATTTAATTTCAAGATATGACTTGAAGCTTTCCTGGCAACGAACATATTCAAGTTGTTCTCGGGCTTCGAGCCAGTACCACAAACCAACACACACTGACCTCTATTTGAATATTCACAGTTTCCATCACAAATCACAACTGGTCGGAGTTCTCAACACTCTGGCCCACACAGCTGTGTCTGTCTCCGATCCCAGCCACCTAAAGCAAGAACTACAGTACCTGAGGCACACTTTCTGCCAAAATGGCTACTCTGTAGATGATATTGAAGCCTCAATCTGTAAGGCCAAGAGAGGAAAACCACAACCTCAGCAAACACCAGACAAGCCGACTTCCACTGCCTGCAACCCATATACTGGCATCAGAACCATCCACAAACCGCCTTTGAAGATCAAACACCTAGTGAGACCGGTAAAGGACAAACTTGCCCTTAATGTTCCAGGGGTATACCATATCCCCTGTGAATGCGGAACGCCGTACATAGGGTAAACTGGCAGGACCATTTCCACCAGAGTCAAGGAGCACGAATGGTCCATATTCTTAATGCAGCCTGACAAGTCAGGGCTGGCAGAGCACTGCTTTGAAAAAGACCACAGAGCTAACTTCAAAGAAACGACCATTATGGCAAAATGTAGCAGTTTCTGGGAACGTAGGTTAAGGAGGCTCTGTCCATCTCCTCCGAGAAGAGCACACTGAACCGGGATGCTGGATTGCAGTTTAGTCCCTCCTGGAAACCAGCCTTAAAGTTGGAATTTGACCGGCTCAGAAAACACAGATTCCAACGGAGCATGGAACCACCTCCACATTAGACTGGGTGTTTTCTACTAGGTACGTACTAGCAGACAGTATATATACTGGCCCCTTCACTTTTGCTCCACTGCAGTTGGAGCAGACGCCGCGCCGAGTGCCACTAGCGACGCTAGAACCTCGCCGCAGCTTGCACGCCAGCCAGTCGAGCGACCGCAGCTAGCAGTGTTGCCAACCCATACTCAAGGAGATAAGCTAGATCGTAGTTCAAAATAAGCCAAAAAGCTTAAATATGAACTGAGAAAAAAGCTAGAAAAAAAGCTAACGATTTATTTAGCTGTAATTATTAGTTATCAATATTCTATAACGACGTAGTGTTACGTACGTTATTGACATGTTCAATGTTCACCGGCCTCCATGGCTACTTCTGAACTCGCTGAACGCAATTTAATCTATTCTACGTAATAAATACTATTACTTCATTTAGCTTTATGTTAATAACGAATGACATTACTACAATACCTCATTTAGAAGTGGAGCTGCACTTCCTCTGCATCATCGGGGTCGATTTCGTGAATTTCAGGGAAGAGAATTTAAGTAGTATGTTCCTCTGGTGTTTGTGAAGTACTTGGTGTGTCATCACTCGAACCACTACTATACGAAGCCAATGTCCCTATTTTATTTAATACTTCGGGGGGAAACTGATAATTTTTACAACACTTGCCCATCCGACGAAGTCCTGACCTGATTGCTGTAATTGAATTTAACATTTGTGTTCCCATTCTGTTACGGAGTTTGGTTTTTATTATGTTCATCATGCTAAAAAGCCTCTCTATCTCGGCATTGGACCAAGGTAGTACCAGCAAAGATACTGCAACGTCAGCTAGCTCTTGAAAGGAATTAACACCCGATGCATCTTTGTAACTTGCCACGTCATGCCAGAAACGCAATGTCTGTGAAGTTTCCTTCCAGGTTACAGTAATTAAGTTATGCCACTGAAATTCTGCTTTTGTGATTTTTTCAGGAGGAATATTTAAATATTTCATGACTGGAATAAGGGACTCATTCACTACTCGCAAAGAATTTTCAACCGACAAGACGGATACTTTTCTTAAAATTTTTACATTATCGGGAAGTCTTGCCTGCAGTTCACAATGTAGCTTCAACAAAAAAGTGATACACCGCTTCCTAAAATCCTTTTCGTCGTCAGGAGGTAATTTTAAACCCCGAAGTTTCTCCTCCACTTCATAGCCTAAATACGCATGCCAGTCCACACAATTCCAAGGTTATCAATAAGGAAATCTTCTTTGCAAGTTGGAGGTACAAATTTTCTTGCCTAAATCCTCCAATAATTTACACGGATCTGCCACTTGCTATTCAAATGATTTATTAACCCTTTGAACGTCGCTTAGTACTGGTCGAATGAATAGGAGAAATGCGTGATTTTTTTCATCAACATACATAGCATGCAAGAGTGAGGCAGAATAGTCTCTGTCTCTTGATTTGGCCATGCTAAACATAGTCTTAAGTTCAACCGATTGGTCAAGTAATCTGACAACAGCACTTTCTATTGAAAGCCACCGGGTCTGACACACTTTTACAATTCTGTGAGGTTGATGACCATCGTTAATAGCAGCATACAAAGCCTTATATTGACTCTGACGTAAAGCCGAGTGGGTAAACCAATTGTAGGGTTCGCGTATCAAAAAATCCAGGTTTGTTGGAACATATTGAGCAGCGGAAGAAATTGCCAGCTGCAAAGAATGGCACACGCAGCGTATCATTATGAGCCCTGGACATTCTTGGCGCAATCTAGTGCAAACTCCATTGTTGACGCCTGTCATAACAGCAGCATTATCAACGCCGATACCCTTTAAATTCTTTATATCTAACCCTTTCTCACGCAATGTTTTCAAAACACAAGCAGCGATTGACTCAGAGTTGCAAGATTGTAGCTCAGAAAAAGCTAGAAATGTAGAAATTAACCCACCGTTTCTAAGACTAAAATACACTATTGCAAACCCCAAAATTTTGGTAACACTGATGTCGTTTGACTCGTCAATAAGTATACCATACACTCCAGTCCCTATATCTTCTCACAATACTTTCTCAAAATGGGGACCTAAAACAAAGTTCACCAACGCACTACATTTTGTCTTGTGCAACTGAATATTTGCCGCAGTTGGACTGTCACTAAACATAGATTTGCAAAGTTCACCAAGGTCGTCAATACTTAATAGTGATGAATGACACGCAACAAAAAGTGAGAGAGAAGCTTCGGCATTTCGTAACTTCTCAGAATCTCTACACTAGAGTGTTCTGTGATCTCTACTTAAGCTAAGAAATTGGTCCAACCTTCTTGAAGAGCTAAATGCACTAGATGAAGCTAAATGCTTTTTAGTTTTAGCATGCTGCAAAAGATCACTACGTTTTGCGTTACAGATAGCTTTACAAAATTTGCATTTAACTTTATCTTTATCACTCGGCTCTTCTAAAAGCCAGTCCTTAAAAGCGGGGTCACTAAGCCACTCCTTTCGAAAATGCTGTTGATATTTTGGAGGCACTTCACACGAATACGAAGTAGTTTGTAAAAATAAAAGTGTAGAATAACAGTTAACACAATGACTAAATATCATCAATCACAGAATCACTATACATGAACCGACTACACCCGTTTTCAATGCACTACTTGCACTTGTAGCCCACCGAGATGAAGAGTGCGTAATGAAGGGGACGGGAACAACGCAACTGAAAAGTTTCTTTAGGTTTTAAGTTACTGTAAATAATTATATAATTTCTTGAACCAAACACAGGCCACCTGCATCTGTTATGCTAGGAGGAGGAAAGAGGAACAAACAAATACCACCAGCAATAAGTCTCCATGGGATACACAGATACGTGTTTTAAATAACACACACATACACTCAAAGTTTACTGCCAGTATCAGCAGAAGTGAGAAGCATAAACGTAGTTAATAAATAGCGAGTAGTCTAGCTAAAGTCCCGGAAACACCAATATCTGTACCACACGCAATTACTTTGAGGGAAGTAGGCTGAAGAAATCTCTCCGGTGTATGCTGAATAAGATGTTATTGTTTATTCGTTATCTCAAGTCTCCGGTTTGAAGAGTATTTATTTTCCGTCCTCTTTATTATCCACCATAGTTTACGTTTTAATAGAGAGTTGTGTTACGATAACGGAAGCCAGTTCCCTCATCGCTCTTATCTCGTGCTTTTAATAAACCAGTCATATACTTCCATGGATTCATTTTCTTCTGCCTATTTTTTATAAATGCCCTATTAATGCAAAAAAAGCTAAAATTCCCGCTAAGCGGGAATTGTAGTTTTTTGCCGCTAACACGAAATTTAAAAAAGCTAGATTTAGCGGGAAAAAAGCTAAATTGGCAACACTGGCAGCTAGCCAGGCAGGAGACCAGCGCAGCCACCACCACCGCCGAGACAGCTAGCGCAGCCACCGTAGTTGAAGCGGATGCCGCGCCGAGCGCCACTAGCGATGCTAGAACCTCGCCGCAGCGTGCGCACCGGACAGTCGAGCGACCGCTGCTAGCCAGGCAGGAGGCTAGCTCCCAGGGAGTGGCAGTGGCAGTGCCTATCCCGGAGTTGCCGGCCCCTCCACCGCCGTCTACGAAGCATCACCCGGCCATCACTCCAGCGCCGCCTGCACACACTGGCCCCATTTCGGGGATTAGTGTCATCTTCCGAGGAGTGCCTCGCGATTTTCCAGCGAGGCACATACTGACAGCAGCACAACACGAGTGGCCGTCAGCTTCGAGAGCCACTCGTATAGTCACCTCACGCGGACCCACAAGTCTCATGAGGATAATCTTCGCCGACACTGCAGACCAGGAAGCCGCCTTGAGGACGGGCTTGCCCTTACTTGGGCGGCGACTGCCTGCTGAGCCCAGCCGAACTACTCGCCGAGTGCCATGCCGCAGATGCTGCCGCTATGGGCACGACGCCACTGCCTGCACCGCTGCACCAAGGTGCCATTACTGTGGAGCCTCATGCCTCACATTGCAGTGCACCAACCACGACCTCCGCCGCCGACGCCGGTACTGCGCTACATGTAATGGACATGGTCATTTTACAGGACAGGCGCAGTGCCCACTTTACCCCAGGCAGTCAACACCAGCCAGCGCAGCTAGACAGATACAACAACCCATCTCCGCCGACGCATCCACACCACGTGGAACAACTTCCTACGCCGCAGCAGCAACACATGGAGAGCTTCACAGCACCGAGGCCCAGAAACTTCACTCTATGGTCTCTGGCCTCGATAACCGTCTTCGATGCATCGAAGACGCTTGCAAACAACTCACAAACGCCGTCTCCACATTAACTACAGCAGTCACCACTCAACCACAACCCGTGACCAACGAACTACAAGACACCACAACTGCAATAGAAGAGGTTCGACATATCGCCGCAGAGAGCGTCCCAGCTCTCACTCACTCCATATCATCACTTAACGCCAAGATCAACAAGCAGATACGGACAAGCCGCCAGCGCCACGCAGCGATTGCCCGCCAACTAACTCACCACACAACAGGTTTCAACGCCGCAGCCAGACTTCTCCATCAACTACGAGCAGCAACTATCGAACTCGACAATAGTGATGTTCTCAACTCCATACAGCGTAAGCTGTATCGGCTAGAGACTACCATCATGTCAACATCAACAGACGCTTCAACACAGTATCACTACACAGACACACTCCAACCAGAACAACCAACACAGAAGATTCCAGCGGCAACTTCAACTCCATTCACTCTTCCAACACTACAGCGGAAACATCCACCCATCAACTACGAGCCACCAGACAGAACACGGAGAAGACGAACACCACAACATGCCTATTTGGACAGACTGCACGACTCAGCCACCTGTACACACGCAACATGTATTAACCTACGAAGAAACAGCAACTACCAGTAACACACTATCCCCACACCAATACACCGTGTGTGGCAGCCAGGGCCCTGGTCATGGTTGTCACCCGGGCAAGTCAACGCCATATCCACAAGATAGCCGTGGATTTCTCACATTACAATAAATAACCGAGGTGCTTACTGCGGTACTCGGCAACCATCATCCATACTCACCTTTCAAGGATAGCTACATTTATCCTCCTTAGTTTAGGTTTTTCCCGTCCCCTATATTCCCTACCCGGCGAGATAAGCCAAGTCTTTATCCTTCCAACTCTACTTCTGTCTCCCCTTTCCAAAAAAAAAAAAAAAAAAAATATTAAAAAAAAAAAGAAAAAAATCACTTTTGCTAGTCATTCATCTCCTGATGATGGGAGAGATGTACACTCCCGAAATGTCGATGGCTCTTCATCACTACACCGGGCTCGAAGCCCAAGAAAAACTTGAATAATTTCAAGATGATTTAAACAATAATTTTAATTATTTTACATATACTCGTATAATGCAATAAATTGTAGTAAACAGCATCTATCTTGCTTTACTGTATACAAGTTACAGTTTTCTAAGCCACTTCTGAAGGTTTAAAAAGTAAACTACGTGGGAAGTTTCACCCAGCATAGCTATAGAGGAAGTAGCTTATTGGAATACCCCAAAAACTGCTTGTAACATTCCCCCCCCCCCCCCCCCCCCCCCTGCCATCTTATGGCACAGTCTGGTTATAATTTTTGATATTCCCTCTATTACATTGCATTAGTACTGCCAACTGTTCGCAAAATATAACCATGATGAAGCTATGGCCATAGTTTGTGTTATTGCATCTGTTATGTTGCCACAGAAGCCCTTACTTTTTAATATGTTGCAGGGAAGGCAACCATTAGGTTTTAAACCAAGACTATGTTTAGACGGCGTATTAATCTGTGAACACTATTGTGTTGCTTGTGTGTGCTTGGTTTTGCCTTGAATTGTTTTAGAGCATTATATGCAATCATAGTTACTGCTGTTATTTTTGTGTTTGCAACACAGTTTTGCATTAAATATATTACGATATTTAGCATTCAGAAGTGGTTTCACCCAAATGTTTTATTGCTTAACAAGATTTGCAGAGAATGAGTAGGTTCACAAGTCTTGTGTGACAAAGATATTCAAGCATTATTATTGTTTGAAAGCATGTTGCTTTAACCCTGAGATATTTGAGGTTACAAATAATGCTTTTATTATGTAGGTTGGTAGTGTGTGTGCGTGCGTGCACGTGCGTGGTTTCCTCTATATTAAGCATCTTAAAATTAAAATTGTGTTTCAACAACACTTCCTTACCTAGTCTTAACTGGAACAATGTTTTGCAGGCTGTTGCCATAATTATCAGCTGAAAAATGCAAAATAAGTCCTATTTAAGACTAGATAAGTGGAGCTAGCGAAGTGTTGTTAAAAACTAAGCTGTAATATCAATATATTGCCTGCCTCCGTAGCATGTCTGCCTCACGTCTAAGAGATCTTGAGTTCAAATCTCACTGAGAGTGAATTATCTGGATAAGGCTTTTTACCAAGGTTTTCCCTTATCCTGAGAAGATGAATGTCGGGTATCTTAAAGCTCTATGGACCTCGGACTCATTTGAGCATCATTCCATTCATTCACTGTGTGATACAGCACTACTTGGAGGATGTTAAAAAATCATCTATGTTGAATATCATTTATTGATCTATATGAGATGCCAAGTGACAAAAATGTTTTTTGTATTTAGTGAGCAGCACAAGTTTGAAGAGCATGGAGTGTATGGCTGGAACCTGACTGATGAAGGGTGTCCTAACATTTATGTGATTAAGGATCCTGTGAATTCTTATCTTCGTAAGTATTTATGATAAGCTATATACATAGGGATAGACATAGCTTTCAAGCTTGCCAATCATATTCAGGCTTAGAAAATATAACTTTCTTGCACAGATTATAATTACTTCTTAAACATGTTCAAAAAGTAATTATAATTTATTTATGCCAACAAACTTACTGTTGGTGTTTTTAAACACACAAGCCTTTTGTGGACAAAGTTTGAGAGGTAGAACTGGAACTTAAAAATTCAATGCCACAACTGGGATTTGAACCACAGACCTTCCGCTTACCAGGCGGCTGCTCTAACCATTGAGCTATTCTGACAAACTGCCAGAATGGCATTAAATTCTCAAACCAGTATGTATTTCGTATTTTCCATCTGAAGGTTATTTAATCCTGGGACATAAAGTAGTTACAATAGTAAGTCACCATTGGGGTAATGTGTCTCTGATGTGAGACTGCCTTTTTGGTTTACCAGGAGAAATACGAACTGGTTTGAGAATTTAGTGCCATTCTGGCAGTTTGTCACAATAGCTCAATTGGTTAGAGCAGCCGCCTGGTAAGCGGAAGGTCTGTGGTTCAAATCCTAAGTTCCAGTTCTACCTCTCAAATGTTCAAAAAGACTAAAAAATTATTCCTATATTTACAGTTATATTTGTGCTACTTGTCTTTTTACTATCCATTTCGATTTACTTTTTTACTTTTCACTTTGCATTATTACTATTAACTTTTAATCACTTAATTGCTTTATCAAAAACTTAAATGAACATTAAGAGGTAGAACTGGAACTTAAAAATTCAATGCCACAACTGGGATTTGAACCACAGACCTTCCGCTTGCCGGGCGGACGCTCTACCACTGAGCTATTGTGACAAACTGCCAGAATGGCATTAAATTCTCAAGTTAGTTCGTATTTTTTCCTGGTAAACCACAAAGGCAGTCTCACATCAGAGACAATTACCCCAATGGTGACTTACTATTGCAAGTACTTTGTATCCCAGGATTAAATAATCTTCACATGGTAATTATTATTTATTTATGCCAACAAACTTACTGTTGGTGTTTTTAAACACACAAGCCGTGTGTGGGCAAAGTTTAAGAGGTAGAACTGGAACTTAAAAATTCAATGCCACAACTGGGATTTGAACCACAGACCTTCCGCTGTGGTTCAAATCCCAGTTGTGGCATTGAATTTTTAAGTTCCAGTTCTACCTCTTAAACTTTGCCCACACACGGCTTGTGTGTTTAAAAACACCAACAGTAAGTTTGTTGGCATAAATAAATAATAATTAAATGAACATGTTTTCTGGAGCTGCCTTTCTCATCAGCCAACACTCACTGCCACGCTTCCTCCTGTGGTGTGTAGATGGCATTTTCTGTCTGGATATTCTATGTGATGAGATCGTTTTCACGCGAGATACAAATATTTCTCAAATAGTGTCTTTTTTTGTGGAAAAATAGTTTTTCCCAAAATTGAGAGTTCAACTGGTTTTTGAAGAGCTGTTAGATGCCTAGTTTTTCTCTTTCCATTTATGAAATGTGAAACAAAAATGCTCTGGAACTACTAATTCATCAGACTTCGTATTTTGTGCTCTTTGAATTTTGGGTCCATTTTCCTTTCTGTCTTCCCTATATTTTCCCACAATCATCGTGATCAATTTCATAAAAGCTGAAGTTCCTGCTGAATTCTATCCTTTGCTCACAATTTAACAATAAAATCATTCTTCTCCTTGCTTTTCAGTATTTTGAGACTTAATCTTTTTGATTCTCGAGTTTTTCACATATGGCCAGGTGATCAACATTCATTTACAATGACCAAATTGAAATCCTAAGGGGAGATTACCTCAAAGCTTGATATAGAATATCTCTGTGATTGTCCAAATTACAACTCTTTTTTTTAATTTGTGTACGAGAAGCAACATCATCACCAACCTGATATGTAAAAGCTAAGGTACTTACAGACTGGGCCAAAAGCCCTTAGACTAGAATTAACCCTTTAATTGGCAGCATTGCTTACAAGTAACATATAAATTGGTTAAATTTTGAGACACTTTATTGGCTCCTTTTTAATTTCTTGTTATGTTAACCTGAATAAATAAATAAAATTCAAGTATTTGCAAGTTGTCTTACATTGTAAAACTATTAAATTTTTTCAATAAAACTTTTTTTCTTTTAAGAAAAAGAAGCAAAATCCTTGTGGCTGCAGTGAAATGTAAGCCCGTCAGCTTCCAAGCGTACTATTACACCAATTATTTTACTTGGGACCTTCCCTTCCTTTACCACAGGCACATTTGACTGCAGTTACTGGGATTCGAACTTGCGACATTTGGCTTTGAATGGCTGGCCAGTCCATTGCACATCGCTGTGACCATCACAGCTATTTGAATTGCTTCAGCTAAGGTGCCTATGAAAGGGATATGAAAACCGGTTTAGGAATTAGAGAAAGAACAGCATATGTAATAATAATATTTAATAATAATATTTAATTGTCATTAAGCCGAGTACAGCAATAGACAATGTCAAACAGTATGTACCGGTTATATACAAAACAAGTAGTAGTCTTATATTTATATACAATTTTTCTAATATTACAACATACTTTCAAACATTTTAACTTAAATTTTGGAATCACTATGCACATTAAAAGCTAATACAGCAATAATCAACACCCATGTGTAGATTTTATCAAATAACAACCTTTTATAATTTAGCCTAAGATGATGAAGTTGCTTTATTTATTGCTCTCAAAATATTCATGTATTGAATAGTATGGATTAGACACTAATGATGTACCAATTTGAGACAGAATATTAAAAGACCCCAAAAGAAAATCGTTTATGTGATTATTTGTTAAGAGTGTAATTTGTTTTTGATGTTGGTATGAGTTGGTTAAATGACGAAAATGTGTTACTAATGTTCATTGTTACAAACAATTAAGTTTGTTTAAAGACGTCATAAATATTTCCATATTTAATTTTATTATATATGTATAAATAAAAGAATTATATGTGTTCAATATTGAAAGCGAAGGGAGAATGGCTAAGGATCGCTTCCCTAACAATGCGGGAACTATTTGATGAACGCATGCGCGGATGTACACAAAAAGAAGTGTAATGCGTCGCCAATTGTCTAGTCATTAGCGTCTATGTGTTTGGAGTAGATGGACGTATTTTTGTGTGTACGCGTCATAAAATAGTGAAAGTAAATTTACTAAGTGTTTAAAGACCGTTAATTTGTGTAAAATAAGTGAGACATTAGCTAACTTTAATGTTAGTTAATACGAAGTGCACGATTAAATACAAGGACGTAAAATAGACGAAGTGTAAAGTGATAGAAAACACTTTTAGCAAAATGTCGCTATTTCAGATATTAAATTTCGGCGATGCTAGGGAAGTCGATCCACTGAAATAAAAGACTTGCTACTGTGATACGATTTAAATACTGTGAACAAGAAGGTGCGAATAAAATATTTCACCAAAGTTAACCTCGAGTGTATGTTAATTCCATCCAGTACCACTACCCGAGATTACGAAAGAGTCAAAAGCTCATCACCATCACCTCATATAAAACATAAAAACAGCACCAAATTAAAGGATTAAATAGCGAAGGCATGGGTAGGAATGTTAGATGAAGTTATCTTTGGCAGTACAACCACACCGCCCTCCTGCATGTTGGATGTCTTCTAAGTGCATGCTTCACCATCTGAGCCATGTCACCATATCCAGTAAATCCTGAGGTGTAACAATGTCCTTGTTTGTTTATAAGGGCAGTTTGATAAGTCCGTGACTGAGAGAAATCATACTCGAATCACAGCTTTCTTGTTGGCACCAAAGTCGTACATCTCTTGTGTGTATAATTCCAAAAATTCATTGTCATCTGCTTCTTAGAGCATCGTTGGGAGCCTGTAAAAGCTCTTGTTGCTTCATAGAAAATGAAGAAAAGTAAATTTTATATTTACAAAAATCATTATTTTGTTGCATGGTAAGACAATGCAGGAAACGGAGAAAATGCTGAAAAATTATTATGGGGACCTTGCTCCATCACATGGCATGGTTCTTAGAATTTCAATGTGGCCATTCGAGCACAAGAGGTACTATACTATGTTCAGTCTTAGGTTTGTCCGCGTCAAAACAAACCCATGTGACCAGTGCACCGTGGTACAACACGGTAGCAATGCATGCAGGGAAGTAGTCCCATCCTAGTAATCTGAGTTTTAGAATGAATTTATCGTTAAATTATATAATATTCTACACAAATACCTGAGAGGTTAATTAACGCTGATGTATACTGATAAACAGAGCTATAAGTCCCAACATGCAACTCGTGTGAATTACCTGATATCCGAGTATTGTTTACAGCAGCAGTTTCTATTTAGAATCATGGCGGATGGCCGCGGTGAATTTGCTCTTGCGTCTTCGTCGACTTATTCAGAGCATAAGGCTGGAAAACCATTGACTAGTGGTGAAACAACAATAGTGTTTAACATGTATTATAAGTTGTGTGAGAAATATCCAACTGGCAAAATTAACTTCTGAGTTTACCGGTGTTTCGAGTACCAGTATAAAAAGTGCTCGTAAAAAAAATAATAATTATGACATGTGCATCGTTTATTTTGTTGTGACTATCAATCTTATCGTCTCTAGTTACATGTTAGTCACTCTTTAAATTGACGGAATAAGGGATCGTTTCCTTTCTGTTACGTACCGCATGCACTCACCACATGGTTGTGACAGTATTTCTGGCGCGAATGGCGGAAGGATACATCATAACTGCACTGGCCACCTGGGTTCAGTTTCGCGTGGATCAACCTTAGAATGAATAGATAGTAAGACCACAGGATGGCCGGTTGATGTCACAACAGTAGAAATGTTAAGCAAAGTTCTGGATATTGTGACGGAAAGCCAAAGAGTGAAAATTCATGAGAGCCAATACCCTACACATCCCAAATGAATGAATATGTAATATCCTACACGAATATGTATTTGGTATGAGAAGGTTATCAGCAGGATGGGTGCTGCAACTGCTCACAATTGACAACAAGCGGAATTGTATGACCATTTGATCATGTTCCAGTGCAATCAAAATGAGTTTTTGCAGCAGTTGATGAAACTGTTAGTGTGAGACAAAGCAACCATCCAAGCAATGGATTGATTTCCTTTGTAGAACATGCTCCAAAGAAAGCAAAATCCTTTCATCAGCAGAAAAAATCATGGCAGCCATCTTTTGGGATTACCAAAACATGGTAATCATCCACAACTTTGAAAAGTGGAAAACAATCACAGATTCATATTAAGCCACAATACTGGAACAATTTCTCAAGGAACTGTTAAAGAAAAGACCGCATCTGGTAAAGCAATAGATTCTCTTACCAGGATAGTGCACCTGTGCACATGTTTGACGTTGCATGACAAAATTCGTGAAATTGGGCCACAAACTGCTACCTCATCCACCATATTCTCCAGATATCATTCCAAGCTACTTTGTCCACTTGTTAACCTCAAAAATTGGGTCAGTGGGAAGAAATTCACATCCAATAAAGACATCATGTCAGAAACAAAGTGTATTTTGAAAACTTTCAAAAATCATATTTTATGGAAGGGTTAAAGTAATGTATCTGTGAAAATTAAAAAATCCAGTTTTCTTCTGATTGCTTTGAATTTTTTTCCACACACTCAGAACATAAAGTAAATAGCATACACAAAATTTCAATGTCATATGTCAAACCATTTTTAAATTATTAATATATTTATTCATAATAAATCACTTTTTGATATGCTCATATGAAATGACCCTTGGACCCTACAGCTTATTGTATCCCTCCTAAATTTTTAATTTGAGTTCAGTATACAAATATAAAGAAATTATACCAAAATTCATTAGATCTAATTAGTTTAAGAGAAAAGATTTTTGTATTCTATTTATCAATATTTTCAATTTTTTCAGTATGAGTTATGAAAAATATTTAATTTCAGCTAAATTATTTAACATTTTTTAACTAGCACACAACAAATTTTAATACCTTAATCTCTGAAGGTCTGCTGAAAATTACAAGCTAATAAGTTATAAACTAGGGACCAAGGAGCATTTTGAATAGTGAAAAATGCTGAAGAAAAAAAAAGGAACTGAGAAAAATGAATTTTAAAGTTTAACAATATGTCGTTGTTCTTTACCTAAATCCAATCCACTTAAAATTCCCCAGCACCATATGTGGTACTCTATGTTGCTTTCTTCTTGGCCTCAGTAGCATTTTTTGAAAATTTTAAGCTTGCTTGGTTGTTTCTTAATATGAAAACATTCCTTTCACCTTCGCATTGTTCACAAAATTTATACATTTGTTGTTCTTAGCTAACCTCTGCACTATGCAATTTCGCAAATTTATCACAAAATTCATAAAATATCTTCTTGTTACGGCTCTACTATAGACTAACAACTTAAAACCTGTTAACTACCTAAACAATGTCTAATATATAACTGGAGCACTGAAATAACCTGGCAAGATTATAGAATTACAGAACACTGGCTGCATTTCTCTGTTTGGAAGCAAAACATGTCAGTTTTGCGGCATTTTAGCTCGAATATCAAATTTATTTCAGTACAGCTAACATACAACCTTTCAGAAGCAAAATTGCCTGCAAGAGACCAAAATCAGAGCCAGTGAAAACGAAAAATGCATTTCTAAGCTGTAGCCAGGAGGTTTAGTGAGGAACTCTCACCTGCACTAGCACATTTGAATACTCTCCTGGAGCTTTAACAATGGCTGATATTGAGAAAACTAAGTGTGCCGTTAAAGTACACAATATAAGCATAATAAAAAATGCAGAAAGTTGTTGTTTTCTAGTGCCTTGCATCTTGCAATGAAGCCATTAGCATTCGTGCTTTCCAATACTTTTGAACTGTAGTTCCTTCTGATCTTAATGCTTCACAGGTCTTCAAGTGGTCTTCGTTCATTGCTGCTGGATCGTTACACAGTTTTCACCAAATTTCACCGATACATTGCCTTAAAAAATTGGAGAAACCTTGAGCAAGGTGTAGAGTTAAAAGTAGACTATGTTGATGAATAAAATTGATTTTTTGGAAAAATATGTTATTTTCTTTAAAAAGTCATGGATTTATTAAATGTCCTCATAAACTTCCCTTTTATGGGAAAAAGAAAGAAAGATGGACATCATGTGTAGGAACATAGAGCTTAGTCAGCGCTTTAGTTGGTGAGTACTCATAGATGGTAGTTACGGAACTGTTTGAAGAGAGTACTAGAAGTTCTGAAACATGCAATATGTACTGGCTCTTGCAAGATCAATGTTGTTTTATTTGTTTGGTTAAAATTCCAATAATTTACTGAAAGAAAATCTTATAATATTTAACTAAGGGGTATTTGATATTGTAGTAGAAAGGCAAACATTTATAGCTGTATGTTATAAAAGAATCAAAAAAAAAATGTTTGAATTAATGAGTTAATTTGAGCCAGGCAACATTAACAGTTTCTACTGCTTGTGTGAAACCATGTTAAATGTTATGTCAAAGAATATTTTTAAAAAATATCTCATAAGCTGTAATTATGGGACATCACACAGGGTTTCGAAATAATTAATCACTTAAAAGACGTGAAGAAGTACTCCAAGCAGCTTTTTCACATGTGCAGTAAGTCGACAATGTTGTGTTGAGGTTGGTCAGGGAATTGACCTGGTTTGTGAATGTAAAGAGGTCTGGCACTTTAGCATTCGCTTTAATGTTTTGGGAGCTAATGCTTGTGATTGGCCTACTCTCACGTAGTAAACACAGAAGGACAAGGCAAGTATTTGTTTGTGTTCTCAAGAAGCACCATTACTGTATTTGTTTATGTACTGAGCTAGGGAAAGTGATACCCCACAATCTGCAGTGTTGCCAGCTTGTTTTCAGTGAGACAGAATATTGACTAATAGAAAATTGTTCATGTAAATATTTTTGTAAGAGTGTGTAAATTTTTAATTCTTTTAATTTGGGTGTATCAGGGACTTATTTCTTTTGATAATACTCAAAATAGACAATGTCTTCTCAACTGTTTGAGTTCGACCAATGAGAACTGTTGCGCGGATGAATACATAAGAATGGCGGTGTTGCGTCATAGGACGCTCAGAAACTACTTTCATTAGCGTCTGTGACTTCAAAGTGTAAGGACGTATAATTGTTGATGGCGTGTGAATATGTGAATTACACCAAAACTTTTAAACAGCATGGACGCTATCCAATTTTAACAGTTATTAACTAGCTGAAACTGTAACGAATAGTGTATATATCGAATAAATGTGTTTCTAATAAAAGTACGTTGGTTTATGCATTCCATTCTACGACCACATCCCCTGCAGAAAAGAGTGGCGTCTGCTCTAACAAACTTTCCACCTTCTAGCAAAAACAATACTCATGCTGCAATATTCGCGCTAATATATGACCATCCATATTTAATAAACCCCGCCACAAATGGCTTGCCCAACGTGGGGCGCGAATTTAGAATGGAATGCAAAATTACGAAGTGCTAATATCAAAAGGACGCTATCTCATCGTGCAGGAAAAAGACGCCATTGAACATCGTTTGATATCAACGATCCGTCAAAACATCGATACACGGAGAATCAACGTGGGAAAAACACCGGAGATCATCTAGCGAAGCCAACTACCCAGGAGACGTAAATAACTGGACGAAGAACCAGCAGAAAAAAAAAAAGTAGGATCCAAAATTGTTGTCTTTATTTTATTTTTATTTATTAATGCTACTTAGAAGTGGAAAAGTAGCAGGACTTTCAACATTAAGTGAATTAGATAAAGGAATTAAAATGTCGCGAAAAGAGATAGAAACAGGAGTGGGGGAAGGGGCAGATAGGCCTAGTTATCAGGAAGGATCAGAAGGTGCGGAACAGGCGGAAATAAGCAAAGACCAAAGGTTAATGATGATGATGTTTGAAAGACTAGAACAAAGTTTAGGTCAGAAACTGGAACAAAACAAGGTAGAATTAGGTCAGAAAATGGAACAAAATAATGCAGAATTAAAACAGGACATGGAACAGAATAAGGTAGAATTAAAACAGGATATAGAACAAAGTTTAGGTCAGAAAATGGAGGAAGTGAGAAAAGACTTAGAACAGAAAATGGAATTAGGTAGACAGAACCTAGAACAGAAAATAGAATTAGGAAGACAGGAGTGTAAAGAAAATATGAAAGTAATGGAAACTAATTTAAAATTAGTTCACAAAAACTTAAATGAAACAAAGGAAGCCTTAGAAGCTAGGATAGAAATGGTAGGAGATAGGATGGGAAAGATAGAATCAGAGATGAAAGAGAATAAAACAGTGTTGGAAGAAGAAATTGCTAGATGTAGGGATGAAATAACAGAATGTAATACAAGTGTAGACTGTAAAATAACAAATGTAAAAGCAGAAATAACTGAGGAATTGAGGAAAGAGATTGTGGTAGTAAAGAAAGACATTATTAATGAAACTGTAGAACAAATTGTAATTCCTAAAATTAAGACAATGAATGATGTGATGCTTTCACAACAGGATGCTATAAATGATATGAAACAAAGCCACTTAGAAATAAAGAATGATTTAAAATCAATTTGTGAAGAAATGAAAAAAGGGAAAGAAAATTTGGCTAATGTAAATGATGTTGTGAAGGCATTACAAAGACATGATGATTTAGATGTAAGTAATGTACAAGATGAGAGTTATTTGAATAATGTACAAAATGTTGACTCACCATACAGAGAAAGAGGTTCACAACCAAACAATGACACAACACATAACACATGTTACACCAACAGCATATTACATGAAATCACACCACCTACATTTGACGAGGAGAAGGGAGACGATCCAAAACTCTTTGTTAAAGAGATGGAAGAATACTTTAAAGTGAAAAGGATACCAAACAAGCTTAGAATGATGATAGTTAAGAAAAGCTTAAAAAACAAGGCATTAGAATGGCTCAGGTTAACACTAGCTGGTCACGAGTCTTATAGCTCATTCAGAAATTTATTCCTATCAAGGTATTGGGGCCCAGCTAAACAAAACCAAACTAGGGTAGAGCTAGCGACAGGTAGATACGATCCAACCAAAGGGTTGTCGCTAGTCGACTATTTTATGAAAGTAGCCAACAAAGGAAAGCTATTAGACCCCAACTTGTCGGAGGCAGAACTAATTGCCAGCATAACAAGACATTTCCCAGACACAGTGAGAACAGGATTAATTGTTGCGAGGCCAGTAGATTTTGCAGATATGATAGAACTGCTGACAGCCTTCGAAACACAAAATGGTCGGCCTAATGAGCATAGACATAGGAACGGTCACCCAAACTCACCCATCCTAAACCGAAACACGACTACGAACAACCAGAGTGAGGGAGAACATAGAAATACTAGGAGTACCCATGAAAGGGGGAGAGGGGCACACCATTTCCCACAACCACATAATCATGGCGAGAGGATGGAGAACACAAGACAGCGGTACCACGACACAATACCGAGGGGTGAATCGAGATACAGAACATATACATATGATCGTGGAAGACCAGGAGACCATACCCATCAAGTGAATCACATACGATTCAGTAGGGAACACTCGAACAACCACAGACCGTCACATGACAGAGGTTCACGCCAAAGGGGCAGAGACCAATGGTACACTGACAACATAAGACAGCAGGAAGTAGATGAAGATGTGCCAAATAGGGCAGACACTACACAGAATACAGAAACGACAACCACCACCAACACTCAGGGAAATTACAACAACTAAGTTCGTCCCAACTGAGTGGATGACAAACAACATAATCTCAGCAACTTACAATTGACATCGACACCATGATGGCTACACGAAGAGAGAGATGGAACCACTGGTCATAACAAAACAGCTGGGTGACCACACGTATGAGCTACAGAATACAAATGGCAAGTTGGTAGGAAGATACCATAAAAATAAATTGAAGCCATACAAAGAAAGGACCAAATAGTCTTTGTCAACGAATGTGTAAGGCAGGAATAATAGAGATGAAAGAAGATAATTTTTGATGGGTTACTTATAGGAAATTATGTTCAGAATAGGATTACAACAGGGAAGAAAATCAACATAGTCATTGGCTATATCGACCACAAAGAGCATTGTCAACAAAGACAGATGAGGACACTGATTGTCATTAAATAAATGAATCATAGCGACGGAAGATAATATGTTTTTGACATAAGGATGTCAGGGACAAAAATAAAAATGAATCAATTATGATGAAAAAGATATAATATTTCGACACAAAGATGTCGAGAGTAAATGGAGAAGAAAAATAATACAATTACAGAATAATTGTAAGTATAGAAGTTTTCTCTTATAAAAATAAGAGACAAAGAAATGACAATTAGTGAAGTGAGGAAAACCATAATCAGAAAAACAATGCCCATGAATTAAGATGAATATAGCCAATGCTAAGCTCGAAGAAATGTTGAACCAAACAACAATGAATAATAACCCAATCAAGAAAATTAGTACCATTAGTAACGTCAGAGTTTAAGAACCGACTCAATAACCTGCCTATACACAAGCTTATAAGACAAAGAAGGCAAAGAACTGAATGAAATATTGCCATAAACATGATCATAATCATTAGCTCAAAATTTGTATCCTGTTTTTCCCTCCTCATAGCAATGAATACAAGTCAAAAACCACATGAAACACTTAAATTATATTTGTGTCAATGTCAAATGTACAATAACTGAGTATGTGTTGTATAAGAACTGAATATGTGTTGTACAATAACTGAATATGTATTGTATGATAACTGGATATATTGTGTAATAACTGAATATGTTGAGTAATAACCAAATATGTTATGCAAAAACTGAATATGTATTGTGTAATAACTGAATATGTATTGCATAATAACAGAACATATGTGATGTGATAGCAGGATATATTGTGTAATAACTGAATATATATTGTGTAATAATTGGACATGATGTGTAGTAATCAAATGTGTTGTACAATAACTGAATATGTATTGTATAATGACTGAAGGTGTATTGTATAATACCAACATATATGGTATGATAACTGGGTATATTGTACAAGGACTGAATATGTATTGCATAATAATTGGACATATTGTGTAATAACAAAATGTGTTGTACAATAACTGGATATGTATTGTATAATAACCGAATGCATTGTGTAGTAACCGAATATGTGAAACTTATAAAGACATGTTGTATTATGTCAAAACAAAGGACAAAGACAAACAGTAAAGAAGACTGTAAAGAAAAAAAAAAAAATATATTGTACAAAGTGATTGAATCATAGAAATAGGGAGAAGTATTGTATTGTGTTTCAAGATTGTAAATAAGGTGACAATTTGAAAAACAAAACAAGGGGCATATGAGACAGAATATTGACTAATAGAAAATTGTTCATGTAAATATTTTTGTAAGAGTGTGTAAATTTTTAATTCTTTTAATTTGGGTGTATCAGGGACTTATTTCTTTTGATAATACTCAAAATAGACAATGTCTTCTCAACTGTTTGAGTTCGACCAATGAGAACTGTTGCGCGGATGAATACATAAGAATGGCGGTGTTGCGTCATAGGACGCTCAGAAACTACTTTCATTAGCGTCTGTGACTTCAAAGTGTAAGGACGTATAATTGTTGATGGCGTGTGAATATGTGAATTACACCAAAACTTTTAAACAGCATGGACGCTATCCAATTTTAACAGTTATTAACTAGCTGAAACTGTAACGAATAGTGTATATATCGAATAAATGTGTTTCTAATAAAAGTACGTTGGTTTATGCATTCCATTCTACGACCACATCCCCTGCAGAAAAGAGTGGCGTCTGCTCTAACAAACTTTCCACCTTCTAGCAAAAACAATACTCATGCTGCAATATTCGCGCTAATATATGACCATCCATATTTAATAAACCCCGCCACATCAGTAACACTAAAATATCTCCGTAGGAAATGGTCAGAGACAAAAACGTAAGATACAACATGTTGGTGCTGTTTTTATGTATTACGAAGTTGTGATGGTGATGTTGATGAGCTTTTGACTCTTTCGTTATCTCGGGTCGTGGTACTGGATGGAATGAACATACACTCAGATTTAACTTTGGTGAAATATTTTATTCGCACCTTCTTGTTCACAGTATTTAAATCGTATTACAGTAGTAAGTCTTTTATTTCAGTGGATTGACTTCCCTAGCATCGCCGAAATTTAATGTCTGAAAATTTAGCGATATTTCGCTAAAAGTGTTTTCTATCACTTTACACTTCGTCTATTTTACATCCTTTTATTTAATCGTGCACTTCGTATTAACTAGCTTATTAAAGTTAACTAATGTCTCACTTATTTTACACAAATTAACGGTCTTTAAACACTTAGTAAATTTACTTTCACTATTTTATGATGTGTACACATAAAAATACGTCCATCTACGCCAAACACATAGACGCTAATGACTAGACAATTAGCGACGCATTACACTTCTTTTTGTGTACATCCGCGTATGCGTTCATCAAATAGTTGCCGCATTGTTAGGGAAAGCGATCCTTAGCCATTCTCCCTTCGCTTTCAATATTGAACACATATAATTCTTTTATTTATACATATATATTAAAATTAAATATGGAAATATTTATGACGACTTTAAACAAACTTAATTGTTTGTAACAATGAACATTAGTAGCACGTTTTCGTCATTTAACCAACTCATACCAACATCAAAAACAAATTACACTCTTAACAAATATTCGCATAAACGATTTTCTTTTGGGGTCTTTTAATATTCTTTCTCACATGCCCCTTGTTTTGTTTTTCAAGTTGTCGCCTATATTTACAATCTTGAAACAATACAACATTTCTCCCTATTCCTCTGATACAATCACTTTGTACAATACTTTTTTTCTTTACAGTCTTCTTTGCTATATGTTTTTGTCTTTTGTTTTGGTATGACACACCATGTCTATATAAATTGCACATATTCAGTTACTATACAATACATATTCAGTTATTATACAACACATATTCAGTTATTATACAACACATATTCAGTTATTCAACACATGTTCAGTTATACAACACATATTCAGTTATTATACAACACATATTCAGTTATTATACAACGCATGTTCAGTTATTATACAACCATATTCAGTTATTATACATTTGACATTGACACAGACATTATTTTTTAAGTGTGTCATGGTTTATTGTGTGCCTTTTGACTCATGTTCCCTGTTATGAGGACAGAAAAACAGGATACAAATCTTGAGCTAATGATTATGATCACATTTATGGCAATTTTATTCATTTCTTTGTCCTCTGTCTTGCAAACTTATTATGTATAGGCAGGTCGTTGAGTCAATTCTTAAACTCTGATGTTACTAATAGTACCATTATGTAATTGGGTCCTTATTCACTATTGTTTAGTTCGACATTTCTTCAAGCTTAGCATTGGCTATATCCATCTTAATTCATGGGCATTGCTTTTCTGACTGTGGTTTTTCTTACTTCACTAATTGTTACCTCTGTATCTCTTATCTCTATAAGAGAAAACTTCTATACCTATAATTATTCTGAAATTGTATTATTTTTCTTCTCAATTCACCCTCGACACCTTTGTGTCAAAAATATTTTATCTTTGTCCTCACAATTGATTCCTTTTTATTTTTGTCCCTGACATCCTTATGTCAAAAACACATTGTTTTCCACCGCTATAATTCACTTCTTTAATGACAATCAGTGTCCTCATCTGTCTTTGTTGACAATGCTCTTTGTGGTCAATATAGCCAATGACTATGTTGATTTTCTTTCTTGTTGTATTTTCCAATTTGAACATAATCTTCTATAAGTGACCCATTAAAAATTATTATTTTTCATTATCTCTACTATTCCTGCCTTACATGTTTGTTGGCAAAGGCTATTTGGTCCTTTCTTTGTATGGTTTTAATTTATTTTTATGGTGTCTTCCTACCAACTTGCCATTTGTATTCTGTAGCTCATATGTATGGTCACCCAGCTGTTTTGTTATGACCAGCGGTCCAGTGTACAGTAGTTCCATCTTTCCAGATCTTTTCTCAGATGCCTTGGATGCTTTGTGGCTTCTTAAGAGCACCTTTTCTCCAATTTGTGGGGACCATTTCCTGATAAATCTTTTTACCTTATTTCTCCCTTTTTCTGCTTTTTGCTGCAACCTGCTGAATGCCAATTGACATTTTTCCTTCTCTGTCAATTCCCTTTGAGCAGCCATCATAGTGTCAATGTCAATTGTCAATCTTTTGGGTTTTGTGTTGGTCATCAATTCGATTGGGGCGAACTAGGTCCTGGGGTTCACCGAATGGTTAATCACCTCCTCAATGTACCCACATTTTTCCGTCCAGGAAGTATGGTCTTTGTGGCAAAGTAGGCGGAAATATATACTTATATTTCTCATCGCCCTTTCTGTCGGATTTCCTTGAGGATAATATGCTGAAGAATAGTATAATTTTATTCCTAATGTTCTTAAGGTGTCCTGGAATAATTTACTTCTATGCATTGTTGTATTATCAGAAAGAATTGCCTTTATATTCCCATATTTTGGAGTATAATCTTTAATGATTTTGTTAAGGCAAGTTCTACTTTTGATGTTCCTGATGGGATATATCTTAGTAAATTTCATGAAAACATCAAACATGACGAAGATGTATTTGTTTCCATCTTTCCCCCATGGTAGCTCGCCATGTTCATCGAGATGGATTATGGAACGACATTGTATCTTACATTGATTGGCTTGGCCTTCTGACATAGGTCGCATGAGGAGATTAACTTCCTGACTTTCTTGCCAAGATGTTTGATGTATAGTACTTCTTCAATTGCGAGCATTGTTCTTTCAGTACCAGAGTGAAGCATCGAGTGATGGAATGCCAAAATAACCCTGTCCTGTAAGGAATTTGGTACCATCATTTTCCACTTCCTTACGTCGCGGCCATGTAATTTAAACAGGATATTCCTAAATTTCCCTATCTTGGCTTCCAATTTTGGTACTATTTCTGGAGCCTTGTGAAATAGCCTCTTCAATTCAGGGTCTTCTTGCTGTAGCTTCGCCATGTTTTTGAAGTCTTGTAAGATTTCGTTGCTTTCCTTACTATTTATCTGCATAATTTTAATATCATGGTGTGGATTATATATCGTCTCGGGTATGTGACTTTCTGATCTTAATCTTGACAATAAGTCACTAAAGATGTTCTCCTTGCCTGGGATATGTCTGACCTCTATGTCATGCGACGTTATTTCGTGTATGTACTTCGAGATTTTGGAGTTGGTTAGCTTGCATTTTTGGATAAAGGACAGGCTTACGTGATCAGTATATATAATTATTTTATAATGGTAGATATATTGCCTGAACTTTTGTAATGCAAAATGGGTTGCACCTATTTCTAATTCCGTTATGCAGGCATTGGCTTCTGTCTTGTTTAGAAATCTAGAAGCTGTGGCAATCACATGTTTGTTGCCGTCTGCATCTTCTTGTGTCAATATTGCTCCATATGAGTGCGCACTAGCGTCGGTGTATATTAGAAAAGGTGAATTTGGATCCGGTCGTTCCAGGAGAATACTGTGCTTAAAAAGTTCTTTGATTTTCTCAAAGGCTACCTGGTGTTCGGCATTCCATTCCCACTTAGTATCCTTTCTCAACAGTTCCCTAAGGGGTACTAATTCCTTAGCGTAGTTAATCACAAATTTTGACTGGTACTGTAAAATGCCCAGAAACCTTCTCAAGTATTTCAAGTTACGTGGGGGTGGTGTACACTCTGTGGCCTTGACTCTCTCCGGATTAGGTTGTATACCATCAGGCGTAATGATGTGGCCTGGAAATTCTGCCTCTTTGACAAAAAATTCGCACTTCTCCAAGTTCAGGGTCATGTTGCTTTCCTGAAACTTGGACAATACATAATCTATGTGATGTAAGTGTGACTCGGGATCCTTGCTGTATATTAAAAAATTGTCAACATATTGCGTTACAGAAGCCTCGATAGTATTCCTGAAAAATTTGTCAAGAGCCCTCAGTAGTGCACTGCTACTGGTTGATAATCCAAAGGCACATTTTAAAAAGTGATACACCTTTCCTTTGTACAGGAAGCAGGTATATTTCCTGACGTCTGGATGAAGAGGAATTTGCCAGAATGATGCTGTCAGGTCAAGACTAGTAAAATGTTGACCTCCCTTCAATTTTGATATCAGTTGGTCTACCCCCCTCAGGCCTGTAATGATCTGGCAAGGTATGCGCATTTATTTTCCTTGCGTCGATGGTCATCCTCAATTTTCCCTATTTCTTGTGGACCCATACCACTGGATTCACATAACATGAGTCCGACGGTTCTATTATTCCGTCTGCCAACATTTTCTGGATTACTCTGTCGGGTTCCTCCCTGATGGAGTTGGGAATGGGCCTGGATGTATGTGAATAGGGGGTGATATCTTTAACTTTAAAAGTATATACATACTTATTATATGTACCTGGCTTTTTATTAAAATCTTTCCTGTTTTTAATTAATATCTTTCTAAGTTGGTTCCCTTCCTCTTCAGAGATGCCATGTGCTCCCCAGACCTTCTCGTTGATTAGCTGTAATGTCGGTTCTTCTTCATCTGTTGGTAGTGGTTCAGGTTGGTAGTTGTTCGAGGTAACGTATTCATCTTCTGTGCAGATCCAATGGCTGCAAACATTAGTATTCTCCTCGTTCGTCCAACCTCTTTTCTTCTTACCTATCCTTAGGTCTACCAACCTATTCTCGTGGACATTGATGTTCTCCACAAAAAACTGCTCATCCGGATGGATCCCTGTCTGGTCTGGTTCCTCTTGGCATGTTTGTTCCTCCAGGAACTTCGCGGTGCACTCTGAGGTTCCTTCCTTGGTAATACATGTAGGTCATAATCGATCACCGACCTCCAAAGATTAAGCAAATCACTGCCAATGATTAGGGTAGCTGTTAGTCTAGGTATTACCAGGGCAATAAAATCGAACTTCCAGCTCCCAATTTCTATTACCAGCCTTACCTGGTATTTAACATGTTCCTTTTTCTTGCCAATCGCTGTGCTGCAATATACTCCACACACAGGCAAGAATTCAGCATTTCTCTTCGTTATTAATTCCTGGAATAGCTGTTCGTCAGATACTGATGTGCTGGTTCCTATATCAATCATTGCTGGCAATTCGATACCCCATACCTTAAGCCTAATCATTGGTGGATTGGTTATTTCCTTCCTTTCAGTTGCCTGTCTCCTCAAGGTACCTATACAATGTTGGTCAATATTGCCCCTACTGCCACACAGGCCAACTTCCGGGACACAAAGTTGACTTGTACTTAGCTTTCCTGGGCGTTAGAGGTGATTGTTGTTTCTGTATTCTGTGCAGCATGGGTCCTATTCGGAGCATTTTCATTCTGTTCCTGTTGTCTTACGTTGTCGGTGTTCCATTAGTTTCTACCCCTTAGGTGTGAACCCCTATTGTATGATGACCTTTGGCTGTTTAAGTATTCTCTACAGAATCATATGTGATTCACTTGATGGGTACGGTCTCCTGGTCTCCCCTGATCATGTCTATGTGTTTGGTATCTCGATTCACTCCTTGGTATTGTGTCGTGGTACTGCTGTCTTGTGTTCTCCATCCTTTCGCCATGATTGTGTGGTTGTGGGAAATGGTGTGCCTCTCTCCCTCTGTCATGGGTGCTCCTAGTATTTCTATCTTCTCCCTCATTCTGGTTGTTTGTAGCTGTGCTCCTATTTAAGATAGGCGAGTTTGGATGACCGTTTCTATGTCTATGTTCATTATTCCGACCATTTTGTGTTTCAAAGGCTGTTAGTAATTCTATCATGTCTGCAAAATCTACTGGTCTCGCAACAATTAACCCTGTTCTCACTGTGTCTGGGAAATGTCTTGTTATGCTGGTAATTAACTCTGCTTCCGACAGGTTAGGGTCTAATAGCTTCCCTTTGTTGGCTACTTTCATAAAATAATCAACTAGCGATAACCCTTTAGTTGGATCATATCTTCCTGTCGCCAACTCTACCCTTGTCTGATTCTGTTTAGCTGAGCCCCAATACCTTGATAGGAATAGATTCCTGAATGAGCTATACGATTCATGACCAGCTAGTTTTAACCTAAGCCATTCTAATGCCTTGTTTTTTAAGCTCTTCTTAACTATCATCATCCTAAGCTCATTTGGTGTCCTTTTCACTTTAAAATACTCTTCCATCTCTTTAACAAAGAGTTTTGGATCGTCTCCCTTCTCCTCGTCAAATGTAGGTGGTGTGATTTCATGTAGTATGCTGTTGGTGTAGCATGTGTTGTGTGTTGTGTCATTGTTTAATGTTGAACCTCTTTCTCTGTATGGTGAGTAAACATTTTGTGCATCATTCACATAACACTCATCTTGTACATTACTTACATCTAAATCATCATTTTGCCTTTGCAGTGCATTCACAACATCATTTACATTAGCCAAACTTTCTTTCCCTTTTCTCATTTCTTAACAAATTGGTTTTAAATCATTCTTTATGTCTAAGTGACTTTGTTTCATATCATTCATAGCATCTTGTTGTGACTGTACTACATCAGCCATAGTCTTAATTTTAGGAATTACAATTTGTTCTACAGTTTCATTAATAATGTCTTTCTTTACTACCTCAATCTCTTTCCTTAATTCCTCAGTTATTTCTGCTTTTACATTCGTAATCTTACAGTCTACACTAGCATTAAATTCTGTTATTTCATCTCTACATCTACCAATTTCTCCTTCTAATACAATCTTATTTTCTCTCATCTCCGATTCAATTTTTCCCATCCTATCTCCTATGATTTCTATCCTAGCTTCTAAAGCTTCCTTTGTCTCATTTATGTTTTTATGTACTAATTTCAAATTAGTTTCCATTACTTTCATATTTTCTTTACACTCCTGTCTTCCTAATTCTATTTTCAGCTCTAAGTCCTTTCTCACTTCCTCCACTTTCTGACCTATCTCTTCCTTATTCTTTTCAAGTTTCTGACCTATTTCTTTTTTATTTTCTAAGTCCTCTCTCACTTCTTCCACTTTCTGACCTATCTCCTTTTTATTTTGTTCTAAATCCTGCCTTATCTCTCTTTTATTATTTTCTAAGTCCTGTCTGAGTCCTATTTCCTGACCTATCTCTTTATTATGTTCTAAGTCCTGTCTTACTCCTTCTATTCTCTGACTCAATTCTAGGTTATTTTGTTCCATTTTCTGACCTAAACTTTGTTCTAGTCTTTCAAATATGATCATTAATAACCTTTGGTCTTTTCCTATTGCTACCTGTTCCTTGCTTTCTGGTTCTATTTGATAACTAGGCCTATCTGCCCCTTGGCCTACTCCTGTTACTAGACCTCTCTCTTTTCGCGACATTCTAGTTTCTTTATTCAGTTCACTTTGGCTTAAAAGTCCTACTATTTTGCCGCTTCGCAGTAACATAAAAATAATATGAATATGAAAATAAAAATTTTTGGTCCTACTTTTTTCTCGTTGATTTATCCAGTTACGTGCGTCTCCTGGGCGGTTGGCTTCGCTAGATGATCTCTTATGTTTTCCCGCGTTGATTATCCGTTCATCGGCGTTCCCGAAGTCGTAGATTTCAAACGATGTTCTAATGGCGTCTTCTTCCTTTTTACGCGAAGATTTGGCGTCACTTGGTATTTCACGTAAGTTCATTTCCGTAGATTTTGATTCCATCCAAAATTTGTGCTCCATGCTTGGGTAAGCCATTTGGTGCTGTTTTTATGTATTACAAAGCTGTGATGGTGATGTTGATAAGCTTTTGACTCTTTCGTTATCTCGGGTCGTGGTACTGGATGGAATGAACATACACTCGGATTTAACTTTGGTGAAATATTTTATTTGCACCTTCTTGTTCACAGTATTTAAATAGTATTACAGTAGTAAGTCTTTTATTTCAGTGGATTGACTTCCCTAGCATCGCCGAAATTTAATATCTGAAATAGCGATATTTCACTAAAAGTGTTTTCTATCACTTTACACTTCGTCTATTTTACATCCTTTTATTTAATCGCGCACTTCGTATTAACTAACTTATTAAAGTTAGCTAATGTCTCACTTATTTTACACAAATTAACGGTCTTTAAACACTTAGTAAATTTACTTTCACTATTTTATGACGCGTACACATGAAAATACGTCCATCTACGCCAAACACATAGACGCTAATGACTAGACAATTGGCGACGCATTACACTTCTTTTTGTGTACATCCGCGTATGCGTTCATCAAATAGTTCCCGCATTGTTAGGAAGGCGATCCTTAGCCATTCTCCCTTCACTTTCAATATTGAAGACATATAATTCTTTTATTTATACATATATATTAAAATTAAACATGGAAATATTTATGACGTCTTTAAACAAACTTAATTGTTTGTAACAAGGAACATTAGTAGCACGTTTTCGTCATTTAACCAACTCATACCAACATCAAAAACAAATTACACTCTTAACAAATATTCACATAAACGATTTTCTTTTGGGGTCTTTTAATATTCTGTCTCAGTGTGTTCCAAATATCGAGATCTGTCACTGGTTTAAATTAATGTAATGACTTCCCTTCCACCCGGTATATTTGTACCAGGTGCAACTCAAGTATACAGGGTTGAAGCGAAATATTCTGCCAGAATGAAGGAGAGAATGGATGTAAACTAACAAATAATTCTGATAACATTTTTTGATTAAATGCACTGTTAAATAGATAATTGTGTTTAAAGGTGAGAGTGTGTGGTAACATGGCCCAACCTGTTGATCGGGTACCCAGCTTCTATTGCCGAATAAATGAACTATTCTAATGCTCTATAAAAACCATTTAAGTAATGTTAGCCATGTATAGAATTCAGATGTTTTGTGGTGGTGCGTCAGACACCAGAAAATTACGTGAAAAAGTAAGGTTATGGCTGTTTGCCCCATATGAAAACATTACCCCAAATCTTACATTTCCAGCTAATTACAAATATTTTATTTGGTATGTTTAGAGGTTTGAATATCTGACCGGTTCTATTTGGGAGGTTTATGACATGATGAGGTAACGCCTCACTTAGAATTGGATTCTTCTTTAAAATGCCACACAAAATTATTTACATACTTCCGACAGCAGTTGCGGTATTACATCCATTACGACATCATAAATATAATAGAAACATTAAAAAAGAAATTCTAAGTATGCTCTAATCAGTCAGAGATACATAAGTTCACTTGAAATGAAACGAATTTGCAGTAGGTCCATGTCTACTTACTGTGCATGCATGCTGAGGAAAAGTGAGTTGTCTTATTCTCTTTATTGACTGAATTGTAGGGACCTAATACGATATTCATGTTCACAATAAATAGTAAGGTTGTTTGCTTCTAACACTTACACATGTGGTGAGCACATGCAGTTTCAATACCGTCTGTAAGGCATATGTATGAAGCATTCATGCCGAAGCTGGCAGCTAATGGCCAGAGGTTAGGTTATACCACAGTGGATATTTAAGTTCCAAATGTACATTGAACATTCCAAAGGTTATGTGACTCTTGCATGAAACACCTCTTGTGTTAGTAATATTGTTATTCCATATTGAATTTAAGAATGTGATACTAGTAATTGCTAAACTTTTAGGAAAACATAATTTATAATGTGAATTTATGCTTCACTGTAATATGTTTGAACAAAATGCATGTGCAAACGTTTGGCTTGAAAAGTGTGCAATTCTCTTAATTTTTGATGTACCCAATTTAAAATGGGACTAATGTGCTTTATGCAAGCACGAACCTACATACATCTAAATAAAGGAATTTGTATAACGTGATGCACAAGCTTTTAGGAGCACTTTCGCTTCCAACAATTAGTCCAAAAAGTTTTAACAAAAATCTTATAAGTACCAAACAACTTGAGTTAATGAAATTTGCAACACAAAATTTCTGACAAGATTTGTGCCCTTGAGTATGTGCGAAAGATATCAAAATATTTGAAGAAATCTGGTGTTTGCGCTACACTCGTTGACTAATCATTATTTATGTGGTAGCTTTAAAAACAAAAAATGGCCATACTTTCAATAACTAACATTTATTAGCAGTAACAAGTATGCAATTACATGGGATTAATTCGAAATAAGAGTTTAGAGCAAATATTCAATACCTGTAGTCAGGCTTCACATCTTTTGTGGCTTCGAAGAAAAGCAATTGTACGATATTAGATAAACATTACACGCGACCTACACCAATATGTGAAGAAACTAAAAACAGTTGCTGTGATGTTGCCACTTCTATAAGAATTAAGAAGGCAACAAGTTGTAGGGTTTTAAAATTTAATTTGCACAAAAACTATTGAATCTATTGAAATACGCCAAAGGAAAAGATTGTCCTTTATTTAATTTTCTATGAATATAGCCATAAATCAAGAACCTTCAATCAGTAATAATTCAGCCGGGTGATGATACATTTTTTTGATAAAAATATTTTCTTCTAGAAAGCTATAAACTTTTCAGCATTTTGGTATTACACTTTCTTGTTATTCACATCAGAAATTTGCTGTTAAACTCTGACGGATCATTTCACTTCCATCCTGTATTTATATTGTATATTAGAAAAGAAGAATAGGTATATATATGTAATAGGGATGGACCTGCTCTTTTGAATGTGATCCAGTGCCATATATGAAATACTTGCTCTTAAGAGGAAGGCAATGAGCAGAAGAAATTTTCTGTTGGAAATAAAAGTGACAGCAGAATATATTTTGAGCCAGTGTGGAAAATTTTGGGAGAGTTCATTCAGGCCTGTAGCCAGAGGGGTGTCAGACGGATGAATTTATTTTGCCTGACTTAGTTTTGAACAATAGCATGAAATAATCCATCCAAAGTAAGACCTCTACATCATAATGGAATTACCGTTTTGAAATATTGGATACATTTGCAGCATGAATGTTCCCACACATTGTTACTTAGGATAGCACCTTAGGGAATGATAGAGGGGCAATTTCTAAGTTACCGCAGTATGGTATATATACTCTGTACATAAAGAGATTAAAGGAGACGTAAACAAAGCCACATGCGTTTTGACTGCAGCACGCCTTTGTGACGCTCTCACTGTTTAAATAGTCCCTTGAAAAAGTACTAATACTAAGGTCTGAAGTCTCACTTAATGTTTGCTAAAGCATGAATTAAGTGTACTAAGCATAGTTGAAGTGTAAGAATATGCAGTTAAGTGAATCTGTAACCGGCTTAACTCATGCAGTGTGTGCATTGTTCAGTATGAAAATAACATGGCGGAAGAAGTGAGTGTTGTGAAATATAAGTGCGGGAAACTGTTGCGAAGTGGTGAAAAGACAATAAAATTGAACATGTTTAACAAGTTCTGCAAGAAATATCCTGAACTTGCTATCAATGACATGATGAAATTAACATCTGAGTTTACTGGTGTGTCAATTTCAAGTAATTACAGCGCATGCAAACAAAAATCCTCAGTTGGTGAAGTCTGAACTCCCGGCAAGAAAGGAGAACTCCTGTGCGCCAGGCAAGTGTTGGATGTAGTTTGTGACGAATTTGTGAGATCTGCAATCCGTCCAAACGTTCAGGTCTTTGTTAACAATGAACCCCCTCAGCTTGAACAAAGTGCTGTTGGCAGTTAACTCTGATTCCAATCTTCCAGATTTAAAACAAAGTTCTCTCTTCTCTGGAGATTGGTTTCAAGTTTGTGAGCAGGAAACTAAAAAGTGTTATTGTGGATGGAGATGACTTAAGTAGCAGTTAATTTCCATGTGCTGCATGTTATTTGTATTGAGTAAGTATATCCTTTTAGTGGTGTAAAATGCATATTATACTTACCTGTAGCAGTAACTGTGTTCTGTCATTGCGAATGCACGTGCCGCAGAGTGATACAAACCAGTGCTTTGCTTACACCTCCTTTAATCTCTTGATGTACAGAGTATAGTTGTGATGTCTTTACAGTGTACTGTATACAATAATGCTAGCAGAACGAAAATGGAGCATAGGTTCTGTCCTATTTCATTTAATACTGTATCTTAAGATAGTTTTAAATAATTTTATCTCAATGTTGCAGCAGTTGGAAGCTTTTTACTTGTATGCTTTTCCATACAAGCATGAAAATAGGGATTATCTGGTTTATGGAACAGGATATCCGTGCTAGTCATCTTCTCACACAAATCTAGGAAACATTCAGATTGTCTGGAAGGGGATTATATGTTATTGGAATATCTTCTTTTTCATTCTTCATTACAGTGTATTTAATTTCTCTGTGCTTTAAATAAATCAATATTTTGTTTTCTTAATTATGCTGTCAATTGCCAGTATCATATCAGCACCATGATGAGCTGGAATTTCATTCTGCAGGAGTTCTCTCACATGCCAGTAGATCTACTGAAATGGGGCTATTACTTTTAAGCACACTTAAAGTCCATCGGTCTGGGTCAGGTTTGAATCCACAACTTTGGAATCAGTAGGCCAATGCCTAATCGACTGAGTGTACTGATCCCTGTGCTTTGTAGTGTTACAATGTCTGTTTATATAATACTGTTTTATCATTGCTGTATTTATATTACATGGTTTCTGTTTAATATATTTCTCACTCACTGCTAAATAATCAGCATTAAATTTTTGTACAAAAGTATGTGTCTTCACTCCTTTAAGCTTCGGCACTTTTGTCTCACTTGTGCTATCTTTGGTGACACGTTTCAGATATGTACACCTAATCTTAATCATATTTATTCACATAAGAAGTCATACAAATTTATTGATTTTGTCACTAGTAGAAGCTATATACATATACAGTGACACATGGGATATAATCCTATATCGAGGTAAACATACAACAGCATACCCAGCATTTGCTTTAGCAGCTGAGGAAAACCTCGGAAAAAGGTCAGCTATATACTTAAGAATAGAATATATTAACATTTTATGATATATTTAAACAGAATATTAAATCCAACGGAGAACGATCATGGTCTTGAAGGCAATCGTCAGGAATCCTCTTGAGCTGGAGTGCATCCCTCAGCTGAACAAAATCCATGCAATAAACAAGTCCATAAGATTATTATTTATTTATGCCAACAAACTTACTGTTCGTGTTTTTAAACACACAAGCCGTGTGTGGGCAAAGTTTGAGAGGTAGAACTGGAACTTAAAAATACGAACTGGTTTGAGAATTCAATGCCATTCTGGCAGATTGTCACAGTAGCTCAATGGTTAGAGCAGCGGCCTGGTAAACGGAAGGTCTGTGGTTCAAACATTTGTGGCATTGAATTTTTAAGTTCCAGTTCTACCTCTCAAACTTTGCCCGCACACGGCTTGTGTGTTTAAAAACACCAACAGTAAGTTTGTTGGCATAAATAAATAATAATTACCATCTGAAGGTTATTTAACCCTGGGACATAAAGTACTTACAATAGTAAGTCACCATTGGGGTAATTTGTCTCTGATGTGAGACTGCCTTTGTGGTTTACCAGGAGAAATACGAACTGGTTTGAGAATTCAAACTGGCAGATTGTCACAGTAGCTCAATGGTTAGAGCAGCCACCTGGTAAGCGGAAGGTCTGTGGTTCAAATCCCTGCTGTGGTATTCAATTTTTAAGTTCCAGTTCTACCTCTCAAGTCCATAAGATTTACTAATGTTTAAATTTTGCTCTACAGTATTCAACATGTTCCTCTAGGGAGTAAAATTGATTTTTTTCAAGAAACTTATGTAATTCTGTATTTGTTTAAAGAGGTTATGCTTTTCCAGTACCCTGGTAAATAGTTACATAATTTTAGGCTTTTATACTTGAAGGATTTAACTGGTAACATAACTGGTTTAAAATAGAATAAGAACAAATTAGAAACTAAAAGCTTCACTTATTATAGTAATATTGCAAGATCTTCCACAGCTGACTAGTTTCAAGTTGTATCCAACTTATTTTCAAAGCTATCCAAACAGGTTACCATAGTTACCAATGCTCAACTTAAAAACTCTGTCACCAACCTCCGAAAACAAAAACCTATAGATACAATCTATTGGTGGTATCTCAAAATTCATAACATGGTTCTTGTTTTCTAAACGGAATATCTTTTTCTAAACCATTAAATCTATTAAATCATTTAACTGCTTAGATGTTCGAAACTCTAACCTAAATCAGAGGAATAATACAGCATAATTTATATTATCAAATGCAAGAAAACATGGCCTGCATGATGTGATTACTTCATACGTCAGAGAAGTATGACTAAAAATGCTTGTTGCCAAGTAGATCATATCTGTGTATGCAAAAATCAATACTCTCAAAAGTTTTTCATACAAGCCTGGTCATGTTAAAGCATACCCAGTGCTATTTATGTAAATATTTAAAATATAATTACTTTGAGCAGTCTCAATACAAATTGAGAGTTCTTTGTACTGATCAAATTACATAAAAATTGAATGTTAATTTAAAAGAATCATTGTCCTCATAATTTTATCTGAACCTAATAAGCACTGAAGATACTTTTAATAAAAAGAACCATCTCACTCCTAATACAGAAGAATAAGAATAAACAGATTCAAACAACAATAATCTACTTGGGGAAGAAGTGTAGCTAGATGTTATAGCAATGTCCTCAATCTCCTAAAAAAAAGTTTAGAAGAACAATAATCTAATTTCTGAATAATCATACAAAATGTAACAGGAAGCTTCTGAATTGAGTCAGAGACAATGACGGAGACAGCATACTCCACAAAAATGTTCAGAGTAATTTTGTATATTTGTGGAGTGAAGAGTATATGATACTTTCTGATAAGTTTCATTTTAAGTGGGCCCTATTGACCTAGTTGTCGACAGGCCCTTAAACCCAAATCACTCACTCACTCACTCACTCACTCACTCACTCACTCACTCACTCACTCACTCACTCACTCACTCACTCATTTTAAGTTTTACTTTCAGTAAGCTATACCTGGAAGGTAAGACTAATGTTTTATACTGCACAATACAAAAAGCATTTAAAGTTTTCAACATTTTACCTGATGAATTAATCATTCAACATATTATTATTGTTATAGTGTGACAATAGTGTGTATTTTAAATTCGTAATTTGTATTTGTGTTTCAGCAATATTGTATGCTGCCATAGCATACTTTTTGATTATTATAATCTGGCACATTGGCAAATGTATCTACCATTCAGAATCTGTTACTAGATTTCGAATGAGAGAAGTCCAGTTCATAGAGATAGAAAGTGTAAGTATAGAATGGATTCTAACATTATTATTGGCAACATAAGTATGTTTTATTCCAAGAAAGGTAGTGAAAAAATGCTGTGAAACACAAGCAAATTTTGTTGTATGTGAACCCATATATTTGCCCACTTTGGAAAAGATCAATAAACCTGGAAAAGTATAGTTAAGGAAAATGAAGCTAACAGTGAAGCAACAAGATTCTAAAGTAAGAACAAATTAGAAACTAAAAACTTCACTTATCTTACTAATGTTGCAAGTTCTTTTGGCAACATTACTAAGATAAGTGAAGTTTTTAGTTTCTAATTTGTTCTTACTTTAGAACTGGAAAAGTATTTTAATTTTTGGAACATTCACAGTAATGCAAAAGTTTTGACAGTTTGCACCCTTACATTCACTCTTTGGTACCTTATGGGCATTTTTTCATGACCCTTATTGCATCTTTTCTAATTTGTTCTTACTTTAGAACTGGAAAAGTATTTCAATTTTTGTAACATTCACAGTAATGCAAAAGTTTTGACAATTTGCACTCTTACATTCACTCTTTGGTACCTTATGGGCATTTTTTCATGACCCTTATTGCATCTTCAGCTTTATTGTGATAATGTGAGATATAGATATTTGATGAATGCCATTCCCTTTTCATTCTTCTGAGCTTTGGATGAACTTGAAGATCAGGTTGACTTCTAGTGGAATACAAATATTTAACTGCATATTTCCTTTTATAAAGATGATTCAAGTGTTTTTGTGTGCCAACAATGCTCCTTTTTTTTTTTTACTTTCTCTACTGGTAAGTAGGGGAAGTATTGTATTCCACCCAAAAATTCGATGTTGAGATTTCACCGGAAATATGTTTTGAGACCCCCTGAGTCCAAAAAAAAGCATTTTTAGAAAAAGGTCCGTGTGTGTCTTTGGACAGCATAACTCAAAAACAAAAAGTCGGTTAAAAACCAAAGTTGATATTTAAGTTTAATGTCTTTCAAGGATGCGACACAAAGATTTTGAAGAAAATAGCCCCACCCTAAACTACCCTTTACATGGAACATTTTCGAAAATTTTGATTTTCTTGAAAATGGCTCTAACAATTTTGATTAAAATGTCATGTTTGAGATAATATGACAAATGAAATGTATATCTTGAATTTTCTGGCTATAGCCCCTGTAGTCGTATTCTATTCACTGTGGACGACTTTTGCATAACTGGTAAACCGTTAAAGATAGACCAAATTGTACTGTAAAAAAAATATAGATCTTGCTAAAATACTCAATTTAGGTCTGAACAAATTTTCTTGTAGAGTGAACCATTTCGGACAAATTCCTTGTTATGTGTGTGAGTTTCGGAAAGCTTAAAACTTTCGTGAAATAAAACTCGTTCATTTTTTTATATATGTTAAGTGTGCAAAGAGAATGGAAACTCAAAGCTTTAAAAGATTTGACTATTGCTCAAAGCTTACTGTATTCTAATATTCCCCTTGCACCTACAAGGAAATAAGCAGTAAGATAATTTGTACAAATGTTTATCTCAACTAACATGAAGAACATAACAGGAATAAGAGTCTGTAGGTATGGTTAGTACAAGAGTAGAGAAAGTCATGTTAGTGCAACACATCAGATTTTTCTGTATAAATCTTTTTACAGTCTTTGCATTTAATGTAGGTTTTACCTGATTTGTTCTCTGGTTGTATCTTATCTTTTGTGCTGCTTTAAGAAATGCTTGATGCTATAGCTGAATGTGAATACCATGTGTTATAATCTATGAAAATGTTTTGAAATACAGTCGCTGTTTTTATTGAGGTTCGATGTGTCTCTTTAAATGTCCTGTATTACAGAGACAAGTGCAACAAATTATAAAGAAATAGTCAAGTACTTCACGTATGTGGACTCTACAGCTGTTAATATTTTACATGGTGATGAAATCTCTTCTTTTTGTATTTCACAGCTTTCCTCGGAGTGTGGTAATTGGTGAAGACAATACAACTAGTTTGTTGCACTACCTTCTCTATAAAAAGAGAGTGGTTTCTGCTAATTCTTTTTATTTTACTGCTCATCATGCCAACATAATGTTATACCAGATGGTGAGTGAATGAAACGGGTGAAATGATGCTCAAATGAGCTTGAGGTCCACGGAGCTTTAAGTTACCAGACATTCGTCTTCTCAGGATAAGGGAAAGCCTCAGTAAAAAATCTTACCTGGATAACTTACCCTAAGTGAGATTCAAACTCACAACCTCTTGAACCTGAAGCAGACACGCTAACCATCACACTACCGAGGCGGGCATAATTGCACCAATGCTGTCATCTGTATAGCTTTATAGTATATTATTTCTCTTGGGTCATATCTAGGAATACATTGTCCATCACAAGATTCCAAAATAGAGGAGAGAGTACTCCCTCTTTTGAGAACCCCTAGTGGGGATAATCCCCCTTCTTTACTCAGGTAGGCTAGAAATCAAATACAGTGAAAGCTGGCTAAACCAGACCCCCTATGTACCAGAGACCTAGACATACAGAAAATAAATCTTGGGACGGAACTATTTTCAATGTTTAAGGTACCTCTAAACTGGAAAACTGCCTAACATAGAAACAGAATAATTTTCTGGAACCATTTGCATAAACAGTCTGACAGATTATTTATTAGATGTGTGATACAAGCTACATGCTAAGATTTTGAAGTGATAGCCATTAACTTTGTATGCAACTGTATTTATTATAATATATAAGTTGAAAGTACAACAAAACATGGATTTTAACCTAATTTTATTTTATCCACTACATACTTACAATAAAAGAGGAAGTATTGGATTCCATCCAAATGTTTGATACTAAGGTTTCACCATTGAGACTCTCTGAGAAAAAAAAAAAAAAAGAAAGTTTCAAAATGGTCTTCATGTGTGTCTTCCTGTCTGTGAACAGCATAACTCAAAATTGAAAAGTTGGTTCATTACCAAACTTTGTATTCAAGTTCAACATCTTACAAGAAAATCCTCCATCCCAAACTATGCTTTACATAAACATTTTTCGAAAATTTTGGTTTTCTCAAAAATTGCTGTAACATTGTGATTAAAATTCCATAGGCTTAATATATTTTGATGACATTAACTTTATATCTTGAATTTTCTGGGAATAGCTTCTGAAGTCCTCTTCATTCTGAATAACTTTTGCGCAACTGATAAACCGCAAGGGATAGACAAAATCTTATTGCAAAAGATGTCAGATGCATTTTTTTGTGGAATTAACCATTTCCAAGATACTCCTTGTTATTAGGCTGCATTTTAAACTATTTAGTTTTTCTCAAATGGGAAGTAATTATCCGTTTCTGTATCTTTGTGGTCATGGAAATAGAACAGAATTTCACAGGCAATCAAATAGCAACCCAGTCTTAAAAGATTTGTCTATGGTTAAGCCTACTGTATGCCCATATTCCAGTTGTACCTATAAGGATGCACCTATGATAACCCAACCAAGGCCAGTGTAGTCCTGCTTCGGAGGGTGCCACTTGTACGCCTTACGGCTTGCCCGTCGTCCTGTACAGTCTGGTTGGTAAAAGGTGAACAATAACAGATCTCATGTTGACATTTTCTCTGTGTGTATGACTGTATTATATGTATATGTATTGTATGTATATTCATACCATAAAGAATCAAATATGTTCACAAATTTAATTTAAAAGGTGAATTAATTAATAACACTGAACAACACTTACAACATATTTTTCCGGGACGCGTTTCGAAGGTAACTTTCCTCCATTATCAACCGGACAATAACTGGGTTTCCATGGTGCTTGATGGTGCAGATGGTGATGCTTCTTCTGGTGTTTCTTCTGGTGGCGGTTCGATGAACTTACTGAAAATGTCTCCCTGGGGAATGTCGAAATTAAATACTCGGTTTCTATTTTTTAAAATAAAGATTTGTTCCCATGTGGACAGTTCTTGTTTTCCGGTTATGCATTTAAGAAGTTTCGGTTCTAGCTTTATGTCATGATTTTTTGTCCAAAAGTGAAATGCAACCGCTGATTTTTCTAATTGTTTACTCTTAATGTTTCTAACGTGTTCCTTGGATCTAATTTCTAAATTTCTTTTGGTTTTTCCTATGTATATTTCATTACAATCACTGCATTCAATTTGGTATATGCCAGATTTTTTGTTAGGTGGAATAGCATCTTTGATGTTTGAAAGTAGTAGGTTTTTTATGGAGTAATGGTTTACTGCTGCTAGCTCAATGTTATATTCCTTGAACACCTTTTTAAATTTATCAAAGGCCCATGGATGATATGTGAATTTTTTGAATATCATTTTTGTTTTTGCTGCTGTGAGAGTTGTAGTTTCTTTTAATAATTTTTTCTTTTCTGCTTGTTTTACCTTTTTATCTACTAATTCTTTGGGAAAGCCGTTTTTTTGTGCTATTTCAATTATTTTGTAATATTCTGTTTTATATTCTTCTCTGAAAGAGGAATGTTCACCAATCTATGTGTTAAACTATTGAAAATTGCTTGTTTGTGGCTTCTTGGATTGTAACTATTAGCTTTTATGTAGTTGTCTGTCTGCGTTGGTTTTCTGTGAATACCGAAATTTATTCTATCCTTGTTTTTGATTAATTTTAGATGTAAAAATGGTAATTTATTATCTTTTTCTACTTCCACTGTGAAATTTATACTTTTGTCCTGTATGTTCAGAAGTTTTAATGCGTCACTGATGTGTCTTTTTGGAACTATTGCCAATATGTCATCCACATATCGCTGCCAGAGTTTGAACATCCACGGGAAACCTTTTGTGATCCTTATTTCCAATGAACTCATGTAAATATCTGCTAAGAATGGCGAGAGAGGGTTGCCCATTGCTAAACCTGAAGTTTGACGGAAATACTTTGTTTGGAACTGGAAGAAATTTTGTTCTGTGCATAATTTGGTGAGTTCTGTGTATTCTGCAATTTCTGACGATGACATTCCAAGTTATTTGAGCCAAATTTTGATCAGTAATACCAAACAAATATGCAATTAAGCCAAATAATCCAACCGTACCCAGAATCTATGGTTTACCCAAAATACACAAGCCAGACATTACCATGAGACCCATAATTAGCAGCATAGATTCACCAACTTACAAACTGGCAAAATGGCTATCTAATAAATTTAATTCATTTCCTAAATTTGAAAGTTTAAGCATAAGAAACAGTTATGAACTAATAGAACATATCAAAGACTTCAAATTAACAGAAGAGGACACCCTTGTCTCCTTTGATGTAGAGTCACTATTTCCCAGTATACCAATAGAAAAGCTCCCATCACTGATCAAAAATTGGCTCAAATCACTTGGTATGTCATCATCAGAAATTGCAGAATACACAGAACTCACCAAATTATGCACAGAACAAAATTTCTTCCAGTTCCAAACAAAGTATTTCCGTCATACTTCAGGTTTAGCAATGGACAACCCTCTCTCGCCATTCTTAGCAGATATTTACATGAGTTCATTGGAAATAAGGATCACAAAAGGTTTCCCGTGGATGTTCAAACTCTGGCAGCGATATGTGGATGACATATTGGCAATAGTTCCAAAAAGACACATCAGTGACGCATTAAAACTTCTGAACATACAGGACAAAAGTATAAATTTCACAGTGGAAGTAGAAAAAGATAATAAATTACCATTTTTACATCTAAAATTAATCAAAAACAAGGATAGAATAAATTTCGGTATTCACAGAAAACCAACGCAGACAGACAACTACATAAAAGCTAATAGTTACAATCCAAGAAGCCACAAACAAGCAATTTTCAATAGTTTAACACATAGATTGGTGAACATCCCTCTTTCAGCAGAAGAATATGAAACAGAATATTACAAAATAATTGAAATAGCACAAAAAAACGGCTTTCCCAAAGAATTAGTAGATAAAAAGGTAAAACAAGCAGAAAAGAAAAAATTATTAAAAGAAACTACAACTCTCACAGCAGCAAAAACAAAAATGATATTCAAAAAATTCACATATCATCCATGGGCCTTTGATAAATTTAAAAAGGTGTTCAAGGAATATAACATCGAGCTAGCAGCAGTAAACCATTACTCCATAAAAAACCTACTACTTTCAAACATCAAAGATGCTATTCCACCTAACAAAAAATCTGGCATATACCAAATTGAATGCAGTGATTGTAATGAAATATACATAGGAAAAACCAAAAGAAATTTAGAAATTAGATCCAAGGAACACGTTAGAAACATTAAGAGTAAACAATTAGAAAAATCAGCGGTTGCATTTCACTTTTGGACAAAAAATCATGACATAAAGCTAGAACCGAAACTTCTTAAACACATAACCGGAAAACAAGAACTGTCCACATGGGAACAAATCTTTATTTTAAAAAATAGAAACCGAGTATTTAATTTCGACATTCCTCAGGGAGACATTTTCAGTAAGTTCATCGAACCGCCACCAGAAGAAACACCAGAAGAAGCATCACCATCTGCACCATCAAGCACCATGGAAACCCAGTTATTGTCCGGTTGATAATGGAGGAAAGTTAACCTTTGAAACGCGTCCCGGAAAAATATGTTGTAAGTGTTGTTCAGTGTTATTAATTAACTCACCTTTTAAATTAAATTAATTACAACAACACTGTTTTCAAACTTCTATGAAAGGAACATATTCAGAAATACCTTAAAATACAATACATTTGAGCATTTCTCTGAAACTTACATTATTCCGCGATGTCTCCCTCACTTGCTGTGTCGGTCTCGGATCCAGTGGCCAATTTTTCTCCAGACTCGTCACTTCTGTCCAGTCCTAGATTGATTATTAGTATCCTTTATATTTCTTCTTCCATAAGCGCATCTCTTTTCCAATACATTTTTTGAATATCTTTCACCTTCTGAACAGAGGTTTTCCAGCCATTTACTGTTATTCTCCAGTAGCATCATGTGTTAAAGTCTTTAGTGTTGAGAGAGAAACATGGTCCACTTTATTGTTGGAAACTTTTCTTTTATTAAATTCCAGACTAGTTCAATAGGGTTCAAGTCCGGATGATAGGCTGGTAATCTAAGTGCTGTAAAGCCAGCATAATTTGTCAGTGCAGCATGTTTTCTTTGGTTTGTGCTGTTTTGCATGAATGACAAGTTCCGCTTTAGTTGTTTCCGGGTCAAATGGTATATTGTTGTTCTGTAACCATTCTTGTAGTTTTGACTTCAAATTGTTGCTTGAGGGTATGCCATTGTCTTCTTCATTGTGATAAGGAGCATTGTCAACCACAACAATGCTGTTTTGCAGTAATCCAGGTATAAGTTGGTTTTGCACTCACTTGGATTAACTTTCATAGTTCATTTCGTTATGGTAATCTGATATCTTGGATTTGGAATCGTAAGTGAGGCAAGCACCTGGAATAAATCCCTTTTGCCAGCCAACATGCATGATAATAAGATGCTGTTCAGCACTATCATTTGCATACACTTCTGAAACATCGTCACTCTGCCAACACTTAGAAACTGTGTAGTGCGTATGAATCCAGGTTTCATCCATGCATATCACTGGCTTATTTTCCAGTTTTCTTTTCTTCTAAATGTTCAAGAAATGATGCTCTTTGAGGCACTATATCAGGATGTTCGCTCAGTACACTCCTTTTATTTTTACACCTTTTAAATTGAAATCCAATAGATTTCACTATTTTTCTAAGTGTTTCTTTACCCCCCTCCCCCCCACCCCCCTCGTGAAATTAATCTCTTTCCTGCAAAAGTTGAATGACTTTCATAGCGTAAGAATTTCTGTTTTAACCTCGTAATAATCCTGATACTTTCTTCTAATGATGCAATTGTCCATTTCGTCCAAACTGATTTTATTTACAGGAGGTTTACCAATCTTATGAAGCGATTTTATTTTGCTCGCCCCACTTGCTTCAAGCCGGTCCTCTTTCCTAATCTTGCATATTGTTGTCTCACTGCAGCCAGTACAAGCGACAGCACATTCAGTAGCATTTGTAATAGGTATTTTTTGACCTTTTTCTTCTCTTCGTAACAAAACTTAACATTATAAATAACACTTCGAGCTTGCTCGTGAAGAATTTTATTTCCTTTATGTTCCGTCACTAGCATAATCACTGAATGCTGCGTTGCACGTTAGTAACTCAGACTGTACAGCATTTCGTGACGTATTCGTGTCGTCACCGCGTTAGTTCGCCTGCTTGCCGCTTCCCATGCAGGACTGCTGGCCTTGGTCAGGTTATAGCAAAACCTTTTCTACAAATGTTTATCTCGATGGACATGAAGTAGATAAAAGGATAAGTGTTTGTAAGAATAGTTTTTACAGAAATGAGTAGAGGAAGTTATGTGAGTGTAGCACAGATTCTTTGGTTTTTTTTTCCCACTTTGTTTTATAAAAAATACAGCCCTTTGTAAGATGGAAACACGTGAAAACAGAACAAAATGTGTTCCGTTTTAGACAGATTAATAAAGTAGTTTCACCTTTAAAGTTATGGAAATTATTCTGTTAGATTAGCTTTGGGGTTCACAAGGAATATATATGATATAACCAACCTTTCATGAAAATATAGCAGTTAAAACATATTCTAAACATTTGGGTAGCTTCGGTTGTAGTACAAATATACTTAGTAAGAGTGTTCTATATTATGTGAAGCTGTATCTTGCAGGATCTTGGAAGCCCTGGTCCATCAGAAGCACCATCTCGGGTTGTGCCGGATGTTGCACCTGTGATACGATCTAAAACAAGAGTAAAATCTTTGGATACTTTCAGAGGGTATGTATGAGACCACAACCAGATACTTAGTTATAACTTTTCAAGGAAGAAACGCAAAGAAATGTTGCAATTCTTAAAATGAATATTTAAAAGTAAAAAAAGTAAACCCCAGCGCAACAGCCCATGAAGGGCCAAGACTTGCTGCCCAGTTGCTGCATCCCCCCTCTCTGCCCACTACAGGTATCATTGGTGGGCTGCAGCACTGGAGGATGGTACGTGTTCAGTGTCCTGAGCCCTCCCGGCCAGTTATGCAGTTATGCCTTCTCGACCTGAGGCCGCTACTTCTCCATCAAGTAGCTCCTCAATTCCCCCCCCCCCCCCCCCCCCCCCAGGACCTAACGAGGCTGAGTGCACCACCATGCTGGTACCAGGGATCGAACCTGGATCCTCCATGCCAGAGGCAAAACTGCGCTACGGAAAGAATGTAACAAACCTTTGAAAAAGACATATGGATTGTGATTACTACATGAAGCTAAATTGACAGGCATGTCTTATTGGTGATAATTTTTAAAAAAAAATTGCATTTAATTTTTAAATATTTGCAATTTTGCGTTTGCAGTTTATGCATATAATAAGCCAACATTGTAATTTACTTGGCTGTAAAAATTAATTGTTCTTGTTCAATCCATGACATATTAAATATTAGTATGTGTATAAATTCAACTATTTATGTTATTGGTAGTTTATGAGAGGTTTAATAGAGATGCAAGTTATTTGTGAGTGAATATTAATGTGGATGGCAGGAAATCTTTACAAGTAAGTTGGAGCAATATGTGTTTCTGAATACCGACATATTTTTCAATTTATAAAAGTAGTTGTTATTTTTATATGCCAAACAACTTACTGCTGGTGTTTTTAAAAACACATGCCATGTTTGGGCAATGATTGAGAGGTAGAAAGTCCTGAAGCTAAAGGGAAAAACTGTGTAATTTTTCTGTTCATATTGTACATAGAACTTGATAACACATCAACAGGTTATACATAATGCAACTCATACGTGAACAAAGTCAATTATGGTACATCACATTGGTGGTGTTTTTATAATTAATAAGGAATGTGCTGGTGATGATCTTTTGACTCTTTCGTTATCTCGGGTCGTGGTACTGGATGGAATGAACATACACTCGGGGTTAACTTTAGTGAAATATTTTATTCGCACCTTCTTGTTCACAGCATTTAAATCGTATCACAGTAGCAAGTCTTTTATTTCAGTGGATCGACTTCCTTAGCATCGCCGAGATTTAATGTCTGAAAATTTAGCGATATTTCACTAAATGTGTTTTCTATCACTTTACACTTCGTCTATTTTACGTCCTTTCATTTAATTGCACACTTCGTATTAACTAACTTGTTAAAGTTAGCTAATGTTTCACTTATTTTACTCAAATTAACGGTCTTTAAACACTTAGTAATTTTACTTTCACTATTTTATGACGCGCACACATAAAAATGCGTCCATCTATACCAAAGACACAGACGCTATTAACTATAAGGCGTACAGTATTAGAAGGCACATGAGGCGGAGCTCGAGGGGGCTCGCCTAGAGCGACTGTCCTATCACAGTCGTGCAGCGTTGCCTAGTTTGGAACGCACAGCACAAGCGTGAGCAACAGAGATTTCTCTTTTTCATGCGCCCAAAATTATTACTGGAAATTCGACATTCTAATATGCCTTGGTGTATGCGGCGAGAATTTTTGAAGCAGCCTGTACAAAGATCACTTTTCTACGACCTATAGTTCTCGAGTTATCGCTTCGAGAATAAACAACTGACTCCCGTGTTTATGCTCATGTATGCAACTTCCAATCTTGCCTGTGTGTTTTATTCCTTTTCATTACGCAGTTATGGAGTAACAAATTACGAAGTGCCGTGAGGGTGTTGCATTGGGCGCCGATTTAGGATGCTGCCCGTTGTTACTGAGTCACCCCTCTCAGTACCTCACAATTTACGTAGAATGGAAGGGTGATGTCGAAGTTTTCCTTGTGCCGCTATTGCATGTTGACCCTTATCTATATCAGGATGGAGACGTCCTGGGATGTTTCTTTTAGGAAAACACACGAATGTGTATTTTAATATCTTTATTCTCAAAACTATCTAAGTTCACTCGCTACCGGGTTTACGTGTATACAAGAAGGTGTTTGCATTAGCACGCCGAAAAAATGTTGTTTATTCTGCCCCGTCTTCACACCCACACGCACACCCACACCCACACGCAGACACACACACCGACACACAGACACGCACACACAGACACACAGACACACACACACACACACACACACTCCCATCTTCAGCGACGTCCAAGTGAGTTGTGTGTCTTGCTACTATTATATCCGTTTACCTGGAAAATGCACCCCTTTGTTCAGAAGTCATTCACCTAACCGAGACTGTGTGCTAATGGCCTGAGGTGAAATAGTTTTACCCTCATTTTGTATGATAGCTTCAGTCGTTAGGAACTGCGTATATTTAGTTCATAAATTAACTGACCACGGATCAGTGTAGTTGCGTGCGACTTCTTTAGTTCAGTTCAAATTGTGCTTTGTGTAACTGTGACAATAAGCAGAAAATTCACAAGTTTACATTGTGCTTAGTGAAGTTTTAACAATGTCACTTTCAAAGCCTGGTACCAGTGGCGTTGTTATTAAAGGTTAGGTACTGCGCTCTCAGGCCAGAAATATTATTTTTAAGGTGTGCAGTTTTTTTAAGGAATTGGCATCTGAGGAAGTGCGTGACCGGATCAATTTTTCACAAAGCAGGGATCTCGCAGCCAGAGCGTGCAATGTAACGCATATTGTGAAACAGGGCAAAACTTCTAGCCCAGAAATTGGTGAACCTTTATTTAAATCTCCAGGAAAGCATGTCAGAAAACAAAACCCGTTTCCAATTTAGATGATTTTGAAAAAGACCTACTTCGCCGCACAATATATGAAATGTATGACAATGGTGAATACCCCACCATTAAAATGCTGGTTCATGTTATGTTATTTGTGACACAACAAATGTTACTTTCCCTCCCCGCGCTCTTTAGCGCAACACTTGGCAGCAGCGCGTGCACGCATTGGCTCAGCTCATGTGCCTTCTAAAACCGTACGCCGTATAGGTGCCTCTTCACATGATGCTACCTTCTTTTTGTGTACATCCGCGTATGCGTTCATCAAATAGTTCCTGTATTGTTAGGGAAGCGATCTTTAGCTATTCTCCCTTTGCTTTTAATATTGAACACATATAATTCTTTTATTTATACATATATATTAAAATTAAATATGGAAATATTTATGACGTCTTTAAACAAACTTAATTGTTTGTAACAATGAACAATAGCAACACGTTTTCATCATTTAACCAACTCATACCAACACCAAAAACAAATTACACTCTTAACAAATATTCACATAAACGATTTTCTTTTGGGGTCTTACAATATCCTGTCTCAACATGATAAACAGGAAGTTATGACAGACTAATAAGTCACACTCCAACTGTGGAAAATGGCCATATATGTAAATTGTAATCATGCAGGGGCATAGAAGAACATTATATCTTAGCTTTCAATTGTAATTTGTGCAAATATGACCTGTCCTCTCTAATACTCCTATATTATACTAAAGGAAGGAAATGGTAAGATTTTGAGCTGTAGTTTCAGGATCAGTAGCAGAAGATGGTGGCATAGATTGGATGTATTGCTTTGGCACCAACAATGATAATGAGGAAAAATATGCTCTTGAACTCAACAAGGGCAGTAATTTTAATTTTGCTGAAATGTGTAAAAGTTTATTAGAATGTGTTCTAGATCGTTCATGCAGTAAAAAAGCACTGCTTATTAGTAACTACCAAATAGTAGACTAAATTAACAACTGGTATTGGGAAGAGATTTATCTCAAGTTCAGAATAATTTTTGAACAGAAATTACTTATTCTCAAATTTGAGTTTAAATGCATTTACAAACAATTTTTAAAGGCTAGAAATCACTGCACTCAGTTTCTTTAAGTTCTTTTGCCTTATTTCACAGATTAGATTCAGCTTATAACAACAACCCATAAGCACTTAGAAATGTTCCCCAGTTTCCTTTAAGGTTTTCATACATTTTTAACATATATGCGTACTATGAATGCAAATACCTTTAACTTTCTATGAAGCAATAACAAGGATTATAAAGCACAAATCTGACCAGAAATGTAAGTTATTAGAACCTAATGAAAATTGTTGATTTAGGAAACTTAAGGGAGACTATGCCTTTGTTCTCGATTTACCCTTCAAAGCTACTGTTGCTATTTCAGCAGAGCTGAAAAATTTAATGTAATAGCCATTGAATGTAACTGCGTGGGCAAACATCATAAGATTGGAATACTGTCATCACCTTGTGCTGTGAACAAGTAGAAATCGACATGGAGCATCTGGCAAAATGTATGTATATATGTAGTTAATGTTCTGGAGTCAAAAATGAAGTCATTCTCCTTCTTACTTCCCAATACTTAGATATATCTTGATAAGTTTGTAAAGCTGCACAGTTTTGTAGATGTTCTCTATCCATTTCTATATCATGAAAGCACAATACACAATTCAAAGAGGTTAGGTTAGTACACCAATTCTATGGAGATGTTTTCCCTGGCAATCATGTCCATTAGTAAGCCTTATCATGGCAACAGCAGATTCACACAATTCCCAAATTACAGAGGAATTTTCTAGAAGTATTTTCATAATTTGGTTACCAATTTTTTCAGTCTGGCAAAATGTATAAATCTTATAAATCATCAAGATATCACTTCTAAATACTGGGAGGCTAGAAGGAAAATGATTTTGCACAACTCCTGTGCATTAGACACATGTACACGATTTTTCATTTGAATAATTTCTTATTTATCTTCTGTGGATCTGATGAAAAAAAATTGTACATAAAAGTCTGTGTAGGTGGTATGTACTATGCAGAAAATAATTTTTTAAACTGAAAATTATTTTATTCTGATATTCATGAAGTAATAATTGATTCTCGGGTGATCAGCCACGTATGCATATGCGGCTGATCACCCGAGAATCAATTATTAGTAATATTTGTCATGAAACTTTTAAGTCTTATATTCATGAAATATTTATTTGGTCCACTAACTGATGTTTTCATTTTCAGAATCAGTATTGGTGTAATGATATTTGTGAATTATGGTGGAGGTCACTATTGGTTCTTTAAACATTCCGTGTGGAATGGTTTAACAGTAGCAGATCTGGTATTTCCCTGGTAAGAAATTACATGCCATACTGTATACTAGTTAAGATAGTAAAAAATATATATTAATTTTACATTAACTTGAATCTGGCTTTAACATCTGAAGAACTGATTATGTCCACATAAAACAAAAAAAAAAAAAAAGAAAATTCCTGACTTTTGGAGCCTGTTTTGCAGTCATATTACTTAATTCAGGATCAGAGAAACACAATGTTTCAGAGGTATTTGCTGTACTAGAAAATGTTATTTATCCTTTCTAATATTTATACATTCATAATTCTATGTAAATAATACTTAATTTATATTACCATTCCATTAAAATGTTGCTCTGAAAATTTGTATCATATGGTTACTGTTTATACAACCTTTGTGGTAAATGAGTGTAATTTCAGTCACTTCATTGTGATGCAGGTTCCTTTGGATAATGGGAGTAAGCATGGCAATATCACTACGTTCGCAGCTGCGTGGTTCCTTGCCAAGACGCCATCTTTTATTCAGAGTGATGAAACGAAGCATTATTCTTATAGCTCTTGGAATCATGCTCAATTCCATTGAAAAGAATAGCCTTACAGAGCTTAGAATACCAGGAGTGCTACAACGCATTGGTTTGGCTTACTTTGTGGTTGCAGCAATTGAGACTGCCCTCATGAAGCCACAGGGATCTTTCCAGGTAGCATTTTATTCTTCACAATCTATGTGACTGCCTTTGTAGTGTGGTAGTTCACATGCTAGTTTCAAAATCCAGAGGTCCCAGGTTCAATTTTTGCCTGGAGGGTGGGAATTTTTCTTTAGCTAGGATTGTTCCCCATCCTCTTTTGAGTCCAAAAGTGTGAATGAGAGTGTGAATGTGTGTGTGAATTCAATGTTTATAAAGAAAACCCAATGAACACTATACCGCTCGCAACAGTTAAAGGCATGTGTACACTGGCCAATGCTGAAGCGGAGTGCTGTTGCCAAGCGTACTGCGTGTACCACCACAGGTTCTGTACATAAGAACACATTTTACGTGCCAGCAGAGGTTCTGTCTATTTTCCCCGTAATTAAACAACACATTAAATATTCCTAAAACATTATTTTATTTATTTATTTACTAAGCTATATACATGTGAATATGACCGGTGTTCAGCCCTGGCTCATTGCCAGTCATATTCTTATTCTACAATAATTCCTTAATTCTAACTTATTCTATCACTTATATCTTATTGTTCAACTCTATTTACTGTCCAGATCCATTTATTTTTCACCTTAGGTAAAAATCTTCCTACCCTCTTACTGTCTTTATGAAGCATTTCAACTATAGATCTATTTCTATTCATATTCGACCATTTCTTATTAATATATTCTTTTCTCCAACCTTCAGTCCCAATACATTTAAATATTATATGTTCTATGTCTTCATTTCCACCACATATAGGACATTGGTTTTGTGGAATGCCCTTCCTTAGACCCTTTAATCTCCATACTCCTGCTTTCATCCATGCAATGCCTTCTCGCTCCTCTTTATCTGTCACGTCTATATACTTTTCCCTACCCCAAGAGTTTTTCATTTGTACATAAAAAATTAAGGATCTCTTTTCAGCTATCTCACTAAATGTGTTATGTATTTCTATATCGTCAAATCTTTTTCTTGCCAGTTTCCAAAAATTGTGTATATTATTTTCTCTATTCCTCCATACTTCCCCTAAACCACTACTTTCCAAGTTATTTCTGAGACAGTCTGCCCAACCTTTATTCTTTAAGCTTTTTTCTTGATATAGTAGGCACTGTTTCAACAGGTTCCTTTCTTCCAAATTCAATATTCTAAACCAGTATCTCAGTGCCCTCTCCATAATCTTTCCCTTACTTGTTACCCTTCCCAGTTCTATTTGTGCTACCTGCCTAACAGTTGCATTTGGTAATCCAAGCAATTCTTTGCAGAAAGTTCTATGCACCTCATCTATGACTTCCCAACCTCCTCCTAATCCCCATACTTCTGTCCCATATAACATCTTTGCTTCAACTACCATATTGTATACATTTTCTAACCATTTAACATTTATATTAGGTACTTTGTATTTGCAGTTTCTGGTTGCTGATAAAGCCCCTTTTCCTTTTGCTAATGCAAATTTCTTTTGTTTTTCCCAATTACCACTACTATCTAACTTCACTCCTAGATAAATGCATTCTCTCACTACCCTATACTCTTTTTTATTTTCATTCCTCCATTTTTCATATTTGCTCAATTTCCCTCCTTTTTTAAAAACTATGATCTGTGTCTTGTCCTGGTTCACTTTTAGGCTCCATTCTTTACAGTAATTATTTAATACTTGTAAGGACTGATTTAAGCCATTCACTGTGATTGAACCTACAACTAGATCATCTGCAAAAAGTAGTCCTGGAATCTGTATGTTATTAATAACAGGCATAAAGTTATTATTTCTCCCAATATCCATTAATACATCATCAATATAAAGATTAAAAAGAACCGGACTCAACTTACATCCTTGCCTAAGGCCTTTCTCTTGTTGGATTTCTCTTGTTACAACTCCCTCCTCCACTCTTATACAAAAGGTATTGTCTTTATATAATGCTTTGAGAGTTTTCACCATTTGTTCACTCACTCCTTTACTCAACAGTTTGTGCCATAACAAATGAAGCTCAATTCGATCATATGCTTTTTCTAAATCAACAAAAGCCATATACAACTTTCCTCTTTTAACCTTCAAATATTTATCTACCAAAGTCTTTATAATAAATAGATTATCAACTGTTCTCCTCCCTCTTCTAAACCCCATCTGAAATTCCGAGAGAATATTAAATTTCTCAACCCACGTTTGTAACATACTTGCCATAATTCCAGTAAAAATTTTCCCTACATTTGATAATAAAGCAATACCTCTATAGTTGTTTGGTTTGTCGACACTACCCTTACCTTTGTATATTGGATGTATGATTGCTTTCCCCCACTTTTTCGGTATATAACCCTTCTCTTTAATTTGATTGAATAAGTCTACAAGAACCTTGACTCTATTTTTTTCAGTACACCATTCCTTAAGGAACTCTGTTGGGATCCCATCTATCCCAGTTGCTTTATTTCTCTTCATTAATTTAACTTTCTGTATTATTTCTTCCCCTCTTATTTCATCATCCAGCAAATCTACATAATTGTTACCTATTTCCCTTCTTCCTATTTCTATTTTGCTCTTTTCTCCCCCATACAATTCTTTAAAGTAATCCACCCATTCACCTGGATATACAGCAGGTTTTATTACATAATTATTATACATTGATTTTATAACTTTCCATACTGCATTTACATTATTTTCGTTTAGAACCCTTATCAGTTTACTTTCTTGTTTTTTCCTCCAGTTTATTTTCTTTTGTTCTAATAATGAATTATATAAATCCCTACCTTGCATATATTCTTCCCTTAATTCTTTACCACCTATTTCCCTCCATTTTATAAGCATCTGTTTAACTTGTCTTTTTATTACTCTGCATTTTTCATCAAACCAACCCTCGTCTCTTTTGTAAACCCTCTTATTTACTTTCATTTCGTCCCCAGCTCTTACCATCATATTATTTAGAATATCCATCGCATTTTCAATCTTTTGTTCTTTTATCATACAATTTTTTCCACACTGACATATCTGGCCATAGTTAGAGCTTAACACCTGCTTAAATTTAATGCCATACTCCTCCTTCCATTTGTATCTGCTATACTTTTCTACCATACATCCATCCTCTCTTAAATTGTCAATCATTTGTTCAGAGTGTATTTTTATATCCACTATCAGTGGAAAATGACCACTACTAGAGCTTAAATTTAATACCTTAAAATTACTTAAAATGTATCCCATGTTATTTGGCCACAGAACATAATCAATCACACTTTGCCCATTACTGCTTACAAAAGTATATTCCCCATTCACATCTTCTCCGAATTTCCCATTCAAAATATCAAAAGAATTCAATTCACAAAATTCTATAAATTTTTCATATCCTTTATCTGCTATCTTATCTTTACTATGTCTAATTCTTTCTGATTTCTCTAATACATCACAACTCATCCAACCATTCCCTCCATTAACATCATTTTCCCCAATCCTAGTATTAAAGTCTCCCAATAGTATAACCTCCGAATTTATATATTTCTCCTTTAAAGTTTGAATATCTAGCTCTAGATCCTTAAGGAGTTCCGGATTATGAAATCGCGAGGAAAGAGGAGGATTGTATATTATTCCTATACAAATCACTTTTTCGTCTATTTGTTCGTCCTCTAATACCACCCATAATATCTCTTTCCTCCTTGACCATGATTTTTTAAATCCTTTATTTAACGTCTTCCTTACAAGAAATCCTATGCCTCCTGAAACCCTTCCCTTCCTTGCTAGGGTATGACCTTTTAATCCTACGTACTCAAAACCCTTTACATAAATTTGTTCCTCTTTTAACCATGTTTCGACTACCGCAAGGTAATCAAGTTTTGTCAATAACTGATTTAGACTCCCTTTATCTATTTTATTTTTTATTCCCTCACAATTCCAGAATCCAAGCCTCCTTATAGACCCTGTTCCCTATTCCGATCCTGATCTAAATCTGAATGTTTCTAGTGTTTTTTTACTCCTTAGTCGTATTCCTTGTTTCGAGGTGGACAGTTTATTTCTGTCCAAAACTAAAATACTGCCATGTTCAGATGATACGATGCTGTCATCTTCCCCTTCCCCTTCCCCTTCTGTATTTTCCCCACTACTCGGACGCCACGCCTTCCTTCCTTCCACCACCAATTTGCGTGCAGCTATTACTTCCCCCTTACTCGGTGACACTATTTTCCTGTGTGACGTCTCCCCACTCGCTCCTCCTCCTGCCGGCTCTGCCACAGGTCCCTCCGCTGACGTCATTGCACTCTGTTCTGACGTACTCGCTACGTCATCTCTTCTTGCTTCTGACGCAATCATCTGCTCACCAGCCCCACGTGCCGGTAATGTAAGTTCTTTACGACTATCCTTTTCCTGTGGTCTCCGATCGCCCATTGAACTTCCTTTCGATCTGCTTTCCATCACTCTAGTTGCGGATGTATTAAGCTGAGTCATTTCCTGCTCATGAGTTCTGTAGCTTCTTATGCCCGTTTCGTACCTATCCACTATGCGTCCGTCGACCCACAATTGTAAATTCTTTATGAAAGCTGATTTTCCTTCCAATCTTGCCATCTTCATTTGTTGTAATAAGTTTCTCTTTAAGGCTCGTTGTTCCACCGTTAAATCCCTATTTATAAAAATATCTGACCCTTTTAGTTGCTTTGTTTTCTTTAACACTTCATAAACAAACTGCACTGACGTAAATCTTGCAATAATCATTCTAGCTCCTCTTGATCTGCCCACTCTGAAAGCCTCCCTTATCTCCCAGCCCTGTAGTACCATTCCAAGCTTTCCTTCTATGATCTCTCTGACCTCTTGCATAGGCCATACTCCATTCCTTTCTTTTACTCCTGATATAACTAGATTGTATCTTCGGTGCCTCTCTTCCATCAGCTCCACTCTTGTTTTGACATACTGTACCTCCTTGCTTATATCTTGCATTTCCTTTCTAATCTCTCCCTTAATATCTATTACTTCCTTTTCCACTCCATTGAGTTTGTTTCCTAATTTCTCATCCATGTTCTTTATTTTCTCCAAAATTTCTTCCATAACATTTTGATTTCCATTTGGCCCCGGGTTGATTTCAACACCACCAATCACCAATAATATACCTAAGGCACATGTAAGAAGGAACATGTTTACCATTTCTTCCAAGTTACTACTTGTTTTAAACTCGTTCCATTTTAACTTGTTGAATGTTCCGATTCTTCCCCTGTACACTTGAATACTAACACCCATTGTTTCTTGAGACCTTTTTCCTTTCACTCCAGGAGCTACCTCCACACAGGTCTTCTCTCTACCACTGCTAGCTTAGTACTCCCCTAAAACATTAAACTCTTACCTTGACACACGTCACAGCAGTGGAACAGCAAGCACGGTTTCCTCCTTGTCTTCGTCTTCAAAGGTACTTAATTCGGACAATATCTCCCCTTTCCATTAGAAACTTCCTACCATCATTAGCTTTTCTATACTTAAAACCAATATTCTTCATTATGCTATACATAGAACACACTGAGCCTTTGTAATTTATTTTTTCCCTCATTGCTATTGTTACCTTTTTTGCAGTTGGATATTGTGCTTGATCATAGAAACTTAGAATTGTTCTGCGCAAAATGTCTTTTTCAAAATCGTCTAATCCAGTAACTCGCTTTCCAACTTTGTGGGTCTTTCCCGGAGATTGAAATACATGCACGCTCCCTTTTTCTAAAGATGAAGCTCCTTCACTACAAATTCGTGACACTGTGTGTACACTACCTACACCACAAGCTTCCACAGTTAATTGCTAGGTTTTTGAAAAATCTACAGTTGCCCTATATTCTGGATTGGATAGCTTTCGTAAAAACTTGTTCACATTAAATATAATTTTTCTGCACTGAGAATGAATCACTTCACGTTTGTTGATTGAAAACTCATTTGTCCCAGCTTCGAGGGACATGTTCATGCACTCGGATTGCAAACACTGCATAAAAGATATGTGTATAGTAATAATTGAATGTATTATTAACAATATTTCGGCGCGAGTTAGACACACAACTTAACGATGCCGTTCACTTTAACAAAATAACACGTCACTACTCTGAAAATGAACTGAACATTAAATCAGTCTGTTTGAAACTGCATGATTTCTATTTTCATAGCAGGTGCACTGTTTGTTTATGCTTAGATAAGTGTTGTGACAAAGGAATGGTGTTGTTTTTCAGGCTTAGCTGTGTTGAATGGATGTTGGGTATGCATTAGCATGTGAAGATAAAACGTGCATCGCTCACGTTCTAAGTATCGTAGAGACAGGATTTTTGTACGGTTATGATCAGAAAATAAAATTCTTTCTTATTATAAGAATGCCATCTGTCATTTTCAAATATTTATCCGAGTGTAATTAATGAAGATAATGTTCTCAGTGCCGACGCGTGAGATGCGTGTACCACATTCGGCAACGGTGGTAGGAGGGGCAAGCTTAGGATTCGCTGGACTCTGCAGTACAGCCCGCCTCCTTATGCCTTTAACTTTTGCGAAGATTATAACTTACACAAATGTTAAAACAAGTGAAGATCATTGCTGATGAACAATTGTTCTAAAGGAAAAGTCACTGATATGATGTTGGATGTTAAGACTGGTTCACAACCATCCGTTAATGACAACAATGGCAGTGATGACAACGGGAATAGCATGAACATTTTGGTTCACAAGAGCCTGCTAATGGCAATGGGAATAATAGTGGATATTGCACATTGGGATGTTATTTATTTCTTTTGACCAATGAAAAAATTTTAACCTCGTCTCCAATTCAGCCAACGTAAACACAGGTTAACTAATGCCAAAATTTGATAAAGTGAAGATCTAAACACGAAGCTGTTGTGTACTTCCGATTTCAAGAAAACAGGAAGCATCAGTCCTATTTCTGATTCCGAGAAATCAACAAGCATCAGTCCTTTAGCACCCTAGCATTCATTAAAATTGTTTGTTGTTCTTTATTGTTGTGCTGTTTTTATTGAAGAGTAGCTTCAAGTTTGAGCGATGTGGCTCTTATTTCCCTCACGGCGTGGTAACGGATGGAATGAATAATCACACAATGTTTCTTCACCACAATATATTATTTTATTAACACTTTTTCTCTATTTTACATTTAAATAAATCCTCTTATTACCGTTTTAGATTATTTAAGTCTTTCCACTTTTTCAAAAAGTGGAACAAAAGCTTGATGAAAGTCTGGTAAATGTTCTACACATGTTCACACGCTACCAAAACACGTCTTATCACCTTGAATATACAGACGCTAGTGGACGAAGTTCCGCGTCACCTCACATGATACTACCTTTCTCGTATACATCCGCGTATGCATCCATCAAATAGTTCCCGCATTGTTAGGGAAGTGATCCTTAACCATTCTCCCTTCGCTTTAAATATTGAACACATATAATTCTTTTATTTATACATATATATTAAAATTAAATATGGAAATATTTATGACGTCTTTAAACAAAGTTAATCGTTTGTAACAATGAACATTACTAACACGTTTTCGTCATTTAACCAACTCATACCAACATCAAAAAACAAATTACACTCTTAACAAATATTCACATAAACGACTTTCTTTTGGGGCCTTTTAATATTCTGTCTTAATTGTTATATAAAATTCTTTCCAGTTTGATTTTTGAGAATTGCAACTAACAAGAGCTCTTGCAGCCACTGACATCACAGCTGTCTTGAGGAATTTCTACCTTAAGGAAACAGACTTTAATATGCACTTATTGGATCTAACATTCCGTGTCCGTTAACAGGAACACTAAAGTTTAATCTGGACCAAGTCTTCTCTCCCATTCCCGGATCCCATTGTCGTTGGTTGTGAACCAGCCTTTAACCTTTTTACTGCTATGGGCGAGATACCCTGGGCACGGAAAGGCATGCCAGCTGTGCTATGGGCGGGTTATCTCGGACGGAACATTGAATACCGGGCATTTGCATTCTTTGATTCGCATAAGTGTTTGAACAACACAGATATGTAGTCTCATCTGTTGGGAAGCATATGAACTACATTTCTGCTGTCACTCTGTAGGGTAATGCACTCTGCAGGAAAATATTTCAAGGAGGTGCAGTGACAAAGCGACATGCACTTCGACCGCTGCTTGTTCACGTGATCGGCATATTCAGGGTTTTCCAACTTAGTGAAAATGGCTTCTTCACGTGGTGCGCATTGTAACCTTAGCAATGGGAAATGTTAAATGTTTTCGAGTCATTACCGTCAGATTTATCCGATATTTCGGAGTTGGCAGATAGTGACGGATAATGAAGACAACAGTGAGGATGAAAATGAGCAACAGGCAATACCAATACAAGTGTTAAAGTGAGCATGAAAGGACATTTCATTGTTCCAGTGGTGCTCTGGAAATTTTACTCCACAGGAGTATGACTTCGACAAGGACATTTCAGGCATTTCTGTGGATATAGGGGATAACTTCAGTGCATTAGATTATTTCCAGCTCTATTTCTCCCCTCATTTTGTTGAGAATAGTGCTGAGGAAACTAATAAATATTAGAAGTTTCTCATTCAGAAAGAGGAGCCATCTCCCAACTCTCGTCTACAGAAGTGGAAGGATGTGACAAAAGAAGAATTGTACATCTTTTTTGGTATTACTCTTCTTATGACCAGGGTAAAAAAGTTAACAATTGCAGAAAGTTGGTCCAAGCATCCTCTCCTTGTCACCCCACAGTTTACAAACTATATGTCCCGGGATAGATATCTACTGATTTTGCGTGTGTTGCATTTCAGTGATAATGACAACCAAGTTCAGGGAGAAAGACTTTATAAACTGAAACCAGTAATAGATTACCTCCTAAATGTATTCAGTGAAGTGTTTACCCCCTTTCGTGACATTTGCATTGATGAGAGCCCCTTGTACTTTTCAAGGGGCACCTGCTATTTTTACAGTATATTCCATCCAAGCGACACAGGTTTGGAATAAAACTGTTTGTGATGTGTGACGTAAAACAGGATACGTTGTTGACTTCATAGTATATAAGGAGCAACTACAGACATAATTCCAGACCGTGAATTTGGGGTTTCCGGAGCAGTAATCCAGACATTCATAAATAAATATCTACACAGATGGCACAATGTTTGGCTGGATAACTGGTATTCCAGTCCTCTCCTTCATGATTGGCTTCACAGGAATGGCACTAACACTTGTGGTGCAGTAAGGAAAAACAGGAAGAGAATGCCCAAGATGACTTTCAAATTGAAAAGAGGAGAAGTGGAATCTAGGCACACTAATAATCAGTTGGTGTTGAGGTGAATGGATAGGCGAGAAGTGTGTATGCTGACTACAATGCATACAACTGACATGAAGGAAACTGGAAGAGTGAGCAGGACTACAAACACACCAGTAAGAAAACCACAATGTGTAATGGACTACATGAGGAACATGGGTGCAGTGGATGGATTAGATATGATTCTAAGTTCTCTTCACTGCCTTAGAAAGTCACTAAAATGGTACAGAAAATTCTTCTTTCACATATTGGACATCATAACACTAAATTCTCAGACTCTGTACAATGTAAAAACTGGCAAGAACATCTCATTGACTGAGTTCCAAATTTCACTCATTACAGAAAGTTTTCAGAAATATTATACCCCAAGACCTACCACTACATCATCAGGTGACCAACCTCTACGGTTGACAGAAAGGCATTTTCCTTCCAGTGTACGACCCACCCCAAAGAAAGCAAATCCCACCAGGCAATGCTATGTCTGCTACAACACATCTTTAGGAGAGAAGAGGCAAAGGGAAAGCAGGTATATGTGTGCCAAATGTGGCATTGGCTTGTGTGTAACACCCTGCTTTGAAAAATATCACATGCTTTTAAATTTCTGAGTTGCTGTGTAAAGAAGTGTGTAAGAAATTGTGCAAATGTACTGCGTGAAATGCTTTTTTTCCAAACATTATTTTTCTCATGTATTTTAGGTGTTCTTGTTTGGACATCCCTAAGTATGAAGTGAAGTGAAAATGTCTAAGTGCAAATATATAATCAATATTTTTATTTTGTAACAAACCAGTGCATTGACGTTACATAGTGCCAGACAGAAAAATGTATACTAGTGGCCTCTTGTGGACAACCCTGTGTTGCGAGTGTTGCATATGCTTCCCAGCATATAATTTAGAAACGATAATTATTACAATATGGATTATCTAGGACAGTCTGCATCATCTGTGGTGAGTTTCTATATAATTTACAATAGTTTTGCATGGCGTTAAAGGTATTTTACAAATGTCTATTTGTTCTGAAAATAACTTAGCATGGAGGGGTTTGCTCAGGTAATGATATGTCAGCAGTGAAAAGGGTAAAGGCAGCGTATAAATGTAGCAATAAAAACAAAAATTACATCAGCTCTCTTAAGCAATCATGAAACAGCTTTAGTAGGTGGAGGTGGAGTAAGTATTGTATTCCATCCAAATATTCAATATGAAGTTTTATACTAGAAATACATTTTTTGATTCAAAGAGTGTTCTATTTTTTATTAATGCTAAGATGTATACAGGTGAAAATGACTCTGTTTACTGGCTATATCTATTTTTCATGTTTTTAAACAATTTTTTCTATCTTTTTACCATCTTTATAAAACATTAAATCAATACCAATATTTCTAATTTCCTTCAATCATTTCTTACTGATGTGCTCTTTTCTCCAAAGATATTTAAGATCTTAATTTCCACCACGTATAGAACGTTGCTCTTGTGGGATACCCTTCCTTAGGCTTCTTACCTGTGCAATACCTTCTCCCTCCTCTATATTTGGTGTCCTATAAAATTACCAAATTTTATATTTGAATCATACACTGCATTTGCATGCCAAAGACTTCTAAGAAAATTTCTGTACTTCAGACTACTCTTTACAAAAAAAAAATGTTAATTTTCATTCTCTCAAAAATAGCTCATTTGGTTTTGATTAAAATGCTGTATGTTTAAGATATTTGTGTGAGTTAATAGAATGTATATGCTATATACATATGTCTATTCTCTGAATAGACTATGGGGTCCATTTCATTTACTGGTGCAGTTGTTTTACAATGTATTTTACATTTTCTGACATTTTTTAGAGCAGCCGCCTGGTAAGCGGAAGGTCTGTGGTTCAAATCCCAGTTGTGGCATTGAATTTTTAAATTCCAGTTCTACCTCTCATCTTAAGGGCAACTTACAACCTTAAGTACTTTATGTCCCGGAATCAGGTGAATTTAATGTCATACTGGCGAGTTGGCCATGATAGCTTGGTGGTTGGAGCAACCACTCAAGAAACCGAGGATCCGTGGTTCGAATCCTGGCTGTGGCGTTGAATTTTTCAGTCTTGATTCCAGTTTTTAAAACATCACAATGCTCTAAAGGTAGAATCAGATGTGAAAAACTCAATGCCACAGCAATGCACTGAGTTTTTCAGTTCTGATTCTACCTTTCAAACATTGCCCACATATGGCTTGTGTGTTTAAAAGTGCCAACGGTGGGTTTGATGGCATAAATGAATAATAATAACTATCACAATGCTGTTTGTTCTTGCAAGGAAGATTAACTCTAAGTCTTTTTTCATAATAACTTTTACTTTGATTTGTAAAACAGGTGATAGAATAGTTAATGCTGTTTTCAAATAACCAAGAATGGAAACCGGAACAAGTATTTAAAAATATGATTTGTATATGGATTAGAAACTGAGATGTGCTTGAACAAGAACTTTTTTTTTAGTTGGAATTGTAACACTAAAAACACCAGGACATGTTTGTCTCATTGTTGGCATTCTCCAACTGATGTGGCATGTTTACCAGTAGCCTTGGAAGGAGTTGTGTTCAATGTGAGCAGCTTCCAGAGGTTGCGTTGGCAGTAAATCAAAATTTACTATTGATGTCATTGTTTTTTAATTCTAGAACTGCTGAACAGTCATTTTCATTCTTTTTTAGTTTTCAATGTCCTGTTTCTTTGCATTTTACTCGCTGTTCATCACCCTGGTATTGGTTTTGCATGAAATTCATAAAGTAATGCTTTATTCTGTTTGAAAGGTTTGTTATGCATGCCATAGCAAATGGACATCTAATGTTTTAGATTTCTATGAATGGTTATCCTGTATAATAGTGATCTAAGCTCCTTCTATTATCTTATATAATAGTGGCCTACAAGAAAAAGATATTCTTTTGATGTATGTTTAAAGAAGAATAAAACAATATGGAATATAAAAAGCAAAACTCACAGCTCTAGACCTGCTACTGGAAATGGTATATCCCTGATAGTAAATAATGTAGTTGTGAAAAATCCAGTTAATGTCGCCAACATCCTCAATGATTTCAACACTGTTACATATAGAGTAATATTGCTACAAACTGGCACTATAATAATATTCACCATTCTAAATTAGCATCTTTCTTAAACAGAATGTGCAATAGATAATTAAAATCATAAAATCTATAAGAAACTGCTTCTTGGCCTATCTTGATGAAGTAGCCGATTATGTGGGATATCAGAAGGAGCTGAGGCCAGGCCACTATTATGCAGCATAACCTCTGTAAAGTATGCAACTTAAGAACTCCATAACATTCTTTTCCTCCTAGTACAGATCATGTTCCTTAAACTTACACGAGTGATCTGTCATTTATAAGGTCTGTTTTTGAGAGTATAATTCTATCCTTCTGTTACTATGTGGTCCAATGCCTGGCATATGGCTCTGGTGGAAACTAACTGTATTACTCCATTTTTTGTCTTTAGTTGTAGCTCATGAGATTGCTTTTCTTATAAATATTTTTATGATTCTTTCGATAGATGGGAAGCTTATGGTAATATGATTGGATTGGGGTAGTTCATTTCTTTTCAAGGTCAAAGTTCATTTCTGTCCAAGATGCTTAAGAAATTCAGAGTGCATTTTATCAGGTCCTAGAGATTTACTGTCCTTTAATTCATCAATAGCAGGATTAAGCTTGTTAATGGTGAAGTCCTGGCTAACTACCCCGTTAGCTTGCCTTGGAAATTTTTTTGTTGCTTTAAGGTCTTTATTTGTTACTGTTTTACTTTGACTGTAGAAGCTAATTGATAATCAAACTGTAACGTGCATTAAAAATTCCAAGAGTTGATTTGTTAGAAGAGAGTACTGTTTCGTTATGCTTTTAGTGATTTTTGTTCTGTTTCATGACACGATGTGAATTTATTTAGATATTGGTAGACCAAATCTTCATCAACATTATATTGAGTACTCAGGGGTCTCCGTCCAGGGGATATGTGAATAGCGACCACAAGGTACCCAAGCTGAGCAGAACATTACTTCCACTTACTGGTGTTTTGCTCCTCACTGTAACTTTCCTATCTGACCTTACCTTGCTCAACTCTTGTTCTCTTCCGACCCCGATGCTATTAGGGTTCCTGAGGGCTAGGGAGTCTTTATTTTTCCAACCTCTCCATTTCTCTAATTTCTCTATAAAACCTTAACCCATAACATGCTGACCTGTCATGGCATGTATACGTCCTCTGATTGGTAATCAGAGGATATGGTCGATGAATTTATTTTGATAACTCTCCCGGTCAGGTCGGTGAGACCCGTAAACCAACGACAGGTGTGGTCCTCCAGACATTCTTGGGGTTGTGAGAGAGCGATGTGACCGCCAAAACATAAAAATATGGTGCTCTCTAAAAAGCGGTTACATTCATTGCTATTCTTCACCACTCTGTGCTCTATGTGATCTACAAGAGGAAATGGATCGAGGCCACCTTCAAATATGCCCGGCCACTTCTAATGCCCCATCCATCAGTGAAAAATATTGGAGAGCAAGAGGATTAATGACTTCATTGTCAGAAATCCAGCATTAGCTAACAACAACATTTTCTGACAGCCAAATAACGGGTGATCCAAAAGACTGTGAACCTGCTGCACTGTGTTTTGTCCGTACGAGTCCTCTGCGCTCGTCGCCGACTGCCACTATCATAGAACAGCATGGGGATAAAACCATACAGCATTTTTAAAACTGCTTTTAAAGGCTTTACTTACCAGTATAATAATTATAGCAGATGCTGAAACTGGCCACCATCATTGTCCATACATTTTTGCAATTCTTAGGAAATTACCCATCACTCGCCGTAGTTCACATTAAGAAATGCTGGCAATTTCTGACGGATATTTTGTTTTAATTCTTCCAGAGTGTGTGGTTTGTCTTGTACATGTTATGCTTTAAGTTACCCCAGAGATAGAAATCGGAGGAGGTTAGGTCGGGGAACCAAGGGAACCACAAATTTCTACTAATAATTCTGTCCTGTTCTCATTGAAAGATTGGCTGTATGAGCTGTTGCACAGTCTTGTTAAAAAAAGGCAAAATCACACTCCCTGTTGGTTAATTCTCTAAAAAAAGTGCACAAAATTGTATTCACATATGTACGGGTGTCAACTGTTGACTCGAAAGAAATTGGGCCTATAATTCTTTCTCCACTCATGGCACACCATACACCAATTTTTTCATCATGAAGGTGTGTTTCATGAACAATTTTAGGTTTCTCAGAGCTCCAATAACAATTATTTTGTGTACACATATATCCATGGAGATGGAACCAAGCCTCGTCCGTGAAAAATATTAAATGTCGATCAATTTTGGCATTGTATACACTATTGAGAGTCCATTCACAAAATGTGCGCCTAATTACAGGATCACCTGGTAGAAAAGTATGTGCCACAGTTATTTAATATGGTTTTAACTTCACAAATTTAGTAGCTCTTTACAAAGAGCTTTAAAAAATGCCTGCCTGTTGTGAAAGACGCATAAGCGATTTTTGGGGGGAATTCTCCAAACGATGACCGATGTCTAATGTTTCTTTGGGAACTACCCCATGCCGCCTTTTAGATTTCCAAGCCTGAACACTTCCTGTCGCCTGAAATTTATTGTAAAGTTTATGGATTGTTGTATGGCCTGGAACTTTTACACCTGGAAATGTTTCTGCGAATTGCATTTGCACCTGGGGAGCTGACTGAGTTAACACATACGAATCATAAATAAATACACGCTGTGCAGTAGAAAACAAATGCTGAGCCATAATACACTTTGACTAAATACAGAACTAAATAATAAAGCACACTGGTACTAATGCAGCCGCACAATATCACAATACTGATTGTGAGCAGAGCAGAAAAAAAAACCAGGTCACACTCATGATCTTGAGTATATCAGCTGCTGTTATCGTGTTTCAGCGTGCGCAGTGGAAAAACACCGCACAGCAGTTCCCATGTATTTGGATCTCTCTGTATAAATTCGAGCTATTTATAAATTTCTTATTGAGGAAACTATTCAGTAATATTGCCAAACATGGCCTTCGTTATGCACAATGGTGAAAAACCATCCCGACAAAGAGGTTAGCAACAATGAATCAGAGAGTCTCAGCCAGCAGTGAAAGTGGAACCAAATGGAGTCATGTGACCAGCTAGAAAACATGGGTGGTATCTTCTTTCTTGGAAGTTTGGAAACAGTGTTGTAATAATTAATTTAAACCAAAAAGGTGAGTTGATTAATAACACTACACAACACTTATAATTTACCGGAATATATTTCATAGACAGACTTTCCTCCATTATCATCCAGATAATGGATGGTGTGGATGGTGATGTTTCCTCTGAGGTCTCCCCTGGGGGTGGTTCAAGGAACTTGCTGAAAATATACTTCTTGGGGATGTCAAAATTGAATACTCTGCTTCTATTTTTCAAAATGAAGATTTGTTCACATGTGGACAGTTCTTGTTTTCCCGTTACATGTTTGAGGAGTCTCGGTTCTGGCTTTATGTTGTGGTTTTTTGTTCAAAAGTGAGTGGCAACTGCTGATTTTTCCAACTGTTTGTTTTTTATGTTTCTAAAGTGTTCCTGGGATCTTATTTCTAAATTTCATTTGGTTTTTCCTATGTGCACTTCTTGCTCATGTTCTCTGCCTTCTGGGTGTGCATGTCTGGGTTGTGAGGATTAATAAAGTTCTTGTTCTGGAGGACAATGGAAAAAAAAAATTATTTTCTTATTTAACGACGCTGTCAATTGACAGGATCACATCAGTGTCGCCGGTGTGCCGGAATTTCGTCCTGCAGGAGTTCTTTTACATGCCAGTAAATCTACTGACATGGAGCTGTCTTTTTAAGCACACTTAAAAACCATCGGCCTGGGCCGGGATTGAACCCGCGACCTTGGGATCAGTAGGCCAGCGTGTAACCAACTGAGTCACCCAGACCGACGAGGACAATGGAGTGCATGTATACACCATTGTTGATGTTCTGCACATTGGCTATGCTGCCCAGCTATTGGAGATGATGTGGGATCGAGGCAATAAGTATTGCTGGATCAGGACTTCCAGAGTTGGGGCAGTCCTGTCTGAAACCTCAACCAGAAGCACTTTCCTGATCTCCTTCAATATCCCCGAAGACCCAGTGCCCTTTTCTCCACTGACCCCAGTGGTACTTGTGATGGAAGTACTTAAACTCATCAATCGCCATGATGAGAGGGACACCATTTTCATCTAAACCTCCGATTTCAGAGGCACGCCTCTCCAAAAAATTTGGCATTCCTCTCTGCAGTATTTTGGCCATTCCACAAAGGTGTGCCAATGCCCAATGGTGGACTCGTGAGTGCTTTGATGCTACTGGTAATCTGACACCCAGCAGTATATAAATAATATAATCTGCTTAAGCGACAGTTTACTGTGCTTAAGAAATGGAAGCATATCTCACGGTTCTTCTCATTCTGCAGGGTGAACAGCACCAATTGATTTCCTTCTGGGCAACAAGCATATTCCTGGAGTTAGCATGGTTGCTTGCATCTCTCATGCATAACCTGGTTTCGTAACAGATGACGTGTACAACACATCATTGCTTGCTCCAGAGTAGGTAAATCCTCAATAAGACGCTCTAGTGTAAAATCCTCTGCTAATATCTCAACCACATCTATTACTTCATCCGCTGGCACAATGTGCAAGTTCCTAACATTCATTTTGAATGAGCTGTAGTTTCCCGTCTACTTGGTCATATAAGTATTGCTGGAAGTTCATTCTGATTTTTTGCATTGCCAACTACACAATTCCAATGTCGTGCAACTTCTGTGTATGTATTGCCAGAAGGTAACGTCATTCTCTTTCTACTCTACTTACCTTGTGTCATTCTGATCTTATGCATTACCAGCTACACAATAATCTAGTGTTGTGCAACTTCTACTGCTTGTTACTTTCGTTTCTCATGCATTGGCGCCCTGCGTTATGCAGTCCCTAAGCCCATATTCGGCAATATTACCAACTATTCTTCTATGCCCAACCATTGTCCTTGCTTCATTGGAAAGTTGAAATAGGCTTAAAAATTAAATGCTGTGACCAGGGCTTTCTTTACTCTGTGGTTCAAGTCAATTTTTCAAGTGTGGTTCAAAGTTCCCAATTTATTTTCTATACAGTGCTGGTATGAAAGAAAAATTTCAAATATAAATTTTCCGGTAATGTTAATGTATACAGGCTTACTGATGCATAATCTTGCTAAATCATGCCAACTTGACATGAAATAAACTACATCTCCTGTTATAATGAAAATTACTTACATGTAATTAATCTTGACTGGTTTCAAGAGCTTAACTAGCTCCAATCATCAGAATTAACCATAGTGGACAAAGAGGTTGGCAATTTCGAATCGAGAGAAAGACCAGTAATGGAGTGGAAATGTGATCTACATTGCAGAATGTAAATAAAGGAGAAAGAGTTACAAAGTGAAGATTCCCTTTTCCTCATTCCCTTTAGCTGTTAACTATTAATGGAAATCTGCATTTAAAATAATGTTGTTTTCTAGTGCCTTGCATCTGGCAATGAAGCCATTAGCATAAAATAATGTAATCACCAGTAATTTACAACAATTATTTATAATAAAATCCGATGGTTAAAGTGTTCCACTTGTCAATCATCTGCAACATGTAACTCTTATTAAACTCTGTATTTGTTTCATAAACACATGTGAAATATATTCATATTTTACGGTTATTTAGGACCTACTCCAGATTCCCTGAGCTTATGTTTTTATAGTAATTTCAGGTTATATGGTTTATACCTCTAAAACACAATGTTGTATTTCTTTTACAAATGTATATTTATGAAATATATTTACATTTTAGGCTATCTACCTACTGCAAACTGCATGAACTTACGATTTCATAGTTATTTCAGTTATTTGGATTCATGCATTAATTTGTTTCAACACAAGATGAAGGGATCATCAGTTATTCCACAATTGTGGTGTTCAGTGTTACATTTGGGAGAGCTTTTGGGTTGAATTCAGAAATGTATGCGTAAGTGAAATAGTTTCCCACTGTCTGATTGCCCAAATTTGACATTTTAAATGAGAATAATGCCTTCTTCATATCTACATCACCGATGTATGTGCATTGCTGGAAGTTATACACATTGCCAACTACACAATTCCAAACATCCTGCAAATTATGTGTTACTTCCACTGGCTACTTTTATTTCTCATACAGTGGCACCCTGTGTTATGTGGCCCCTAAGCCCACACAGTAACATTACCAGTTTACATTCTTATTCATTTCTAATGCCCACATACAGGAAAATGCTTCTTTATTATGACTTTCAGTGCATGAAATAAAGGTAATAAAAATTATTCATTTTTGCAGTACGGAAGATGGTTGGTTATCCAAGATATCCTGGACAGTTGGCTACAGTGGCTAATAGTTCTAACCCTGATGGCGATCCATATTGTGTTAACATTGTTGCTGCATGTACCAGGCTGTCCTACTGGCTATCTTGGTCCAGGTGGTCATCATGACCATGGTGTGGCTCAGAACTGCACTGGTGGGGCTGCAGGCTACATTGACCATTTAGTTTTTGGTGGTCATCATATTTATCAGCATCCTACTTGCAAAAGAATATATCACACTTTTGTTCCATATGATCCTGAAGGTTAGCATTCAATAATTCTGTGCTACTCTAAAAATAAAATGAAAAAAGAAAATATCAAAATAGGTCAACAGGTTTTTAACACTTTTTTTCTCTCTGCTTAAGTCTGTTATTAAGTATGACTAGTTTCCAAGAATAGCTTTCCCATTGTCAATTTTGCAGTCAACTGACTACTGTGGCTCATTTAATGAATGTTCACCACAACAATGTTTAAAATAAAATAGATTGTGACATGCATTTTATGTTTCTAGGTCTTTTGGGCACACTCACCTCTGTTTTAATAGTGTTTCTTGGAGTACATGCAGGAAGAATACTTTTAAGTTACCATTATACTTTCATGAGAATCTTAAGATGGTGTGCCTGGGCACTTATCACAGTAAGTAATTAAGATAACGTTTAGGTTAAAAATATGCTGTAAAATAGGGATGCATACTGTGGAAGTTGTTCTTACATTGACCAGACAAAAGGTGGGAAGTGAATATATATTAGGGTGGTCCTTATATGGGGGGATTACATAAAAGCCTCAAGTGTTTTCAGTGCACACCCTCCTATTTTTTTACTTTTGAGATGTTTTGATAATGTACAAATTTCATTAAAATTAATTAATATTAACCTTTGCCACAATGGACTTAATATTAAAATAAACTAGTCCTGAAAGATTGTTTCTATTTTTTTCTATTGCTATAAACAATTGAAACCAATCCATACATGTTTTGTAAATATGCTTAATATATTTAAATGGAGGAGATTTAAGCATGAATATGCAATAGAACATACAAAATTTGAGAATGCAGCTAAAATCAATACTAGTTTTAACACAAGTTTCTTTCTGGTACTTCTTTTTTACACTCAGGATATTGTCGCCAATGATCTTGCACACATTGCAAAATGAATTGTTGCTGTTTTTCACCAGCCATTAATAATGCATGTAGTCCATTGAATTGTTGCACGCTGCAAGAATATTACCACCTTAAAATGTTTTATATTCTCTTTGTAAATGGAAAAAAAGGACTAAAAATCATTCCAGCAAGGTAACAGCTCCATTGAAAGGACAATTGAATTGGTGTCAGAACAAATAATTTGAGCATTCTCATCCAGTCCCCAAGCTTTTATGGCATTTTCATCTGTCAATGATTGTTCTTTCCTACTACAATTTGGTAAATCTATTAATTGTATTGTTCCTGATTTGTATATTTTCATAAGATATGATGATTGATAGTCTTTCAGTTCTTGAATCCCTGACATTTAATGCTTGTCCCAATTTAATGCTTAATGTCCCAATAAACAGCCAAAAAGTTGGATTATTCTCTTTAAACTAATATTCAATATTTTCTGCCCATTTCTTTTTCAGTCGTTTTTGATATCTGTGAAACCAACTACAGTTAACTGCCATTTCATTCAACATTATGTCCCAAGGCCTCTGCTACAACCTCAAGGATGAACACAGCATGTCTCTGACTTAACTGACATCTGTCTAAAATGGCGGCTAGTTTTGGTGTCATAAAACACTTCCTTCAACGTTGGTTTTTCTTTTCTGAATTTACATTATTTCCATTTAAGGTAGCATCACTACCAGAAATTTAAGCTGAGCTTGTTGAAGGTTTTATAAAAATGGTATCACCATCAGAGTCACTCACTTCAGTTGTTTCTTTAGACGAATCATTAGTAATTTCCAAAAACTGTGAACTGTTTTATCACCCTTCATCTTCCTTACATCCTCTTTCATATCTCTAATCCTCGCCTTTTGCTCCTTTGCTGCAATCTGTACTCTTCTTTCTTTTTTTTAACCATTGACATGAGCAACATCAAAGTAGAAATGGAGAAAACTTATGGTCTCCGTCTTCGTGAATGTTCGTTCTTTCTAGAGCATTTTTTTTGCAGATTGCACCACTCTGAATACAGGTCTATAAGTTTCTTTGTGCAGTGAGGTAAAGCTGTTTAGGAATCCTAGCCATGTCCCAAAATATTACACATCCGTGCAGAAGTAAATTAGCACATTCACAGACAGTTATTTTATTTTGCCCTTGTTAAACAAGACTGACATAACCTATTTATATGGTAATTTATGTCCACTGATCTGGTGCATAATTTCACATACTAAATAAATAAATGTGTCAGTACTTCTTAATGTACTGGCCATGATGTAAATAAACATTTATAGCATTACCAAATGGAAACCGTGGTTCAACTGAAGGTGGACAGTATGGCAGCAATCTAGCATATGCATAAGCAGGAATAAGAACATGACACAATTTCTCGGCTACTGTTGCATGGGTTCCTCTTCTTCAATTTCAACAAAATAGGTATTAAACTTCTTAAAACAAAAGAAAAAAAATTAGGGGGTGTGCATGAAGAAATACAAAATTCGAAAAATAAGGAACATACATCCTTCTATTGAATAGTGTTGCCTTAAGTAAACAAATGTTTAGTCAAATTATTTGAATTTTTTAAAGCAGTGTTATGCTACTTTTGTATTACAGTAGCATTTAACAATAAAATACAAATATTTGTAGTTTTTATACATCTATCATGTTCATTTATTTCAATACTATTGTGGTATACTTCAGAATAAAAAGGAAATCTCATGCAACTGCAGTCAAATGTAACCTCATCATTCCCACATGCTATTCCACTGATTATTTTATGTGGAGCCTCCGCATCCTTTATATTAGGGCAGTCATTGTTATCCATCAGGCGCGGCTCCTCAGGGTAGGCAGGGTAGGCATTGCCTACCCTATCGTAATACATCAACAAATAATGTTTAACTATGATTCTGCATTTTATCATTTGAACCGTCATTTTCCCCTAAATTGCAGTTCAAGAAAAGTTTTCTTCGTTATAATGACCAGCGCATGGTCAAATCCTTTAATCTCAATTCCGATTCATCAAAACTGCGCTGCGTGTATGAAACGCGCGGCAGAAATGATACGTATGGAACCTGGGTAGTGGAGAGCAGGCTAGCTTAACCTCTGCCGGCCTGGCCCCATTTCCTCAGTACGAGGCCCTTGAACAGGGATAAGGAAACATTCCGTCTGTATATGCACTCCGAGCATGCGTAGACGCGTCTGCCAGGCAATCCGAACACTTGCCTGCCCAAATCCGAATTTATGCGACATTTTCCGAACAGCCACACTCCACGAACGAAGATCTCAGAGACCCGAATCGTGTCATTATCACTCTGTGTAATACCAGTATGACCGACTTAATTAGTGAACTATTACAAATTCCGCTTTCGCGGCGCACTGACAATGAAAAGAGGAGTGTTTTAGCTATTTAACACAAGCTGCAGTCAGAATTTTTCAATTTCTTAATCCATTTTAGTCATGGGCGTCGCAAAACGGGGGCAAGGGGGGCCATGGCCCCCCCCTTGGAAGTTGGTGAACATAATGTGCAGTCAGTTACTGACTATTAAACTATTATTTTAATTTTGATGTAAAGAACAATGTTTGTTTAGCACAAATTAATACGGTTATCTGCAACAAGTACTATAAATTTTGACAGTAAAATAATGATTCAATATTATATGATTGCAAATTTTCAACATGTGCCCACCCCCCCTGGAAAAAAGTCTGCCGACACTCGTGATTTTAGTTTTGGCGGTAATTCGTCCGTAACTCACACTCATTCACTCTGCTCTTATCAAACAACCAAACAACATATTGTTTGCGTTATCCGCAATGACTTTGCCCCCTATATTTCTGATAAACGGTGTTTATTATTATTATTATTATTATTATTATTATTATTATTATTATTATTATTATTATTATTATTATTATTATTATTATTATTATTATTATTTATTATTATTATTATTATTGTTGTTGTTATTGTTGTTGTTGTTGCTGTTACACTTTGCCTACCCTAAAATTTTGACTGCGAGCCGCCACTGTTATCCATGTGTACTTCATACCAATTATTTTGTGAGTCTTCCCCATCCTGTACTTTAGGCACATTTTAATGCACTGTGATTCAAACTCAAAATGTTTGGCTCTGAATGGATGTATTTTTTGGGACCTTCAGTATGATATTAATCGAATATTATAACCTCAAAGGTGATTCACTATTACGAGACTATTTCTAGATGTTTAACCTCTTACTTGAAAAGGAAACATTAGAAGATGCTCCTAAAGTAACAGATATTGATAGAAAATATTAAAAGTTTCATATTTTTCAAGTGCTTCAGAAGGAATAGGGTACACTCCACTTCATATTCATGGCTTCGATGATTATGTTGGGTACATGCCTACCATTTACATCCATTGTTTCATCAATGGAGATCTATATTTTCTGCCCTTATAGTATGGACCATATAGTGTATCGGAAATATCTTCAAAGATTTGTTTCTGTTTTCATATCTAGAAATGCTTTATACAAATCCATTAAAAAAGTTGATTGCTTATCGTTAAAGCTGATAATACAACACTTTCTTCTGGTTGACCATCTTCAATACAGCAGAATATGATTAGTTGTTACAATATGCAGTGCTACAAATTATTTCTTCTTGTGGTTTACAGACTTTTCAGACATTTTTACAGAGTAAGATGGTTCCATTTGTTGAGAAAATATTGCCTCCAAAATCTTTAACAATTTATTCAGTTTTGTACTTAAATGCTCATTTGTGTTTGGCATTGCGTCAAATTGTGAACTGAAGTGTAATTGTAAAGGCATTTACTAAACTGACTTTTATTCTCAGTATTTTTATATTCATAATGAGTAGCTTGAGAAATGCAGGTACATCCCTTATTGAATGTAACAAAGATGTCAGCAGAATTTCCTTAATAAAATTTAAATTTGGTGAACATTTATAAAAATCAGGTAGAAAATTACTTAAGTTTGAACATGTTATAGGCTTATTTCCTTTAAAAAGTGAAATCCACCACAAGGCAACAACTGGGTTAGGGTAATCATGATTATTACTGCCAAACAGGCATTAAATAATTATTTTTTCTGGTGGTTACCACTAAAAAACCAAATTGTGTAATATCAATACAAAAAAGGCAGAATAGTAGAAAATAAGCACAAAGAACAAAAGAAAGGCAAAATGAAAACATTCCCACTATGCTTAATTGATCACGAATATCATGTTGGTACACTTAATTCTGTTTTCTGAAGGTCACCAATTAAAAATTGGCATTTTACCATAAATCCAGGTTCTAATCACTATTGATGTTGCTGCTCAACGAAACAGCAATTGTTATAACCACAATTGCCTACTCTCTGAATTTATGATACTGCTTTCCCCCATATGACTTTCTCTCTTAAACCTTTCACTACAGAGATATTTTGCTACTTATGCCGTTCTTTCTCTAGTTTCTAAACTGGTTCTCATATACCTTTCCAAGACACCTCCGCTGAAGCGATTCAGATAGCCATGATGGTTAAGGCAATATGCAATGAACTGGCCATTCATTCAAAGCCAAACGTCACGAGTTTGAATCCCAGCAACTGCAGTCAAATGTGCCTGCGGTAAGGGAAGGAGAAGGCCCAAGTAAAATAATCTGTGTAATGGCATGCATGGAAGCTGACGGGGTTACATTTGACTGCATTCGCATGGATTTTGTTTTGTCAAAAAAAACTACAGTTTTATGGCAAAAATTTAATATTGTTATAATAGGAAACAGCTGCAAGTACTTGAATTCAGTATATTTAGGTTAGCATAACAAGAAAGTGGAATATATCTCAACAGTGAAAGGGTTAAATGCCCCATCATCTATGTGACGTCAAATACAGTAAAAGGGTTAATAGTAGAATTTTTAGTGCAGATAAATGCCATCAGTTAACAGTATACCTATATATGATAGTACTTTCTGCTGCACAGGATTAGTTCTCTTCAATGAATTTAAGCTTAAGTGTATTTTATTTTGATCTTAATAATTTTAGCAAAATTTGCAACCATTGCAAAGCTGAATCAGACTTGAAAACTCAATGCTTTAGCTGGGATTTGAAATACAGATCTTCAGCTCTTGGTGCTGATGTTTTTACCATTTGAGCAATTACGTATGACAAGATACCTGCATTAAACTTTCTCTTCTGATTCAAGATTTGAGTAAACCTTAAAGGTGATTCTGTAATACTCAAGATATATCTCAAAGGTGATTTGTAATGTAGTTCTTTTATTCATATAGTAAATTTGCAGCTATATCTCCATTAATACCAACAATTTTAAGCGTTTTTACAAACATAGAAGTTTTCAATAAACTGGTATTTTACATTTCAAAATTGGTTTCAATTGCCATTGTATAAGTGAAAATAATAAGGTTGTCAGTGCTTTCATAAAATAATTAATTTCAGGGCACCATAGCTGGCATTCTCTGTGGCTTTTCTAAGAATGATGGAGTTATCCCATTGAACAAGAATCTTTGGTCGGTGTCGTTTGTGTTGGCATTAGCAAGTATGGCATTCCTTGTGCAGAGCATTTTATACTTTATCATTGATGCCAAACGGTGGTGGTCTGGGGCACCATTTTATTATGCAGGTAATTAAAAAAATCAATATTTATAGGAAAATGAAAGTATTTAAATAACATTGAAGTAACATATTTTCATAATTAAATAATGATGCTACTCTTCTACCAGAAGATGATTCGAGTCCAGTAGCCAAAGGAGGTTCCAGCTTTCCTCTTGGGCACTTTAATTTTCAGTGCTGCTCATTGCTTCAGCTGCTTGACCATTTATGAGGGTAATGCCAAAAATAAGGTCTCCAAAGTGCTAGGGGCTGCAGGAAAACTTTGTGTGGCTGTTTATCCACATTGTTGTGTTGTTGCCTCCCCACAAATAATCACACAGTAGTTGGGGCACTCAGTCTTGGCTTGGCAGCCAGTTGTAATGGAACACCTGTTTGCTGCTCTGTCAGGTGCAAAAATTGAACAGTTAATTGATTTTTCAATTCCATAGGTGTTAAACCAATTGAAATTTGACAATTGACGGACGTGTATGGAGAGTCGTGTATGGATGTCAGAAAGTTTGCAAGTGGTGTAGAGTGCTTGCGGCTGGTCATACTGCACCATAGGGGCGTAGGTACAATCGTGAAAGGGGGGGGAAGGAATTGAAGAGAAGAGACCACTAAAAATTTCAAGAACTATAACATTTATGGATCAATAAATTATACATTTGTTAACAGGAATGATTAATCGGTATAGCAAACCTTTAAACAGGAATGGAAGCCGAAACACACAATAGAAATACAGGTGAAAACAAAACCAATTTACATAACCCCATTCAACTCCCCCTCAAAGCGAGGAGTTGGGCAGTCTTCAAGCCTATCTGAAAATGCCTAAATGATTCGCGTGGACATCCTACGGGTTACAAGAATTACTTGTTACAAGATTACATTTAATTCGTCCGCATTAGAAGCACCTCCCAGGCAAGTAACGGTCAGAAAACCAATCTGTAATTCACGGACTGAGCCTTAGTTAAAACCAAACAACGGGACCACTTACCCTGCACGCCGAGAAAGGAGCACTCCGACTGACTGTCCCTACAACCGTGAGACTGAGAGGAAACTCAAAAGAAAAAAACACTAGTGCATCCCAGCGGGGAAAACAAGAGTCGCGAAACAAAGGGAGGTGCCATAATGAAACAAAATAAGTGCGATCAGCACAATACTGAGATTCACGACAAAGAAGGAAGGGAGAGACCATCAATTTGTGATGAGACAATCGCAGAGGTTGAAATTGTTTCAAGATCAGAGGATCTCTGTGGATGAGCTCTGAGGTGTCTTGAAGCACCATTCATAGTACTTTGGTTGAAGTGTTGAAATTCCAGAAGGCGACTGCAAGAAAGGTGCCACAAATGTTCACAGAAGACCACATACAGCAACACATTGAAACATCCTGCCAGTTTCTTTACTGCTCTGCAGAAGAAAAGGACAACTTCTTGGATTTGATTGCCAGAGGTGAGAAAGCCTGGGCATTCTTCTTCACTGAAGCTGCAAAAATTCAAAAGAACATAGTCCGCTGGTAAAGTAATGGCAGTTATGTTTTGGGATTGAAAAGGGATATTGTTGGTCGACTTTATGGCTTCTGGTACCACCAAAAACACTAAGAAATCTCAGATGGGTGATTCAGAAGCAGAGAAGAGGAATCTTGAGCAAGGGCTAAGCCTTGTCCACAATAATACTCGCCCTCAAGTTGTGTACCAAACCTTGGATCGTTTACAACAGTTTGGATGGAACATCATCAATATTCAGCCTATAGTCCAGACTGGACTCTCAGTGATTACCAACTTGTTTCACAAGTTGAAAGAACAAGCCACTGGAAGGTGTTTCAGCAACATCAACAAATGAAGTACGAGGTCCAACATTTCTTCAATAGCATGGGAGTGAGCTGATATGACATCTGCATATCAGGGAGGAGAGAATACCTGGAGATGCCCACAGAGTGCAGTTGTGAAGCCGAGACTTAAGTACAGAGGGGGCATGGTACCTTGCATGTACTTCTTTGTATTGGTTGTATTCATTTTATTCTTAGTGTGACATTTCATACTGGTAGTCTACAACAAACAACGTGTGTACAACAAACTTTTTCTCTTTCAAGGACAAAGTTGTGTGTATGTGTGTGTATATATGTGTATGTCTGTAGGTGTGTGTATTTGTGTGTGTGTGTCTGTGTGTGTGAGTGACTGTGTCTGTTTATGTGTCTGCGTGAGTGTGTCTGTGTGAATATGTCTGTGTATTATGTGTGTGTGTATGTGTGGGTAGTGTTTAATGGCATATTTCCATCATTGCATACGGCACCTCAGCAGTGCATGTGTGGGTGTGTGTGTGATCAGCATTACTCAAAAACAAAAAGTTGGATAAATACCCAACTTGGTTCTTCAATGTTACAGTGAAGCACAAAATTAATATAATTTGAGTCGAACTCAATGCTCTATTTATTTTTAGTATTTACCTAGAATATATTTCCTTATGTTCTTCATAAAATCATCAGATTATGTGGACTGGTATTTGAATTCATTGTCTTCCAAAAATGTATCATGAAGATTTTCAAGAAAGTATCCCAACCCCAAACTACCTTAAATAGAAAATATTTTGCAATTTTATTTTCTAAAAAATTGCTGTATTTTGAATAATATTTATTAAAGACCTTGGTATGACAAATAAAACTATATCTTGCATTTTCTGGGGATATTCCGCAAAGTCCTCAATCTGAAGGAATTTTATGTAATCCTGTGTAATGGTAAATGTAAAGCAATTGAAGAAGGCATAATACACAAAACATGTTGATCTTTTGAAAATATACAAATGATCTCAAATAACTTTGTGGCATAAACTATTTCTGAGTTACCCATTGTTTGTTGTTGTTAGCTAATGCTGGATTTCTGACAATCAAGTCATTAGTCCTCTTGCTCTCCAATATTTTTCACTAGTGGATGGGGCACTAGAAGTGGCTGGGCATATTTGAAGGTGGTCTTGGTCGATTTCTTGTTGCAGATCACGTAGAGAACAGAGTGGTGAAGAATATATCCCAATTCTGTTTAAATGTTTTGCCAGACAATCATGTCCTGTGATCAACTGAAGGTTGCAACTGTTTTTCGAGGATACTCCGGAATTACTGCTTGAATTTTTGGTAGTTCCCATCTTTTATTTTTTGATTTTTCATAGTAATATTTTGCAATAATTTTTGTGAATTCAGAGTTGACTAATCTTTTAGCTTCAGAAAATGGTAGACTAACTATAGATTTCTGTATACTGCTGGTACCCTTTTTTGCAAGAAAATCAGCTTTGTCATTAGCACTCAGTCTACTGTGGGCTGGTATGCATTAGAAGACTAGGTGTTTTTGAAGTGCTGTTAGATGGGTAAGGATTTTCCAACATTCTATAGTTGTTTGGTTTTTTGGTGACAACTTGGAAGTAATTGCTATAATTGCTGCCCTTGAATCTGAGAGAATAAGTGCTTAATGAAAATGTGAAATTCTATACAAAAGATTTTGTAGAGCCATTCGAATTGCTTTAATTTCTCCATCATAACTTAAAGATCTGTAATATGAAAAGAGGTGACACGTGACTCCAGCCCCTGCCTCATCTCGGTTTGATTTCATTTATCCACCAGTATAAATATGGAGCCATTCGTGTTCCGGAAATCTAGTATGGATTTAAGAGGTAGAACTGGAACTTAAAAATTCAATGCCACAACTGGGATTTGAACCACAGACCTTCCGCTTGCCGGGCGGACGCTCTGACCACTGAGCTATTGTGACAAACTGCCAGAATGGCATTAAATTCTCCTGGTTTACCAGGAGAAATACGAACTGGCTTGAGAATTTAATTGCTTTGGGATTTCTCATTGGGTAAGCGCGCGAAACTGTTGCTCCCATGCTCTTGTCATATAACTGTCAATCTAACAGACACTCTGCCAACAATGTATGATGATTATTATTTATTTATGCCAACAAACTTACTGTTGGTGTTTTTAAACACACAAGCTGTGTGTGGGCAAAGTTTAAGAGGTAGAACTGGAACTTAAAAGCGGAAGGTCTGTGGTTCAAATCCCAGTTGTGGCATTGAATTTTTAAGTTCCAGTTCTACCTCTTAATGTATGATGTTTTATGACTGTTGCACAAAAATAGGTCTACAAAGAATATACTATATAGTTTTTATTACTTCCGGGGTCAGTATATCACTGCCTGTTCTTGCATTCTGGTGAAATGAATTCTTGTACTATATGAAACTTATTGTAATATATGGAAATATTTATTTAAATTGTAAATATCTTATTATGCACGGGATACCATCTCATAAGTGCCCTATCAAAGATGATCAAAATATACACAGTGTTTTGGTTCAACTTTGATATCTTCCCTTAAACACATATTTCAGGTATACAACTAAGTTTTCACAATGCCTCATAGGGACTCTTAAATAACCATTGTTTTTCTTGCTGTTGTTTACAATTTCCTAATGACTAACCTGAGAGATTGATACATTTGCTAGCTATACTATCATAATATTAGGGTTAACATATACAAGTGCTTATGAACTTAGACCTATATATACACATATATGCATATACAATTACAATCAGCTCTGGAGTTAGCAACCTGCATCCTGTATATAGAACTAAGAAAAAGAAACTATCAGATTGTTTCGATACTACCTTTTTCTGTATTTTCGTGTTCCTCTCTTTTATATGGTTTTATTCCTTCAACTTGAAATTTATGCACATATACATTACAGGTACCAGGTACATCACTGAAGATTTCTGTGTTTTGTTGCATGTTCGAAATAATTCACTGCGTTGGGAATCTGTGAGATTATAAGCACTATTACATATTTTCCTTAACGTATCTAACTTTGTCATCTCATGATTCCGCATACTACAAAGTATGTTATTTTCTTCCATTAAACCTGTTTCTTTGCACCTGGGGGGGTAGTTTACCTGAGTTACTTCCACTAGTGGCCTAATTACTTCCGTTCCCCCTGGCACTTGGAATTTCTCTACAAATAGCTCTGTATTTACAATTTCCTTTTCTTCCTGGGTCATTTCTATAGGAACACACTGTTCTGCTACAAAATTACACTGACTTCCTTGTTGTCCTTCCAAATGCTAACGGTTTTGTTCTTGAAATCAATGTTTACATGATTTTCGTCGAAATAATCACAACCCAGTATTAAGTCATTATTTAAGTTGTTGATTACCAGGAATATTACGTCGAAATGCTCCCCTTTAATAGTTATAGACAACATACATTGTTTCTTAATGAGTTGGGCTGATCATATGCTACTCGACATATTAAATTGGAGGTTGGTAGGCTCATAATTTCAATTCCTGAATTCTGTAGATGTTCATATAATCTAAGTGGTATCACACTTGCTGACGCTCCTGTGTCCACAGCGGCGTTAAATTGCTGACCATTTATATCAACCTTGATAAACGGTGTATCAAAATCATTGTTTTTATCTTTATTTATTATAATTTCCCCGGTGACGAAACTTTGAATCTGGGAATTTATCGAAGGGTATTGTGTTCTCCCGACGCACTGACACCCTTCATCCGGTACGTCATTATCTAGTTTTCCTGGTTTAATTTATGGTGATAAACCTGAGAAGGTTCATATTCGTGCATAGGTCTGTTATGTATAACTGGTGCGACGTAAATCTCCTGCCGATCGTCTTGTATATCTGTAGGTCGTTGCGTTTGTGGTGGTGAATTGACCCTTGGCTCCTGTTCATTATAATTCTCTCGCTGTGACTTCCAATGATGATTATTTAGGTTTCTAGGAACATCACGGCAGTATCTGCTATTACGAAAATTTCTCCTTCTCCATCTATTTGGACTACGCTGTTCAACCTGTATCATGTTGATCTTCAGCGTGTGTTCCCGGCGATTTTCATGTCGCTGGTTTTGCAAAAACTGCGGGATGGATGTGTTATACCGATCACGTGCCCAGTTATCTCGACTTTGATAATTCCTATTGTGGTTTGGAGGATTCTGGAAACCTTGATTATTTCTCGGATTATTCCAGTGGCTTGTATAGTATAAAGATTGTTCTTCATTGGCTTCCAATGCTGATACGAGCTCAATCATCTCTACAACGGACTGAGGTTTCGCAATTAATAAATAGTTCTGAATTCTCATTGGAAAATGGCCTGTCATTAGCGTAATGAAATCTTGATCAGAAATTTGTGGTTTCAGATGTCATAGACACTGCGAATATTGCAAGATATAATCAGCCATACTTAAATTACCATGCGGTGAGTATTGTCCATGGCTTAAACTTGCACGGATTTTCTGTTGCTTAGCTGAGTTCCAGAATTTGTTTAAGAACATATGCTTAAAATATGCTAAAACTATTCTCAGTTCCCACAGCAAGGTTAACCCAACTTAAAGTTCGACTATCAAGTGTCTTGCGAACTACAAACATTTTTGATTCCTCTGATACCTTCTTTAATCTAAAATATTCTTCTATTTGCTCTAAATATTGTAGTGGGTCATCTAGATTGGAACCCGCGAATCTAGGTAATGGCAGATCCTGGAATATAGAACTAGGACAGGATGTCACATTTGGTACGGTATACAAACTCTGGACTACAGTTTCAGGAAGTTCATTAACATTGACATTTGAGTGAGGAGAGTTTCCTCGAAGCACAGAATTATTACTAGAGCTATTCACACTGTTATCATTGATAATATTATTGCTGTGTAATACGTGCAATGCATTTACCTTATCAATTAGTCCTTCAACATTTGTTTGTGACTTTTGGTACCTTGCATCTTGCTGGTGTATGTGCTCATTTAGCTTCTGATTTATACTATCTACTTCCTCATTTAATTTCTGTGATAGCTGTGCACGAGCAGTATGCAAGGTATCCTCCAGTCTATCACTTCTCTCGTGCTGTATTTCAAGTTTTTTAAATTATCTAATTCGGTTTGACAGTTTACACGAATCAGCTGGGTATCTTCGTGTACTCCCTCTATATTATTCTTCAGTTCATGGCCTTGCTTAGTCAGTTTTTCATGAATTGAATCATCTAGTTTCTTTAATTTCTGATCTACTAGCTGTAATACTTTAGTATTCTGCTCTTCCGCTACCTGGATTATTTCTTCCCTAGTTACTATCTCACTATGTACTGATCTAATTTTCTCTTCTAACTGCCTCTGAGTTTCATGGTTAACATCTAAAAGTCTCTTTTCTACACATTTTAACTGTTTCTGTAACTCATCTTTCTGTTTCCTGAGCTCATCCCTAATTTCTACCTGTTGATTCTTAATTGTCCCCAACTGACCATCCATATTTTGTTCCATATGCTTCATTGCTTCAAATAATTTAGCTAATTGCCCTACAATCTCTAAATTACCCCTACCGGAATTTCTACCTGGCTGTTGGAACTTTTATGTGTGCTAGGTTGGCCTGTTGAAGTTGCAGTTTCATGCTCCACTGAATTTTGAACAGGATTATTATTTCCTAATCTACTGTTTTCATCTGTTACCTCGAGATCTAACATGGTAGATTCTCTACTAAAAGTTGTGTCTAAAGGTTGGCCTTGACCGCAATCTGCATCAAAATTACCAAAGTCTTTTGCACGTTCAAAGTTATTCACCTGAGCACTTTCCATGTTACTGACAATCTTTCTACTTCTGAGTAGCATAAGTATACAATCTTAATTAAATATAGAATTGTTGAACTTACAGTCTCCCAGGAAGAGGTGAAGGTATCCAAATTTCACTAATTCACTATTTTCACTCACTAGCACTTTCACTTTTACTGACTCCTGCCTGTTCTTCCCTAAGTTGCATTATTACACTTTGCACCGTTCTGCTGTTCCCTTTGTCAAAACCGTTATGTTTTACACTCTTTTATGGCCCCACGTTGGGCGCCAATTTATGCGACGTAACTTGTTTGAGTTTAAGGTGCCTATATATTTATTGATTTTTAATGTTAAATTAATAGTCCTCTTGTTCTCGTACTTGGTCCTCTTGTTCTTGCCTCGGCTGTTTTTGAGACTGCTTAATAGGTCGTGGGAAAAATGAGTGGTTATCTTAGAGTGGATTGAAAGAAGTATTAATAAATGAAATGAAGGGGAAAGAAATTGCACTTTTATTACAATGTTCAGCAGCTAAAACTTGAATACCCTGTACATTATAAATATAGACCGACTTTCAATAAATATGCCAAATGATTCGGTATCCTGAGCTTCACTTCACTGTCACCAAAAACGTATATAGCCGAATAAACATAAGTTTTTATTACTTCCGGGGTCAGTATATCGCTGCCTGTTCTTGCATTCTGGTGAAATGAATTCTTGTACTATATGAAACTTATTGTAATATATGGAAATATTTATTTAAATTGTAAATATCTACAACAGTCTTCCTTTCCTGGATGTCCTAGTGACAAGAGAAGCTGATTCACGTCTGGGTCACACAGTTTATCGCAAACCTACTCATACTGATAGGTACCTCCATAAAACCTCGAACCATCATCCAAGACAAAAATTGGGCATAATCAAAACCCTTTCCGAACGGGCCAAGAAGATTCGTGAGCCACAAAAGCTGAATAAAGAAATCCGACATCTTAACAAGGCCCTCATCAGCAACGGTTATACACACAAGGAAATTACAAGAGCTCTCCATCCGAGGTACCCGTCAGTCCAAAAAGACCGGAGGAAGCAAACCCTGAGTACCATCTATTTACCATACATCCATAAGGTAACAGACCGAATAGGAAGACTGCTGCAACAGTACAACATTAGGACTATTTATAGGCCAACAAAGAAAGTCAAAGATTTATTTAACTCCGTTAAGGATAAAAGACATCCACACTGCACAGCCGGTGTTTACAAAATACCATGTAGCTGTGGACAAGTATATATAGGCACCACCATGCGGAGTATCAGCACTCGACTAAAAGAACATGAAAGACATAGCCGGTTGGGGCAGACTGACAAGTCAGCGGTGGCAGAACACTCTCTATTGTTCGGCCACAACGTGAATTACAAAGACACGGAGGTACTCTCAAGGACAAGCCACTACCAGGCTCGCTTGACTCGGGAAGCGATAGAGATTTTTATGCATAAAAACTCCTACAATCGAAAAGAAGAGAGACAGCAGATAAGCAAAACTTGGCTCCCGGCTCTAATAAGAGGGAGAAGAAAACCCGAAACACGGAAAGCTTTCTCCTTTATACCATGATCAGAGACGTCCCATTTGCCGGCATTTTGAGATCGATAATCTCATGTTGGTATTCATGAGAACGAGCGATCGTGAAAATTTGTTACCAATGGACACTAATAACAAACAAAGATGAATATGAAAGTTTCCAGTGAACTTTAATTTATGTGCAGCCGATAATAACAGAGGTTGACCCTGAAGATGCTGGACGCAGTTTCCAGCGAAACGTCGGAGGAAGGTAATCCAACTCGACCACGGCCCACAAACCCGGAAAATCTACTTAACATAGCTCCATGTCAGTAGATTTACTGGCATGTAAAAGAACTCCTGCAGGACACCAGCGACACTGATGTGATCCTGGCAGTTGACAGTGTCGTTAAACAACAAAACTTGTGGTCACCATCGACATATCCCCTAGACAGGGACCCCTGAGGAAGAGTTACCCATATTAATGGTTCAAATTTCTTAATACTTTGTCATCCCTTTAAACTTATATTCAATTGTTTCTCACGGTTATATGGAAGGATTAAACATTTGACTATTGCTGTTTTGTATCTATAAGGAAATGTATTATAGTTATTTCTGCAAAGGTTTTCTTCAGTTAAAATGAAGTAGATAAAATATAACCTGTTGTAAGAATAATATGTAAAGCCACTATTGAATGATAGAGGGTATGTAAATGTAACCCACAATAATGTTTTGAATAGTGTTTAACACCTGCTCTTACTACATGTGGCAACACAGAGGTGACACTGGTTATGCATGAAATGAAATTATAATTGGGAAGGATATGTTCCAGGCCTAAGTTTAGGCTACGTCCCTGGCATTTGTGAGTTATGAGAACTAAGGAAAGTCTAGTAAAACCTCATTTAGGAAGGACATTCTGCCAGGATTTGAACTGGAGATCTCTATATTTTTATTTTGTGTCTTAATGACCTTGGCTACCCATGTCAGTATCCAGGGAATGAGAACCACATATTCTAACCACAAACACATATTCTATTGCTAAATGTGAATACATAATTATCTATTAGTAATTAAAATATATGATAATTATTAAATATAACTTTTACTGCAACTATTTTAGTATGTCTTACACATAATGTACTACTGTTAGTAAAATTCATATGCAGACATTTCCAAATTTTAAATGTATTTTTATAGAAAACTCTAACTGGGTCTTAGAATTAACTAATGGACTGCAAAACTACTATTGATGTCAGTTTGTCTTCTAAACTCCATATGTTAAACAATGCATTTTTTTATTTCCTGATAATATACTGAAAGTGGAAATGTCAGATGCCTCATTTATCCACATAATATATACTACTTGCACACTTTATCTTGAGCCTGGAATGTAGTGCCATGAATAGTCCAAGTCAAAGTAATGATTATCCATACTCCAGTGTTAGCACTTGTGCATTGCACTATATTGTGTTACCTTTGTTACTGTCCTCTTATGTTATCATAGAAATTACTTTTGTGTTTAACCAATTCAAACAGTAATTTTAAGTGCTATGAGTAAATGTCTGAAGCAGATCCAGCATCAACATTGCAAACTCCTTTTTTTTTTTTTTTTTTGTATTAACGTACTCCAACATTGTGTCATATTGGACGAATGAATGAAATGAAATGGGTGAAATGATGCTCAAATGAGCCTGAGGTCAATGTATTTATGTATGTATGTCAATGGAGCTTTAAGTTACCCGACATTCGTCTTCTCAGGGTAGGGAAAACTTCGGAAAAAAACCTTACCCGGATAACTTACCCTAAGCGAGATTTGAACTTGCGACCTCTTGAACGTGAGGCAGACATGCTAACCAACACGCTGCCGAGGCGGGTGCAAACTCATGTGAATAGTAAAAGAAGGAGTCATATTCTAAAGGTTTTAACAAATCTTAGAGACTATAAGCTTCACTTACCTTAATATCTGCTGAAAGTTCTTAAATTCCAGTGCCGACTGCAGTTTCACATTTGATTCTAATATATCATCAGTGCGAATCTTGTTCGCCATCGTAACACCTAAATCGCTTAATTTTCTATGTGTTACCAACCTATGTAAACAATAAAAATTTATAAACAGAATCAGACAGCAAGCAGTATTTCAAAATTCATTACTGTTTCAAAGTGAATTTCTTTTCCAAAAAAATCTATGGGTCTATTTAGTTGTTTTAATAATTTAATCTCTGGATTTATTTCATGATTAAATGACCAAAACTGATCTGCCACAGCTGATTTATCAATTTGTTTATATTTAATATTTCTAAAATGTTCCAAATGACATTTGGTTTTACCAATATAAACTTTGTCACAATCCAAACAGCCAAGTTGATAAATGCAGATCTTTTTATAATTTGGAATTATATCCTTTTTACAACAATTCAGCAAATTTTGTATACTATATTTATTTTGCGGAATCAAAGTTATACCATGTTCTTTAAAAATTTGTGTAAATTTTTTATTAGCCCAAGGATGGTAAGTAAACTTTTTAAAATTACAATCATCTTTTATTTTCTTAAGACGACGAGACTGTAACGTGACGACGAGACTGGCTATACATGGTTTTCACCACAAGGTGTGCTACAACAAATTGGTTCACGAACCAAATGAGTGTGTGTGTGAGTTGTGCTTTTAATTTTGTTACAGATACCATATAATCAAATGCAAGAATAGACAGAAATCCATCGTAGACTATAGCAAAGACAGTGTGAATGTAATGTAATATGGATATAATTATTTGCACGGCATGTGCGCGTTTCCAATAAATAAAAAATTTTCTTAAGGGTAGAAACTTCTTTAACAGATTCTAAAGTAAGAACAAATTAGAAACTAAAAGCTTCACTTATCTTAGTAATGTTGCAAGTTTTTATTGCAAATTGCTGACTCAAGTTTCAAATTGACTCCAACTCATTCTCAAAGCTATAATTGAAGTTTTTAGTTTCTAATTTGTTCTTACTTTAGAATCTTGTTGCTTCACTGTTAATAGCTTCATTTTCCTTAATTAATTCTTTAACAGTGTTTTGATTATTATTTATTTATGCCAACAAACTTACTGTTGGTGTTTTTAAGCACACAAACCGTGTGTGGGCAATGTTTGAGAGGTAGAACTTGAACTCAAAAACTCAATACCACAGCTGGGATTTCAACCACAGACCCTCCGCTTACCAGGCAGGTGCTCTAACTGTTAAGCTACTGTGACAACCTGCCAGAATGACATTGAATTCTCAAACCAGTTCGTATTTTTCCTGGTAAACCACAAAGGCAGTCTCACATCAGTCCAATGGGAGTTAATGGTGTGGAAAAATATTTACATAATTAAGGATCAAGATCAGCTGATGAACTTCGACATACCAATCATAGATGATGTCTTATGACTAGCCAATAGAAAGAACACCACACCAGGCAACGAGAGAAGGGGGAGGCAACTACCTGATGCTGAACCAGCTGATCAACAGCTGAATAATAGAAAGGACCCTCTCCGAAACTAGTCCCGATAAACATTACAAGTAAGTTGGAGCAGAATGTGTTTAGAAATAACATAGTTTTCAATTTAAACTTTGTTAAGTTTAGGTAATTAATATCGTGGTATTTACATTTTGTATTTCTGGCAGGTTGTCACAGTAGCTTAATGGTTAGAGCACCTGCCTGGTAAGCGGAGGGTCTGTGGCTCAAATCCCAGCTGTGGTATTGAGTTTTTGAGTTCCAGTTCTACCTCTCAGCTTTTTGATATTTAAATTTCTCATTTTTTCTTTCTCTACTGGTAAGTAGAAGGAAGTAATGTATTCCACCCAAAAATTCAATGTCGAGATTTCACTGCAAATATGTTTTGAGACCCCCTGAATAAAAAAAAAGCATTTTTAGAAAAAGGTGAGTGTGTGTGTGTGTGTGTGTGTGTGTGTGTGTGTGTGTGTGTGTGTGTGTGTGTGTGTGTGTGTGTGTGTGTGTGTGTGTGTGTGTGTGTGTGTGTGTGTGTGTGTGTGTGTGTGTGTGTGTGTGTGTGTGTGTGTGTGTGTGTGTGTGTGTGTGTGTGTGTGTGTGTGTGTGTGTGTGTGTGTGTGTGTGTGTGTGTGTGTGTGTGTGTGTGTGTGTGTGTGTGTGTGTGTGTGTGTGTGTGTGTGTGTGTGTGTGTGTGTGTGTGTGTGTGTGTGTGTGTGTGTGTGTGTGTGTGTGTGTGTGTGTGTGTGTGTGTGTGTGTGTGTGTGTGTGTGTGTATGCGTGCACAGCATAAGTCAAAAACAAAAAGTTGGTTAAAAACCAAAGTTGGTATTTAAATTTAATGCCTTTCAAGGATGCGACATGAAGATTTTGAAGAAAATAGCCCCACCCTAAACTACCCTTTACATGGAACATTTTTCAAACATTTTTGTTTTCTTGAAAATGGCTCTTAACGATTTTGATTAAAATGCCACATGTTTAAGATATTTGTATGACAAATGAAATGTATATTTTGAATTTTCTGGCTATGCCCTAGGTAGTCCTGTTTACTTTGGATGACTTTTGAATAACTCGTAGATCATAAGAGATAGACAAAATCTTGCTGTAGAAAAAAAGTAGATCTTGCTAAAATACACAATTTATGTCTAAGTAAATTTTCTTGTAGAGTAAACCGTGTCAGAGATATTCCTTGTTATTTGTGTCAGTTTAGAAAACTTAAAACTTTCATGAAATGGAACATTGTTGTTCACTTTTTTATATTTTAAGCATGCAAAGAGAAACAGGATCTGAAAGCTTTCAAGGATTTTACTATTGCTCAAAGCCTACTGTATTCCCATATTCCCCTTGTATCTACAAGGCAATAAGCAATAAGATTTGTACAAATACATGCTGAGGCTTACAGCTGGCGTTAATCCAATAGGTGGTAGATTTTGGGCTTGTAGGCCGTGGTCCAGTCGATTAATTTTCTGACGTTTCGGCCAAGACTGTGAAACGTCAGAAAATTCATCAACTGGACCACAGCCTACAAGCTCGAAATCTACCACCTATTGAATTTGTACAAATGTTTATCTCAACTAACACAAAGAAGATACAGGAATAAGAATTTGTAAGAATGGTTAGTACAGGAGTAAAGAAAGTCATGTGAGTGCAACACATCAGATTTTTTATGTAAAAAGTCTGTATTGAAACCATTAATTACCACAGTCGTAATAATATGTTTGTACTCTGTTTTAAATTTTTAAAATTCTTCCTTATTAATGGTTATATTTATTAACCTATAAACTAAACTATTAAAAGCAGCAAATTTGTGTGAAAAAGGATTAAAACTTTTATTTTTTATGTAATTATCAGGTATGAATAGGTTTTCTATAAATGCCAAAATTTAATTTATTGTTATGTTTTATTATTTTTAAATCTTGGAATGGAAGCCAGCCGTTGTTTTCAGTTTCCAAACTGAATTTAATAGCTTATCTAGTCAATTTAAAAAAAAAGATAAATGATGCTTCAAAACTTGATGGTTAGAGTGCCTGCCTACTGAGCTCTATGGTTCAAATCCCAGCTATGGCATTGAATTTTTCAGTTCCGATTCTACCTCTTAAACATTGCCCACACACAGCTTGTGTGTTTAAAAGCACCAACAGTAAGTTTATTGGCATAAATAAATAATAGTTAAAAAGTTTACTTACCATTATAAAAAATTTACAACATTTTTTAAAGAACATGGTATAACTTTGGTTCCACAAAATATAGTATAAAAAATTTGTTGAATTTTTCTAAAAAGGATATAATTCCAAATTATAAAAAATATGGCATTTTATCAATTTGGCTGTGACAGGTAAAACCAAATGTCATGTGGAAACCAGAATAAAGGAACATTTTAGAAATATAAAATGTAAACAAATTGATAAATTAGCTGTGGCAGATCATTTTTGGTCATTTAATCATGAAATAAATCCAGAGGTCAAATTATTAAAACAATTAAATGGACCCATGAATTTAATGGTTTGGGAAAAGATGTCCATTTTGAAAAATAGGAATCATGTAATGAATTTTGAAATACTGCTGTCACTTTCAGCAGATATTAAGATAAGTGAAGCTTATAGTCTCTAAGATTTGTTAAAACCTTTAGAGTTGTATTGCTTCACTGTTAAAAGCTTGTTTTTCCATAATATGAAGGAGTCATGTTTAGTCTTTTACTGTAATCATTGGTTAACCCGGAAAAAACAATTGTGGAAGCTATAACTGACAGCCTTTTATGATATGATTTAAAGTACAACAGTTTCAAAGACATGAAAAGTCTATGAGATAAAGTGTTCAAGTGGTACATAACCTTGTGTTGAAATATAATTAACACAGATGGTAATTATTATTTATTTATGCCAACAAACTTACTGTGAGACTGCCTTTGTGATTTACCAGGAGAAATACGAACTGGTTTGAGAATTTAATGCCATTCTGGCAGTTTGTCACAATAGCCCAGTGGTTAGAGCAGCCGCCCGGTAAGCGGAAGGTCTATGGTTCAAATCCCAGTTGTGGCATTGAATTTTTAAGTTCCAGTTCTACCTCTCAAACTTTGCCCACACACGGCTTGTGTGTTTAAGAACACCAACAATAAGTTTGTTGGCATAAATAAATAATAATTACCATGTGAAGGTTATTTAATCCTGGGATATAAAGCACCTACAATAGTAAGTCACCATTGGGGTAATTTGTCTCTGATGTGAGACTGCCTTTGTGGTTTACCAGGAGAAATACGAATTGGTTTGAGAATTTAATGTCATTCTGACAGTTTGTCACAATAGCTCAGTGGTTAGAGCAGCCGCCCGGTAAGCGGAAGGCCTGTGGTTCAAATCCCAGTTGTGGCATTGAATTTTTAAGTTCCAGTTCTACCTCTCATAATTAACACAGATTTTTTTCCCACTATTAAATTCTTTTTCAATCTATAGGTCTGCTGTTGTGAAATTACTTAACTGGCAAATTTTGCAGACATTATCAGAGTGGTAGAAACTTGATTTTGGAAAAGTGAAATGAAAGAAAAGATAAAAGATAGGGCATCAGTGAAATAGAGCTTTTTATTAAGGAAAAGAAGGGGTTGGAGGTAAAAGTAGATGAAGAGAGAAGTGACAGTTTTATATTATGGTTACTGATGCCAAGGGTTTTGAAGGAGAGAACATATAGGGAATTGATAGCATTTATACCCACCAAGTGGTTCTGAATTTCATAACCAAAGTTTGTTCAAATGAGCTGGGTAGTAAATATTTAAATATAGAATATGTTACTGTGGGAGATTTCTATTCTAGATATGGAGAGGAACAAATTCAACTAATGCGCACTAAGGAAAATAAAAAGAATTTTAAAATCCTGAGCCAGAATAGTATAAATAAATATAACCTCGTGGCACAACAGCTCATTCAGGCCAAGGCCTACCGCCCGACTGCTGTATTCCCTACTTCTGCCCACCACAAGCGTCATGAGTGGGGTGCAGTACTGGCAGTGGATGTGGTCAGCGTCCCAGTCTCTCCACTACTTCTCAATCAAGCAGCTTCTCAATTGGCTCCTCAGGGACCTGATAAGGTTGAGTGCACTCCATGCCAGACCTCCTACCATGGGAAAAATCTCCATACCAATATCGGGGATGGAACCCAGGTGCCTGTGCTGGAGGCAGCGACACTACCACTGGACTGCGGATGTGGTTGAATAGTATAAATAAGATACATCACAAAGAGGGTTTTAGGCTACTGAAGGTTTTGAAATTGTTTGTATCACCATATTTTATTGCATAAGCCCCCCCCTTGCATATTTCCCTCCCCTATGATTTTTCATCACTAAAATTTATTTACATATTAAACATCGCATAATTCCCTCTCCTGATTCGTTCTTATTGGAGCGGCCTTTAAATGGCTTGATAATGGGCAACAATCGACGCAGCAGTGCCTGTCACGGACAACAATGGGTGCAGTGCTTGCCACAAAAATACTTGTATTGCCATTGTCACAATGCATCGTAAAATTGAAATGTGAAGTTGCAGATGTGTTTCTAAGCCAGTTTGTTACAAATCGTCATATTTTTAAGAAGAGTTTTTAAAAAAAACTGGTATTTCTTGTGTCATTAATGGTTCTGACAACATTTTGTGGAATAGTGAAAATGAAGATGTGTTATCTGAGCCAGATATAAATGAAAATAGTGATGATAGTGACGAAAGTGAGACTGCAGAATAGTCAGAGAAAAGAAACAGTGAAACAATATATTGTAGGCCCATTGAAACCGTGGTGTGTATCCAGTTCATTCACAAATTACTGTATATCTATATAACTTTTACATAATACTATATGGTGTCTCTTCCTTTCTGAATTCCTAGAAGCACCACTCACATAATTCCCTCCCCAGTGTTTTCAAGCAAATTTTTCAAGAAAAAAAAAGGGGGGGGGGGGGAATTACGTGATAAAATACGGTATTATTATTGTTGTTGTCGGCATTTATTCCATTTATGCACCACCTTTAACTGCAATACCCATATTAGCAGTCTTTATTTTGTAACATATTGCCTATTTGCAATCGTATTAACTCATATACAGTGGTTTTTCTTGGTTTTAGTATATTAGATCATATGCATATATACTCATACTCTCATTCATACATCCAGACCTAGCTGGAATTGAACCTGGGAATCCTCGCACAGCAGGTAGGTGCTCTACCAGCTGAGTTACGGAGCCAGCCCCATTGAATTTGTAAATTAGTGATTGTTATGAGTAAAAGGAAATTATATTTTAGGTGAATTCACATTTATAAGTAAAGTTGGATGGTGTATTATTGATTATATACCTGAGGAACTTGAGCATATGTAGTTGAATTTTGAAAGAATGAGCATGAGATTTAGTAGTAACCATTAATTATCCATTGTGGTCTAGATTGCGATGGGGCACAGAAAGCAACATAGCACAGCAGACAGAGGGCAGGATTGGTGGTATATAGATGGAAAAAAGAGCAAACATTTATAAATAATTTATAATGGAATAAAATATGTAACATATTTGGGGAAGAGCTACCAGAGGAAACATTTATTGTAAAAGTTGTAAAGATAGTGAAAAAATCTGGGAATAAAATGAAAATAAGCACAAGTAAAATAAGGAAGAATGGTGTAATAAACATGTATTAGTAAAAGAGAAAGTGGAATGGGAATTAGAAAGGTGGAGATGGGAAGGGACCAGGAATCTAGAGCAAAATTTCTTGACAGACATGAGAATATAAATGTTTACTCGAACATAAAATGGAATGAAGGCAGAAATTAATAGATGCCATACATTTTTATGATAACCAAAAAATCTGGAAAATAGTATGATGGAACAATTAGCACCAACAAAATGGTGACATTTACCAAGAGAGATTATAAAAATAAGACTTGAAAGCAAGAAATTTATCAGAAATCAGGATTGGGGAAATACTTGAAAAACTTGGAAGATAAATAGAGACGAAAAATATCAGGCTCTTAAATGTACATAAAGTTGCCCATATAAACATTTGACATAGTTCGTGGGTTATGTGACATGGTGACTTCTCCTTAGCATGGTGGTAGCACTGCTGCTTTCCAAGTGGGAGACCTGGTTTGGAGTGCATTCAGCCTAATTAGGTGCCCAAGGGGCCAGTTGAATTGCTGCTTGATTGAGAAGCAGCTGCCCCTGGTTCAGAGACTGCATATGCCGAACAGGAAGGATCGGGGCACTGGCCATGTCACAGCCTCCAGTACTGCACCTCACTCATAACATGAACAAAAGTGCGGGACACAGCAGCCAAGTAGTAGATCTTGGCCCGGAAAGGACTGTTGTATGGGGTTAGTTTGTTTTAGCATGGTGGCAAGGCTTGAAGTGAATCTGGCAAACATTATATCAATAATTACGGTTCTGGATATATTGATGCTGATTTTGAATTATACAGCTGAAGAATTATACAGATACTTACAAATATAAAGGAAGCAGCCACAGAAGCTTTAGGGGAAAAAATTAAGGATAACATCAAACAGATTTATTTTTGGAGTAATAAGATTAAAGAAGAAATAAATAAAGAATTTAAAATATATCAAAAGGATGAACACTAAGAGTATGGAATATAGAATTGAATTTAAAAAAGCATAAGCCAAAATTAGAAAACAGGTATTAGAAGAAAAAAATAAATTTTGATAACAAACTTGTTATCAAATACAGAGCTATGTTGTTGGAAAAGGGGCACAGAATCATGGAATATTTTGAAGAGCTTACGGAAAAATACCAAAAACAGGAACCAATTAGGATTCATTCCAATAAAGACATGGAAGGAACATTTTGAGAAACTTTTTCAGGAAGATAAAACAAATTTGCACCTGTCTGCTGTGTAAGGGGTCCCAGGTTCGATTCCCGGCAAGGGGTGTAGGAATTTTTCTCATCCTTCCCTGAGTCTGGAAATATGAATGAATGTGTGTGTGAATTCAACGTATAAAAAAACCCAAAAACTGAAAAACCACTGTTAAACAAGTAACACCATTGCCAATAGGCAAGGCCATCGATATGACCTTTGCAGTTAAAGGCTGGTTATAAATGGAACACTTAAAAAAAAAATTATAAATGAAACTTATTCCATGGAAAATTATAAGGACATTAATTTTAAATTTGATACAGAAATTGTTAAAAGTACAATTACACAATTAAAAAATCTGATGTGCACTCACATGACTTTCTCTACTCTTGTACTAACCATTCTTACAAACTCTTATACCTGTATCTTCTTCGTGTTAGTTGAGATAAGCATTTGTACAAATTATCTTATTGCTTTTTTCCTTGTAGGTGCAAAGGAAATAAGGGAATACAGTAGACTTTGAGCGATAGTCAAATCTTTTAAAGCTTTGAGATCCCATTCTCTTTGCATGCGAGCCCAAATGACCTCGTTGTCGTCGGGCCGTTAAACTCCACACACTCACTCACTCACTCTTTGCACGCTTAACATATAAAAAAATGAGTAATGATGTTTCATTTCATGAGTATTTTTTTTTTCCGAAGCTTACACAAATAACAAGAAATATCTCTGAAATGGTACACTGTACAGAAAAATTATTGAGACAAATTGTTTGTTTTAGCCAGATCTACATTCTTTGGGGGTTGTGAGAGAGCGATGTGACTGCCAAAACATAAAAATATGGTGCTCTCTATAAAGCAGTTACATTTACTGCTAAGTCTCTTCAATATATTGGAGAGCAAGAGGATTAATGACTTCATTGTCAGAAATCCAGCATTAGCTAACAACAACATTCTTTGCACAGTAAGATTTTGTCTATCTCTTGTGGTTTATGAGTTATTCAAAAGTCATCCAGAGTAAACAGGACTACGTAGGCTGTAGCCAGGAAATTCAAAATGTACATTTCATTTGTCATACAAATATCTTAAACATAGGTCATTTTAATCAAAATCATTAGAGCTCTTTTCAAGAAAATTAAAATTTTCCATGTAAAGGGTAGTTTAGGGTGGGCCTGTTTTCTTCAAAATCTTTGTGTCACATCCTTGAAAAACATTAAATTTAAATACCAACTTTGGTTCTTATCTGATTTTTCGTTTTTGAGTTGTGCTGTCCACAGACTGACACACACACACACACACACACACACACACACACATGGACCTTTTTCTAAAAATGCTTTTTTTTTATTCAGGGGGTCTCTAATATATTTCCGGTGAAATCTCAACATCAAATTTCTGGGTGGAATACAATACTTCCTCTACTTACCAGTAGAGAAAGTAAAATGGAAAAGCAAGTGGAATGGATGGGATATATCCAGAACTGGGCACAAACAAATTTTTTGAGATGTTAAGAATTCTGTTTGAGAGATGTATCAAAGGTGAAGTTGCCCCAAATCCATGGAAAGAAGGGCTTATATCAGTTACTCATAAGAAAGGCAGAAAGGATGATTGTAATAATTATAGAGGTATTGCAGTCCTTAATACAGTTAGTAGATTAGATGGGAAAATTTTAAAATATTTTTTGGAAGAAGAATATATAGGAAATGAGGATGAAGAACAAGCTGGCTTTAGAGCGGGACTATCCAGGATAGATCTCCTTTTTGTGGTGAAACAATTGATAGAAAAGAAAATGTAAAAAATTAACCAGTACATTTTGTGTTGGTAGATTTAGAAAAGGCACACAATTCAACGATTCAGTACCTTTGAAGAAATTATGGGAAGTTTTAGAACAAACCATGGAAAATAAAGTTATTTTGAATGCCATATATAGACTTTATGTAAATGTATGATCTAGAATTAGGATTGGGAGAAATGTATTAGAGAAATTCTTAGCTAAAAAAGGTTTACATCAGGGTTGTAGTTTATCACCAATCCTTTTCAACATATTTATAAAACAAGCTTTACAAAATTGGAGAACTAAATGCAGATACATATATGGAAATTCACATGAACAATTCTACAATTTATACCCTACGTTATGCAGTTAACCAAATTGTTATAGCTCAGGGTATGAAAATTAGAATATATGAGCAGGAAACTTATTGAAGAATATCATAGATGGGGATTAAAAATTAATTTGAAGAAAATCTGTTTGTCATATGGAGATGAAGAAAAGATCTAATTTTAGAAGATGGCATGGGATGCATTAAAAGAAATGAAGAGAGTATGTACTTAGGAGTGAAGATAAATTCAACTGTAGTCAAGAAGAGGACAAATTCAAAAAGGCAGAACAGCAATATCCATGTTGAATGGAGTTTTATGGGACAAGAATATAACTTTAGAGACCAAATTATAGATTTATAAATCAATAATTAGAAGTACACTAACTTAGCAGAAACTTGGACTCTGAATAGGAATTCAAATTTAAAATTATTATCTACCAAAATGGACTTTTTCAGGAGATCCACTAGATGCTCTAGAAAAAACCTCTAACAAAGTGATAAGACAAACCATGAAAGTTCAACATTCATCATTCATAGATTCTATAAGATATAAACAGCTAGAATGGTACAGGCATGTCTGCAGAATGCCTGAGATAAGACTACCAAAACAAGTTTTAGAATGGAACCCACCTGAAAGAGGAAGACGTGGTCGACCTATACTTAAATGGATGGAAAATATTAAAAGAGGAATGAGGAAATGAGGTCTTAAGGAGTTTGGTTGGGAGGATAGAGAAGAGTGTAAAAGCTTGAACTTTGGATACAGGAAGATAATTTTTACATTGCAAACCGTTTTATAAATAAATATATTGATTCTAGAGGCAATGTAGATATAAACAATGTAACCCTGTGGCACAACAGCCCTTCTGAGGCAAGGCCTATGGCCCAACCTCTGCCCACCACAGGCATCATGAGTGGGGTGCAGTACTGGGGGTGGGACATGATCAGCACCCTGGTCTCCTGACTAGTTATGCAGTCTTCTCGACCAGGTGCTGCTACTTTTCGGTCAAGTAGCTCATCAATTGGCCCCTCAGGGACCTAAAAAGGCTGAGTGCACCCTGATTGGGTCTCCCAGCGGGAGGAAATCCCCACAACATACCGGGAATCAAATCTGAATCCCCCACATGGCAAGCAGCAGTGCTACCACTGTGCTAAAGAGACAACCATATAAGCAAATAGTACATGTAAAAAGATAACAACGACAAAAATTAGGAAAAATGATGTAAATCTATGTACATATAATTTGTAAAAGTTCAAAAAGAAGAAATAAATTCAAATTTCTTTTTCATAATTCTTTCCTCTTCAATCTTCTGAAGAACAGTTAATTAGGGTTGTCTGTGTTTCACTATAATAGTTGAAATTAATGTGAAGCAGAATAAAGCTACTTGATGAAATTCTATTTCTTGGCATTATTTCAGGTATGAACGCAATCCTGTTATACATTGGACATGAAATTACAGAGCACATGTTCCCTTGGAGTTGGAAGCCTTTTTACTACAACCATGCGGAGTTCCTAGCAATGAGCCTTTGGGGCACTACATTGTGGATGATGATTGCATTTGTTCTGTACAGAAAGCAGATTTTCCTTACACTGTAAAAAATAACAACCTACTATAAACATAAGGCAGTTTTGCTGCATATTTTTATGTAATCAATAACTGATTACAACAAGCTTATATATATTTTTAATATATCACAATATTTTTAGCTACTTTATAATGATTATAGTATATTATCTTTGTGTATTTGTATGGAACAAAGTGTGAAAGACCAGTGCTAATGTATTAAACTGTAACTTTGCTTCCTGAGATTTTTATAAGGTGTCTGTGATGAATCAGTTGTTCAGTTCTGTACTTAACATATAGTGATAGCCACTTTTTGTGTCACATTTCTATCAATCTATATCAATCTAAAGACTTTTTGGTACAGTTAAGAAAGAAGGAGCATTATGTTGAAATGTCAATTGTATCATTTTGTTACCTATATAAAGGTTCAGCTTTGTAAGAAATATCTGCATACTAAGTTCTGAATGACCATAGTTACCCTTGGAACTTTAAAATTTAAACCAAATGCCAAGTACTTGTAAGATTCAAACAACATATCACTTTAAGAATATTAGCATTTTGTAAAATATTACATGAATTCTTGTAAATAGCTAAGTAATTTCCTTTACTTACTGCTTATGAACACAGTTTGTGATGTACTGTAGATGTTTTGTATTCTTTCCAAGAGTCTGTTTAAATGCTAGAACTTAAATTATTTGCATGTATTTTGAAAGTTGCTAGGTTAGTCATTCTTCTTTTGATTTTATGTAAAATAAATGCAGCAAAAAATGTACTTTAGAACAGTTGCTGCTTATTCTTTTCATTTTAAATTTGCCAGTCATTTATTTGAGAATTTTTATACGTAATATCAAGGTAACTCAGTATGCTAAACATGACACAAATTTATTGTTTTCTTATATCAAACATGAAAGTATGCAGTGCAAAAAATATTTTTTGTTGCTGTGAGCTGAAGTTCTGAGCACACCCTCGCTTCTATAATGTGAACAAGTGTGTGTATAATGCTTTTTTATTTTCATAAAAAATATTTCAATCACAAAATAATTGGTGTGTTTTTATTTGTTGTAATAAATCTGTGGTATTGAATTTGTAAAAGGAGATGTGGTATTTTATAATTGATTATGTACATATTGGATGTTGATTTGCTTTATGTGCTTGAATTGATTGTTTAGTTATTTATGAAATTTTGGTTGATATTGCCTCCTGTATGTTTAATTTTGTTGAGTAATTGTAAAATAAATTTGTAGATTCAGTACAAAGAGTCTTAATATATTTCTTGCTTTGTCCACAATATTCATACATCATATGAATAAAGAATTTATCTGGGGTGGATAAATTACAAAATCATACTTTTAATTTACCATATGTCACAAAAATTCCTGCTGTTCATCTCCCTGCTATACACTAAAATTTTGCAGGGAAACTTGATTGCTGCTGTTTGCTAAACATAAGACTGGGTTAAAATAGAAAAATCTGATGCGTTGCACTCACATGACTTTCTCTATTCTTGTACTAACCATTCTTACCAACTCTTAAAATTCCTATATCTTCTTAGCGCTAGTTGAGATAAATATTTATACAAATTATCTTAGTGCTTATGTCCTTGTATATGCAAGGGGAATATTGGAATACAGTAGGCTTTGAGCAATAGTCAAATATTTTAAAGCTTTGAGATTCCGTTCTCTTTGCACGCTTAACATATAAAAAATGAACAACGATGTTCCATTGCACGAAAATTCTAAGTTTTCTGAAACTGATACACAAAACAAGGAATATCTCTGAAATGGTTCACTCTGCAAAAAAATGTATTGACACATAAATTGTGTATTTTAGCAAGATCTACATTTCTCGTACAGTAAGAACTTGTCCATCTCTTACAGTGTACGAGTTATTCAAAACTCATCCAGACTAAATAGGACTACATAGGCTATAGCCAGAAAATTCAAGATATACACATCATTTGTCATAAAAATATCTCAAACATATGGCATTTTAATCAAAATCGTTAAAGCCATTTTCAAGGAAATCAACATTTTCCACGTAAAGGGTAGTTTAGGGGGGGGGGGGGGGGGGGCTATTTTCTTCAAAATCTTCGTGTTGCATCCTTAAAAGACGTTAAACGTAAATACCAACTTTGGTTTTTAACCAACTTTTCGTTTTTGAGTTATGTTGTCCACAGACTGACAGACACACAGATATACACACAGACCTTTTTCCAAAAATGCTTTTTTGGATTCAGGGGGGTCTCAAAACATAATTATATTTCCGGTGAAATCTTGACATCGAATTTTTGGGTGGAATACAATACTTCCCCTACTTACCAGTAGAGAAAGTAAAAATTGATTTAGATATAAATTGTGTTTTAGCGAGATCTACATTTTCTGTACAGTAAGATTTTGTCTACCTCTTAAGGTTTACGAGTTATTCAAAAGTCATCCAGACTAAACAGGACTACATAGGCTATAGCCAGAAAATTCAAACTATACACTTCATTTGCCATAAAAATATCTCAAACATATGGCATTTTAATCAAAATCATTAGAGCCATTTTCAAAAAAATAAAAATTTTCGAAAAATTTTTCCATGTGAATGGTGGTTTAGGGTGCGGCTATTTTCTTCAAAATCTCTGTGTCGCATCCTTGAATGACATTAAACTTAAATACCAACTTTGTTTTTTAACCAACTTTTCATTTTTGAGTTATGCTGTCCACAGATTTACATGTGTGCACGCACACACACACACACACACACACACACACACACACACACACACACACACACACTTATAAAAATTTATTTTTTTGGATTCGGGGGCCTCAAAACATATTTCCGATGAAATCTCAACATCTAATTTTTGGGTGGAACTCAATAGTTTCTCTACTTACCTGTAGAGAAAGTGAAAATGGGTCAATTAATAACACTAAACAACACTCACATTTTAAATTTCCGGGAACATGTTTCAGAGGAAGTTCCCACATGAGCACGTTGCTTTCAACATTTTAATTCACAGACTGAAGAACATACCACTTTCAATACAAGAGTATAAAAAAATAATTACAATCACAGAATGTCTTCTGAAAATCATTCATAGATAAAAAAGTGAACATAGTGAAAAAGAAAAAATCTATTGATAGAAACAATCACAGTCAGTAAAACAAAAGCGGAGATGTCATTAAAAAAATTCACTTATTACTGCGGATCAAACCATTTTGCTCTGTGTGTGGAACTAGTGAACACACTCTAGAAACTGTAGGCAGTGAGCTCAGGTGTTTGTGCTGTCAGTGTACTGGGGCAATGATGTCACGCTCTGTCCATGTGGGAGGTGACATGTGATCACCTCATTTTACAATAGCTGTATAAATGTTCAAACTCTACTTAGTACCTTCAGTTGGCTCCATTTAATAGGTATAGCATAGAAAACTTGCTCAACTCAAACACTAAAGACAGCATTCCAGCAAATAAAAAATCTGGAATCTACCAAATAGAATGCAATAACTGCAACCAGGTTTATGTAGGAAAAACTATGAGGAATTTGGAAACAAGAGTCAAGGAACTTTTCAGATGTATAAAACACAAACCCTTAGAAAAATCAGCAGTTGCCACCCATTTTTGGAAAGAAAATCACAACATTAATACAGATCTGAAACTATTAAAACAAATATCAGGAAACCAAGAATATCAACATGGAAACAGATCTTCATTTGGAAGAACATGGAGGAAGTTTTCAATTTTGATATCCCACAGAACTACCCATTGTACAAGTTCTTAGAATCACTGCTACAGAAGGCTATGGAAGGACCAAACTCTACAAATTAGTTCAGTTGATGTCTGGTTGATAATTAATGGAGGAAAGTAACCTGTGAGTGTTGTTTAGTGTTATTAAATAACTAGGGCTAGGAAGTTCATGCATTTGCATGTTTTTTCATAGGGGTTAAAAATGTATGCTTTTATATCATGTGCACGAATTATGGAATTTTCAGTTATTTGGACATGATTTTATGGTGCATATAACTGCATATTTTGTTGATTTTTATAATTGCATATTATTTCAATGTTATAGTCCTTATATTGCATATTTTAATGATTTTTATGGTTTTTTATTATTTTTTTCCATCTGTATAATATTTTTCATATTGGTAGTACTGCACATGATGATGCAACTCGTGAGGTGGCGAGAACTAATGCTGAGTCATGTTGTCATGCAGTGAATCCCCTGTTTCCATCCTTTCGTTATATGTATGTATGTAGAGAATAATCTGCGTTATCTGAGAGGTTTATATTAACAAAGATAAAGTGCAGGTCAATGTTTTGAGCAGCACGATTATAACAATGCCCCACCAGTAGTTGTGTCTTGGTCTTCAAACGTTACAGTGTTGTGAACTGGTTCCCACCAAATTAAATTAGGCATACAAAATGTTAAAAAGCTCTTCAAATGCCGAAAATAAAACCAACTTCGAGTGCTAGATTAATTAATTTATAGAAAGAGTTTTCGGGTGATTTAATATGAAGCTAAAAGGCCGTTGCTCACTTCTTGATGTTTCACCGTTGATACTTAAATGTCGTTGGTGACGTGGTGTTGCCCTTTGATGTGTTTCGCTCCGGCTAGTCAGCTTGAGATCTCTTACTTTTATCTCGGGTTTGCGTAAGTGTGATGGACAACCCAAGAACAACTTTATATATTATTTATTTATTTTAAATATTTTCGGGAGCTATGCCGATTCTATATGTAGAGGAATCTCACTCACGTCCGCACAGCACAACCTCCCGTACTGGTCTGTGGTTGAGTAGTGACGCTTTCTAGCTTACCCACGCTAAGAAGACCGTTCTCTTCCAATTTGAATGTCATGACGTCATCCAAGAAAGCCTCGTATCCAAAATGCTATTTCCTTTTCCCGCAATTTAGAAATGTCCCTTTCTATTATAACATGTTCTTTTATGAATTTCGAATATATAATTACCTTTTTAGGATTAAACGATGTTTACTTTATATTTTATTAAATATATCGCGCGACTTTTAAGGTTTTCAGACCTGACTTTCGAACGTGTATTTAAACTATGTAGTATGACGTCATGACTCGTTAATTTCAAACCAATAATGTGTTTATCCTACAAATTTAACGACTATTATTTACTCATATCTTGCTCACCTTACAACACTTCCTGCTCTATTATCTATTTATGTTATTACTTAACACTTATCGCAAATCTCATATCCGGCAATTAAATTAAAACGTGTCTTTTTCAAAAGCCCATTCGATCGGAAATCTAAATTTCGGTATCAAATATCTACAGATAATAGGGTACTGTTTTGTGGAGCGCGTGAGAAAAATGTAGGGAGTGAGAAAAGATTTCAAATAGTTCAGCACATAAACACAACAAAACATAAGGAGAATTTAATCAGAAAACTCCCAAAGAATCTGTTCAAAAACAGCTAGTAGAGTGTTTAGGAAGTAGGGTTACTGAATTTTCCTATGACTTGTGCCAAGCATTTATAGCTGCTGATATTCCCTTGTTCAAAATTAATAATCTGACATTTAAAAACTTTCTTGCCAAGTACACTCGACAACTGTGCTTGAAGAAAGTACACTGCGTAAGACTTATGTAGGACATTGTTACAATAACGTATTGTCAAATATACAAAATTAATTAGCAGATCATTTTGTGTGGTTGTCTATTGATGAAACCTCTGATTCTGAGCACCGTTCTATTGCTAATATAATCGTGGGGGCTTTAAATAATGAACAAAAGACTACATCTTATCTTCTTAATGTGTGCAAATTGTGAGCCACGGACAGTGTAACTCTGACCCAGTTTGTGATGGACTCTGAAATTACTATGACCATGTGGAATCAAATACGAGCGGTTACTTTTATTTGTTACTAATGCAGGTCCTTATATGGTAAAATCAGGACAAACTCTGAAACATATTTTTCCTAACTTAATTCATATAACTTGTTTGGCACACGCTCTTCATCACATTTCTGAGACAATACGTGATTCTTTCCCATTGGTAGATAGATTTGTGTCCAGTACAAAGAGAATTTTTGTTAAATCTCTTCCTTCTGCACCAGTGTTAACTCGATGGAGAACATAGGTCAATGCAGTTTTATATTATGCTGAGCACATAGAATTAGTCGAAGAGGTTGTTAATTCATTGGACTCGAAAGATTCTTCACCAGTAGAAACTGCAAAATATTCTGTCAGGCACTGGGTTAAAAGAGGATCTTAGTTTCCTATCTGCTCATTTTTCTTACTTGCCACCAGCCATAATGGCATTGGAAGCTGTAGGATCTCCTTTACATGAATCACTTACTGTCTTTGAAAAGACTATGTGATCTAAGTTTGGTTCCTGGTAGCATAGGACAAAAAGTGAAAAAGTGAATTATGTAATTTCAAAAAATTCTGGATATAAACAGATGTGTGATATTCGAGACATCCTCGAAAGAAAACCATCTATCACACCAAGAGACTTGACTCTTTATGTGAAGCAGTTAACATTATTTAAATATGCCCCGATAACATATTGTGACATGGAGAGAAGTTTTTCACGTCACAAAAGTGTTTTGCAAGACAACAGGTGATGTTTTACAGTTGAAAATTTGTGCAAAGTGTTGGTTGTGAACTGCAATTTAGTAGTTAATACTAGCAGCGGGACCACTTATGCTTCAACCTCTAAGGAATAAGGTAACTTTATTTATTATTTATACTAACTCGCCTTGTCTACTGCAAAGGGACATTAATTGTTTTAATTAAATAGTGCGTATTTCTTGGCATATTTTCAAGTTTTTAAGAGCATATTTGCATGCATATTTCAGTGTTTTTAGGGCATGAACTTCCTAGCCCTATAAATAACCCATTTTTCTATTTTAATGTGATCCAACAACATTGTCATCAACTTCCAAGTTATTAATATAAGACTGGATGTTTGTGTAGCACTTATATTGCTGGAGGTTTGCAAATCAAATCATATGAACAGAAAGTCAAGACCCCTTCAAGTCATATGATGAACTGTACTTTTATAACCAGTAACAGCATTTAAATTGCATGCTGACCATAGGTTACTGGTTGCTGGTCAGCAAAACTGCATATACAAAGGCTGTTTTTTCAAAGGTCTGACAGGTAGGGAAACCAAAACCATGGTGGAAATCAGTTAAAGCTTTGTTTAGACATGTTGTGCAGTATCTCTAGTATATCTGTTGGTCATGTCACGTCAGACTTGTCAGTACTGAATGTGCAGTGAGCACATAAACATGTCTAAAGCAATTGTACTTCCTGTCAAATGTGAAGTGTGTGCTGTAGTCCGCTTTCTTTATCCATAAGAGTGTATGCAACCAAAATTCATCAATGTATGAGTAATGCGTACAGTGAAACTTCTGTAAGTTACAGCAAAGTGTGGCAATGGTGCAGGAATTTTGAAGCAGGAAGTACAAATGTTCATGATGCAGGTGGTCAGGACGTGAAATGTAAGGATAACAAGATGTTTTATTTCCTATTGATAAAACATGAAGCAGTTGGCATTTCAGCAATAATTAAGCTATAAAGAAAAGGTTAGGCACCAAAAGAGAAGGTAAAGAAACCAATGTGTACCATTGAGTACCAGAAGCGAATAGGAGATATCAATTTGGAAGATCAAGCGACAACTTTGTTTCCTATATGATACATAGTTAATGGCTATGGGGAAATTTTTTGAACTGTTAGGTATATGTATACTAAATCGTTTTCATTGTATGACACAAATTGACTGCTATGGAAAAGAAGCATATGGACTTAAGAATCAATGTTGCTCATCAACTGCTTCAAATTGTAACACTACAAGTTCAGTTTTAGGGGTCCACCTGCATCCCCATTGCAACCCTATGATTCCCAAGTTTGGGAGTTCAAACCCTGTAAAGGGCAATGGATTTTTTTGGGGGTAAAAATCCTTAACATGGCTTCTTTTGAAAGGGAAGTAAATCTCGTGCTCTCGTGTCATAGATTTATTCCATAAAAGAGCCTCAAACTTGATAAAGTAGCCTCTGAGCAAATATTATGTGATTTTACATGCACAATGTAGAATGGGACACTAATAACCACAGCAGTTAAAGAGCGTCGATAAATAAAAACTTAGTTTAATTTTTTCACCCCATTGAGACTGGAAGATAAAAGATGCACTCTTTTCCAATGTACATTTTATTCATAGAAAAAAAGAAAGAGAAGAGAAAAAGAAAAAGGAACAAAAAAAAATGTGTTGTACACTACAGTAAGGGGAAAAGTAGTGAAAGTACTTGACAAGGCCAAAAGTGTAGTGATGTTCTTCATTTGGAGAAATGTTTTCATATCTACCACAACCGTATATAATGCATGTAACATTTTGGGAAAGAAATTATATTGATTTTATATATTTTATGAACTTCACAATATACTAATACTACAGGACGCTTTTGAAATCTACAAATTATTTAACAACTTCTTTCTAAATACTAATGATAATTCTACAATAAATGACATAATAAAAAAACTCCAGAAACTGTTTGTTTCATGTATTCGTATTATACAAACGCTGAAGAAATGTATGAAATAATAAGCAGCTTCAAAAATCAACAATCCTCCAGGTGGGATAGTGTGTCACCTATACTATTAAAACATTGCAAATAAGAATTACTGAGCATACTAGTGTATTAATAAGTTACTCAATGAACGAAGACATATTCCAGAAAATGCTAAAGATAAGCATGGTAAGACCAATTTACAGAAAAGGTTTAAATGCAAATGCTACTAATTACAGACCAATAACTCTATAATTGTTGACAATATATAAAATGTCAGTATATATTTTGCAGAAAGTATGTGAGAAAGTACTTGTAGTTAGAACAAATAGTTGTTAAAATCTAATGGTATCCTTCACCATTTTCAACTTTGACTTAGAGAAATCATAAACATTAAGGCTATAGTGGAATATATTCATAAACTGCTGAAATTAAAGGATACTCGTTAAAATGCAGTAGAAGTTTATCTAGACCTCTCTAAAGCTTTCAACTCCGTGAATCATGATCATCTAATGTCCAAAGATTAGAATAGGTACTATGGGTTTAGAGGACAATTTAATAAGCTACTAGCAATATATCTTAAAAACCATGTACAATGTACAGAAATAAATGGGAAAAAAGGGGACACTATACACACCATCAAATCAGACTTTAATTTAGTAAAATCAAGGGTACCACAGGGATTAGTGCTAGACCACCACTTTTTGTTCTACATAGACGATTTACCTCAACTGAAAATAGCAAGGCAAATCACATGCAGATGACAATCTATAACATGTTGGTGTGAAGGAAGAGAAAACTAGAAGAAAAAACGACCAGGGCAATTGCTGAAATATCACTGTATTTTTTAAACAATGGATTGAAGCAGGAAAAATGAAATTCATAACATTTCAAAGTGAAATTCTAAGCTCCCTTAGAACACATATGAGACTTCAAATTTTTGGGCATACACATAGATGAAACCTTAACTTACAGCTCACACATAGAAATGGTTTATAAAAAATCTGATGTGTTGCACTCACATAACTTTCTCTACTCTTGTACCAAGCATTCTTACAAACTCTTATTCCTGTATCCTCTTGTGTTAGTTGAGATAAACATTTGCAGAAATTATTGCTTATTTCCTTGTAGGTGCAAGGGGAATATGGGAATACAGTGGGCTTTAAGTGATAGTCAAATCCTTTAAAGCTTTCAAATTCTGTTCTCTTTGCACAACTAACATACCAAAAAATGAAAAACAATGTTGCATTTGACGAAAGTTTTAAGTTTTCCAAAACAGACAAATCAGGAATATTCCAAAATGGTTCACTCTACAAAAAAATGTATTTCAACATAAATTGTGTGTTTTAGCAAGATCTACATTTTTTGTATAGTAAGATTTGGTCTAGCTCTTACAGTTTACCAGTTATGCAAAAATTATCCACAGTAAACAGGACTACATGGGCTACAGCCAGAAAATTCAAGATATACATTTCATTTGTCATAAAAATATCTCAAACATATCACATTTTAATCAAAACTGTTTTAACTATTTTCAAGAAAATCAAAATTTTCCTTGTAAGGGTAGTTTAGGGTGAAGAAATGCTCTTCAAAATCTTTGTGTCACATCCTTGAAAGACATTAAGCTTAAATACCAACTTTAGTTTTTAACCGACTTTTCATTTTTACTTTCTCTGCTTTCCACCCAAAAATTCGATGTCGAGATTTCACTGGAAATATATGTTTTGAGACCCCCTGAATCCAAAACAAGCATTTTTAGAAAAAGGTGTGTGTGTGTGTGTGTGTGCGTGGATGCATGCGTGTGTGTGTCTGTCTGTGGACAGCATAACTCAAAAACAAAAAGTCAGTTACAAACCAAAATTGATATTTAAGTTTAATGTCTTTCAAGGATGCAACACAAAGATTTTGAAGAAAATAGCCCCACCCTAAACTACCTTTTACACGGTAAAGTTCTTGAAAATTTTTGTCTTCTTGAAAATGGCTCTAACGATTTTGATTAAAATGCCATATGTTTAAGATATTTGTATGACAGATGAAATGTATATTTTGAATTGTCTGGCTATAGCCTATGTAGTCCTGTTTACTCTGGATGACTTTTGAATAATTTGTAAACCATAACAGGCAAAATCTTATTATACAAAAAATAAAGATCTCACTAAAACACACAATTTATGTCAAAATAAATTCTTTTGCAGAGTGAACCATTTTGGAGATATTCCTTATTTGGGTCAGTTTCGGAAAACTTAAAATGTTTGTGAAATGCAACATCGTTGTTCATTCTTTTGTATGTTAAGCGTGCAAAGAAAACGGGATCTCAAAGCTACAAAAGATTTCACTATCGCTCAAAGCTTGCTGTATTCTAATATTCCCCTTGCACCTACAAGGAAATAAGCAATAAGATTATATGTACAAATGTTTATCTCAACTAATATGAAGAAGATATAGGAATAAGAGTTTGTAAGAATGGTTAGTACAAGAGTAGAGGAAGTCATATGAGTGCAATACATCAGATTTTTGAGTTATGCTGCCCACAGACTGACAGACACACACACACACACAGACACACACACACACATGGGTACAATTTGGCCATTATTTCCTCAGAAACGTTATGGCGCGTCATAATATGTTCATATTTTCCCCCCAGAATGTGAATCATCTTGTTTGTAGAAACACCTAACACTGCCTTAGCTACAATTGTATTTAAGGTAGACCGAGCAATTCTCAATTTCTTAGCAATTTCTGTGTGTTTCATTTTGCCACTTTCCTTCACTGCATTCAAAATAAGTAATTTTTCAGCAATTGTAATGCACTTCTTTTTCCTTATCACCCACACTCACTAATGAGGTTAATCACAACTTTGTTGGAAAATAGCTTCAAGGTCGCTCTCACTTCTGCACTCAGGGATATTTTCCGAGAAATGTACTAGCTGATAAATTCATGAAGCGCATCAGAAAGAATGTGAAACTGCCAAGTTGTTTACATGAGCTGATCACACAAACACAGTGAGACAGTGTGTGTAAACTCTGTTCAGAAGCAACCATGTCTTCGGAAAGCAAAATCTCGTATATCAGCAGGCATGAGAGATCATCCTTTTGTGTTGCATTACCCACTGTACATCTAGTCGCTAGTGTTTTGCTACTCTAGTAAACAAATAATAAGCGATCGGAGCACTCTGACAACCAACGTCAATACGCCTGGACGCTTTGCCAAGCAGTACAGTGTCAGACATAAGTTTCCGGTTCAAATATTTCCTCAGATTTTAAAGAAGGAAACGTTATAAACATATAAATGGTGCATTTTGCTCTCAGGGATGTAAGCTATGATCGTATAAAATGCAAAAGTCGTATAAATGAAAGTCATATAAACAAAATAATTTGCATAATATGCTGTAAGATATTGCCGGGGCCGCCAAAAAAAACGTATAAGTCTGAAGCATATAAAAGGAGTTTTACTGTATCGGATAAGAATGTTATTGAAGTAGGTTTATACTCTTAAAGATGCCATTATGTTTAGAACTGTACAATTCAGTTCATTTATTCATCATTTAATAATTACATTAATTATAATAGACTTCATCAGGATAGCAATGACTAAGAAATATAAAAATACATAGATATATTAAAAAAATACAAAGTATCCATACAAATGCAAGTTTACAGTTTATTTTTATCTTGTTCTTAAAATTTTTGTAAACAATATAAAGTATTTTCTACTAACCATATATAGAATTTGTTTTTAAATACTTCCATTTTCATTATTTCTTGAGGGAGAGCACTAAAGGGCTTTATTTCAGTTACCTTACAATATTGTGACAAATGACAGTTCGACAAATCACACTTCTGACACCAATGCAACAAAATGACAAATCCAGTTACTTTCTGTTGTCACTTTATTCATCTTCTAAAATTTAAGTACAAAAACACAGTTTTGTTTTATCGTTAAGACAATCTACAGTTTTTCATGATCTTACAACTCACAGTTTGACTCAGGGGTCTCTGTCTAGGGGATATGTGAATAGCGACCACAAGGTACCCAAGCTGAGCAGAACATTACTTCCACTTACTGGTGTTTTGCTCCTCACTGTAACTTTTCTATCTGACCTTACCTTGGTCATCTCTTGTTCTCTTCCGACCCCGATGCTATTAGGGTTCCCGAGGGCTAGGGAGTCTTTATTTTTTCAACCTCCCCATTTCTCTATAAAACCTTAACCCCTAACATGCTGACCTGTCATGGCATGTAATACGTCCTCTGATTGGTGATCAGAGGATATGGTCGGTGAATTTATTTTGGTAATTCTCCTGGTCAGGTCGATGAGACCCATAAACCAATGACAGGTGTGGTCCTCCAGACATTCTGGGGGTTGTGAGAGAGCGATGTGACCGCCAAAACATAAAAATATGGTGCTCTCTTAAAAGCGGTTACTATTACTGCTATTGCTCTCTTCAATATCATCAGTGAAAAATATTGGAGAGCAAGAGGATTAATGACTTCATTGTCAGAAATCCAGCATTAGCTAACAACAACAACAACAACACACACACACACACACACACACACACACACACACACACACACACACACCTTTTTTTGGATTCAGGGTGCCTCAAAACATATATTTACGGTGACATCTCAACATCAATACCTCCTCTACTTACTACATATAGTAAGTAAAGAAAGTAAAAAATGAATTCAGAATTGTATCTACTGAGACAGCAAAATATGGGAACATCAGTATACTTAAAACAGTACATTATGACATTATACACCCACATTTAATGTATGGTATTGGAATATGGAGGGAAGAAGTAAAACCAATATGAAGAAATGATTAAAAATACAAAAAACTGCATAAGTAGTATGTATAGCCTTCAGTTTTGACAAACTTGCCGAGAAACATTTGTAACATAAAACATCCTAACTGTAGTTTTCCTGTATGTGTTCAGAACTATTAAGCTTGTTAAGGAAAAAAAAGCAATTTAACATACTCAGTTAAGATTTCCATACATATGATACCAGGGGAGGAAATGATTATCATAGGGTGAACACAAGTAAAACTCAAACAGACAAGAACCCATATAAAATAGGTCTACATTGTATAATAATTTACCATTTACAGTTAAGAACACTAAAGACTCAAAATTTAAACCTATGTTAAAATCATTCCTAATAAGTAAATACTTGTGCAATATTACTAAATTATAATGGATATGTTTATGTATGTAAATAATTACTTTTGTAAATAACTTATGTATTAGAGTTGTAGATATGATTGACAATGTCAGATGCTGTTGTAAGCGTCTGTTGACTACAATGAAGTTGTTATTTTGAAAGTATTGTTATATCATATTTGCTTTTTAAGGCAAATTTGAAATTTTACTTTGCACTCTTAATCTCTGTCTCTTATTAAAATGCAGGTGCCTACACTAGGAAGCAATCAGATCTAGGATATGGGCTGATGGGAAGACTGATACTAGATAAAAGGACTCCCCAGCATTTTTTCACAAAAACCAATTTGGGTATAATGGTTTTTAATTAAATATTTCACACGGTGTGTGTGTGTGTGTGTGTGTGTGTGTGTGTGTGTGTGTGTGTAAGTGTAAGATTTGAAGCTTTCACAGTGAGCGTTATTAATCAAGGCTTCACGGGTGATTAGCCATGTCAGATTTATGAACATCGAGCTTTTCGCCATTCCAGACTCCATGGTCTTCTTCAGGATTTCTCAGGCATCATGAGTGAGGTGTAGTATGGAGGTGAGATGTGGTCAGTGCCCCGGTCCATACTGGCCAATTATGCAGTCTTCTCGGCCAGAGGAGCCACTTTTCAATCCAAGTAACTCCTCGGTTGGCCCATTTATGTAAACTAACTAACCCCATGGTGCAACAGCCCTTACCAGGCCAGCCACTGCTTCCACCATCTCTGCCCACTACAGGTGTCATTTGTGGAGGAGGGTGGGACATGTTCAGTCCCTCCTGGTTGGTTATATGATAATAATCAGGGGCTGCTACTGGCCCCTCAGGGACCTAATGAGGCTGAGTGCACCCCAGATCAGCTCTCCTAGCGAGAGAAAATCCCCATGCCGGTACCAGGAATTGAATCGGGGTCTTCCACTCAGTAAGCAGCAGCACTACCACTCCACTTGGGAGACGATCTTCCATTTTTACTTTTGAATAACAGCCAAACCATAAGCAATAGACAAAAGCTTAACCATACTAAAATGTGGAACTCTTTAACAAACATACTTAATCTTAAATATTTTGCAGGTATTAATCATTTACAAGATATTTATAATAATAAATTTTGAATTGATTTGAATTTTCCAACTCTTTATAATCTTTTGAAATGCTAAGTCACAATTTGTTTGTTTTTCATAGTCATGCAAAGAATGGAGTTTCAAAGGCAGCAAATAGTGGCCCTATTTTTATTTTTTGCACTGTTTATCTGCAGTAAGTAGAAGTATTGCTTTCCACCCAAAAAGTTGATACAAAGATTTCACGTAAATGCACATTTGGAGACATTCTGAATTACTTTTGTGTCATTGGTTAACCATAGGAGATAGAAAAAATTATACTACAGAAAAAGTGTAGACCTTGTTGAAGCACACAATTTATGTCAAATAAATATTTTATTGTGGAGTTAACCATTTCCGTTATTATTGGTTTGAATTTTTAAATACTTATACTTTTCTCATTTGGTAAGTTGTTCATTTTTTTCTTGCGGTCATGCAAATAGCATGGAATTTCAAACTCATCCTATGGTAACACGCCCTTTAAAGCCCTGACTGTTGATTAATGAACTGAATCCTACAATGAAATGTGCAAATGTGAATTGAAAGTTTATCTGGATTAACAAGAAGTATGTAGAGAAGCATTTTTAAGAATATTAAAGTGCATAGACTTTCATGATCAGTTTCTGATATACTAACAATAAGAATACCTTCTGGGCTGTAAGGCCATGGTCCACTGGGGTTTCTCCCCTGCTTCCCAGATGTTTTATCTATGGCTACAGTGTTGGTCTGGGTGGCTCGGTTAGACACTGGCCTACTGATCTCTAGGTTGTGGGTTCAAATCTGGCCCAGACCAATGGTTTTTAAGTGTGCTTAAAAACTACAGCTCCATGTCACTAAATTTACTGGCATGTAAAAGAATCCTGCAGGACGAAATTCCAGCACACCAGCAACACTGATGTGATCCTGACAATTGACAGCATCATTAAACAACAAAATAAGTTAATTTAGTTTTGCAACTACAGCAGACATCTTTAATGGGTTTCTGACTAGATCTCCTTGGTCTCTTGGTGGCCACTGTGAGAGGAGAGGAGACTAAGGAGATTTAGTTGGAGACCCACTGACGATGACTGCTATAACCACAGATAAAACGATGGACCACTGCCTAACAGCCCAGAAGATATTCTTGGTATATTTTATAAGAATAGTTCGTAGAAGGAAGAGTGAATAGAGGAAGTAATGTGAATGTAACACACTGAGTTTTCAAAAATTTCACTTGTTTGCGATATGCAAGGGAGTGCCAGTCCCTTGGTCTGGGCTTCACTCTGCAGCCTGTTCTAGTTGACGACCTGGTACCCGTAGATAAAGTGCTGCAGTTTGTGCTGAAATTGGGTTTGTGAAACAAACTTTTATTCTAGGACGACTTTTAATTTAATGTTTTTAGACCATAAATTCTCATTTTTATTGTTTTACCATTTGTTATTGGTATTTTAATTCTTTTCTGTTTTAACATTCACTTTTTAATGTTTTAACTGTTTTAAAATTTGCTTTTTGTTTTAGCTTGGTCTTTTAACACAAGTTTGTAAGTGTTTTAGCCTTTAACATTTGGCTTCAGGACTAAATGACCTAATTGGGCCCTTAAACTCCACCACTCACTCACTCACTCACTCACTCACTCATTCACTCACTCACTCACTCACTCACTCACTCACTCACTCACTCACTCACTCACTCACTCACTCACTCACTCACTCACTCACTCACTCACTCACTCACTCACTCACTCACTCACTCACTCACTCAATCTATCAATCAATCAATCAATCAATCAATCAAAGATTTAACTGTCATTTCAGCTTTCTGTATGCCCTTGTAGGTACAATGGAATGTGTAATGAAACATTTCTGAAAACTGTTATCTCAAACAGCAAAATGTATAATGAATAAACTATGGAGCCAATGCAGTCACAAACGATACAGGTTAGTTGGACATGGGGAGAGTAACCAGTACTGCACAGCCATTGTAAATACATGCACATGAACTTACACCTACAGCTGTGTACATGCGCAAGTTATTAACAGTAGAACCCATGTGCACTAAACTTATGGCTTATCACACATTCTTCCACTCTCTAGTAATGAAACAGCTATCTCAAACAATGGAATAGGTAAAAGAATACATTTCGTTAGAGCACCTTGTAGAAGAAAGGGTCATGTGAATGTAATATATTAAAATCTTTTTTAATCTAGATGAACATTTCCATCATTTTTAAAGTATCTTGAGTTGAATTTGTAAAGTTAATCTAAACAGTGTAATCAAATATTACAGCTGTTTGAGTTTCTAATTTTACAAGTAATGGAGGGAATAATGGAGAAAATTATTAGTACAATAAAAATACAGGAAAGGAAATGAAGTAAGGGAAAAAGTTTGAAGGGTCGGCAGGATGGTGTGACAAGGAATGTGTAATAGCAAAAAAGAGAGTAGACTGTGAATTAAAGAGATGGAGCAGGAAGGAGATCAGGAGTAAAAAGAAAATTTTTTGTTAGAGAGGTGAAGGTATAGGTGTTCATTAGAGTTTAAGAGAGAGGATTGGTGACAGAAGATTAGCAATAGACTAAGGGAGGCATTAAATATGCAGGACAATCAGAAAATTTGGGAAATTATAAGAAAAATGTATAAAAGTAGGGCCAGTAAAAATTATATTGCAATTCATACTTGATGTGGGTATTTTAAGGAACTACTGGATTGCAATAAGGTGGAGTATAATTGCATAAGCAGCAGACCAGAGATGAGGCTAGTGGAAGTTCTTGATACAGAAATGACTGACCAGAAAATATGGGAGATAGTTAAGAATTTGAAGAGTAATAAGGCATGTGGAATAGATGGGATACCAGGGAAATGGTGGAAAGTTTGGAGGGAGGATGTGAGTATGAGGGAGTTATTGAAGAAAGTGTTAAATTATATTCTCAAGAGAGGAAAGGTGCCAGAAACATGGAGGATGAGTATTGTAGTACCAATGTACAAAGGTAAGAGGGATATTAATAAGCCTACTAATTATAGAAGTGCAAGTCTATTATCAATGTTAGGAAAAATTTATACTGGGATTCTGGTGAAAATGGTTGGGTTGAGAAAGAGAATAAGATATCAGAATTTCAGGCAGGCTTTAGGAAGGGTAGGAGGGCAGTTGACAATGTGTTTGTCATCAAGACAATAGTGGATAACTGATTAAGAAAAGGGATAGAGTATATGTGATTTTTGCGGATTTGAGAAGACATTTGATACAATACATAGAGAGGCGTTATGGTTGAAGCTCCAGTTGAAAGGAGTGAGTACTAAGATGACTAGAGCAATCCAAAAAATTTATACAGAGAATAGGTTCTGCATAAAGATGAATGTGAGTAGAGTTTCAAAAGTTGTGAAGAATAATATAGGACCTAGGCAAGGGTGTAAATTGAACCCCACACTATTTAATCTTTTATAGATGATATCCTGTAAAGTAATTAGTAAAGATAATGTATATTCACCAACAATAAATAATAAGGAAATCCCAGGATTATTATTTTTTGAATGATTTGGTGGTGGGGTCTATATCTATTGGGGGCTATCAAGAGCTCTAAATGTCTTGGGATTTTGCAAAAGTTGCAGTTTAAAGACAAATTATTAAAAGACTAGGGTTATGGTCTTCAAAAAAGGATATAAATTAAAAAGACAAGAAAACTGGAGCATGGGAGAACAGGAAATAGCCATAGTGAGAAAAATTGAGTACTTCAGGGTTCAGTTAAGTAGTAATGGAAGATGGCGTGAACAAAAGAAAGCATTGAATTTTTAAGTTCCAGTTCTACCTCTTAAACTTTGCCCACACATGGCTTGTGTGTTTAAAAACACCAACAGTAAGTTTGTTGGCATAAATAAATAATAATTACCATGTGAAGGTTAGTTAATCCTGGGATATAAAGTACTTACAATAGTAAGTCACCATTGGGGCAATTGTTTCTGATGTGAGACTGCCTTTGTGGTTTACCAGGAGAAATACGAACTGGCTTGAGAATTTAATGCCATTCTGGCAGTTTGTCACAATAGCTCAGTGGTTAGAGCGTCCGCCCGGCAAGCGGAAGGTCTGTGGTTCAAATCCCAGTTGTGGCATTGAATTTTTAAGTTCCAGTTCTACCTCTTAAAAGAAAGCTGTTTTAGCTAAGGGTTAAATTGCCACAGGGCAGATTAGAGCATGAATATTTAAAATACAAGGGATACAAATTAAATGGTTAGAAAGAGTGTATAAGGCAATAGTGGAAGCAAAACGCTTTATGGGATAGAGGTATGGAAATATGACCAAGAGTGGCAAGGGGTGGACTTAATACTTAGAAGTTTTGGTCAGTTAATTTTGGGTTTACCAGTTGCATCACCTAAGGGAGTAGTACTGCTGGAATTAGGTAGAACAGTAAGTAAAGGGCTAGTAATTGAAAAATGGATAAAGTTTTGGTATCGGGTAAGAGCACTGGAAGACCAGAATATAGTAAAACAATGTATGATTATGCAAGAGAAAACATTAGTGCCTGACAGTTGGGCTAATACAAATGATTATAGAGGAAATAGGAATGGGGAATGTATGGTCGGACAGAGAAATTCTAGAAGGAAAGTTTTGGAAAGAGATCAGACAGAGTATTGAGGATATCAATATACATACAAGGGATGTTCATCACTACTAGGAATAAGAGAACCTTGGTAATGTACAGGCAAATCAAAAAAGATTGGGGCAGGGGGAAAATGTATTGAAGTGTGTAATAAATTGGAAAGGGAAGGGTTGGCATGGTTTAGATCTGAGGTAATGAAATTAACAGGAATGAAACGAGGAATGGATCCACAGAAGTGCCCATTATATGAGGAAATGGCAAATGACCTACATTTTATTTTGGATTGTAAAGAGACAAAATTATGGAGAAATCAATGGGTATAAATTAGGTGGTTGAAATTACAGAGAAAAATAATTAAAACGAAAATTAAAAAGTCTTATCAATACAGAAGAGATTAGGAAGTTGGGTGAATTATTAGGAAAGACTGGAGAAAAATACAAGAGAGGCATT